>JAUTXW010001314.1:205000-685000 GCA_030620095.1 Kuschelorhynchus macadamiae
AGTACCAACTACTAAAAGAGCCTTATTAACACAATATTGACAAATTATTGATCACGAAATGACAGGCACTGTTTACTCGACATTATAAACATCAAGTTCTACGTGCTATTGGGCTAAACCTTGCCGTTGTCGCAGACATTTTTTGTTTAGGAATTTTTACTTCGACTTAATATAAAGCTATTAAGTGCTTATCGATGACTTGCAGAAAGATAAAGTCATTTCCTCTTTTTCTAAGGAAGCTTGTAAAATATTTCTCCTGGATTAAACCTTTCACTTCTCCAATATAATACTTTGGGTTTTCTTTGTGCAATACTTTTTCAAGAGGAAGTAACCTGTTTTAAAATTTGTCATTCCAGATCGTTTGCATCTTTCTCCATATTATCAAACAAGTTATTACTTTCGTGGTAGGGAGTTTTGAATGAAAAAAATTAAACACTTTGTTTATTTTTCTTTAAATAATTAGAAATGGGTGTCACAAAAAACATATTAAAAATTCTACCACCATCGATGAATGCGCGATCCTCTAAATATGCATAGTAATTACAGGAAGATAGTGTTTAATAAAGATTTGAGGTTTTAAGGAAAACAACAAATGATACTGGTATGATATATTTATATTAATTTAATTAAATGAAAAAGCTTAAATATGCAAATTTTTAGATACTATTTATACATATTTATATGTATAATATTATTCTATATCTAGGTCTGTATCGCTATCGCTATCCTCATCTAGATTAATTACAATATATTTAATTATATGAACTATAGTAACATAGGAATTTTCTACAGTAATTTCGTGGTGGACTGAATTTTTGCAACTACCTGGGAGAATATCATTAGCACATTTTTTTATTAATTCTTAAGGGTTTTTCCAATAAGAACGATATGATTTCAAAATTAAATAAAATAAAAAACTGTATCCGATACAACCAAATTTTTTATTTTATCTTAAAGCACTCCATTACATTATGTTTTAAATAACATACCATTCAAGTGTCCAGCTGGACTTCGTGCACAGGAGCGAATTATATGAACCCAATTTGACTTTGCGCAATAAATCATGCCTAATGTTACCAATGCATGTTCGATGTTTAGTCTTAATGCATCAAGAGTTCGTGATCGCTTTGCATAGACTATCGATTTCAAATAACTCCAGAAAAAGCAATCTAAAGGAGATAAATCAAAACCTTTTGGAGGCCAGTTAATTGTTGAAATTTTCGAAATTATTCTTGCATCAAATTTTTGGCGCCGTCTTGTTGAAACCACAGGCCATTTAATTCATTATCATCCAGATTGCGCCAAAAAACGCTCTCAACATCAATTTACACCGCTCCTCATCCTGTGTAATTGCGTTTCAGATCTCGTTTTGCCATAAACCACACCAAACAGTGATCTTTTGCGAATGCAAGAACTTTTCATGAGGATGGTTTTCACTTCAAAAACGACAATTGTGCTTATTGACGTATCCACTTACCCAAAAATGATATTCGTCCGAAAAGATGAACTTTTGTCCAAAATTAGACTGTTTCCAGTTATTCTACAGTCCAAGCAGCAAAGTCACTACTCTCACGATGATCCATTGGCTTCAGTTTTTGGGCCAACTCAATTTTATGTTACTGTAAAACCTAGTCTTTTTTGAAAATACGCCAAGTTGTCGTTCTCGTAAGGCCTAATTCTTAAGCACGACGAGGAGTTGATAAATTGGGAACTTGTGCAACACTATCAATTACAGCAGCAATATTCTCTCTCCTTCTTCCATTTCGACGTCTTTTGCATTGTGAAGAGAAAAATTCTTTTCAAAATTTTCAGCGAAGAGGGTTCACAAAAGAACGTCCATTTTCATAACATTTTTGGATAACAAACAAACGTTCTTGAAAAGTGTATTCATCATTATATACTGAACAGAAATTACAGCTTGTAAAATTTATATTATTTTAATCACGATCGCCACTGGATAACATCGTTCTTATTGAAAAACTCATTACAACATAAAGTTGGAGAAATATTTTCACACCTAAGCTCTGATTGTGATTGGTGCCACATTTGCTCTAAGGTATTAAATACACACACCTATACTTTTTTATACAGAATGCTTTTAAGACTTCTAAAAGATCCCATTTTGGAAAATAATCTTCAAAATATATATCAAGCACTGCCATGTAGCTTTGAATCTCAAATTACTTTTTTAAGTTTTAAGTAGACTGTGTGTAATATACAGCCTCCTACTGAAGAGGATACGTACAGAGTGAGGGAAGTGTAACAAAAATAATCCCGTTTTCTGTACAATATAAAATTGCCTCGAGATAGGGATGCTACTCATGGTTGCCTAAAACAATTAAAATTTGTTTACCTTTATAAACATTAATTTGTTTGTTTCTGAATGTATTTCACGAAGTTCAGAAATAATATTAATGTCATCCCTCCTGACCTTGATTTGATAGCGAAACCAAGACTTTCTGTGGGTGCACCTCTCCTAACGTCTTAAACTTTGTTCGGGGAGCACATACACAGCAAGGATCGTGTTTCAAATTTTGCTAATTGTAGCCCAAAATGTTACATGTCTGGTTCTTTGGATATTGTTGGACCCATCTGATTTAAACAAGTTTCGTTAATAACTTTTGATGCATCTAAAATCGCTGTAACGTCTGTTTTATTGTGTAAGTTGTAAATATGTTCTGGTTATGTTTTTTAGAAATGTATCAACTTTCGTTCACTTAAGCAAGCAAGTAGTTTTATGACTTCTAGAAGCTTCTCTTAATAGCTCAAAATAAGAATTTTCCTGCGGAAATGCATAATTTTGATTTTTCACACTTTAGTATACCTGAAATCAGTTACATGAAAAGTTTGCTTTGAATACCACTTTAAACATTTTTCTGAACATAAAAATGCCAAAATATTTCTGAGGAAATTTTTTATTTCCATATTCCGAGGAAATTCTTTACACTTTAAAATACTTGAAATCCGTTACATAAAAAAATTGCTTTAATTTGCATTTTGAACATTTTTCTTGACATAAAAATGCAAAGACGCTTCTGCGGAAATTTGTTATTTTCATTTTTCGACGAAATTTCGATACTTTGGAATCAGTTGCATGGAGATTTTGTTTTGTTTGCCATTCCAAATACTTTTCTGAACATAAAAATGCAAAATGTTTTTGCAGAAATTTCTCATTATATTGAAAATCAGATTCTGAATATTAAAATGAAAATATATCTACATTATTATAAAAAAAGCGCGCGGAAGCACGCTAACAAAATCTCGAGCTTATTTTAAAACTAGGATTTTTTAACAAAACGTGTACTATTAGGTGGATCTATCTCTTTAGGTGTTAGGTTAGTTCAGATTCGTCGATAAAATCATCATTAAAGCCATAAACTATTATTTAAGTTTTAAAGTCACATGATAAGTTCTACATTCAGAAGGCTTCGTAGAGGTAAACTATAATAAAAATGCGAACTAGGTTTGGTTAGGATCGGTTAGGTTTGCTGTAAAGAACGCGCGCGGTAGCGCACCAACAAAATTCCGAGAATATATTAAAACAAGGATTTTTTTTAAGAAAACCTGTTCTGTTAGGTGGATCTATCCCTTTAGGTGTTTGGTTAGCACAGGTTCGTCGATAGCATCATCTTTTAAGCCATAAACCATAATTTAAGTTATAAAATCACATTAATTTTTTAATTTCCACATTCAGAAGGCTTTATCGAAGTAAGAAACAATGTGTGGCGAAAATACCACATTTGAGTGAAGAAATAGATTAAAAATAAATAAATAAATAGGTAAAATAAAAATTGAGAGTTTCCGTAGAGAAATTTTTTAATTTACTGCATTCAGGAGGCTTTATAGAAGCTAAAAAATATTTGGAGAATATATGACATTTTAACTAAAGTATACAAAATGCCCTCGGAAAATGGAAATGATGTATTTCCTCAGGAATATTTTTCCATTTTTATGTTTTGAAAAATGTGTAAAATGCAAAGAAAAACAAAGTTTCCATGTGACAGGTTTTAGCTATTCTAAAGTCGGAAAAATGGAAATGAAATTTCCTCTGAAAATAGAAATGACGTATTTCCGCAAAATTGTTTTTACATTTTTATATTCAGAAAAATGTTTAGTATGCAAAGTAAAACAAAGTTTTCATGTAACTGATTTCAGGTATTCTAAAGTATGGAAAATGAAAATGATGCATTTCCGCAGGAACATTTTTATTCCCTGTTGTTAAGGAAGGATTCTAGAAGGCAATAAAATTTGTTTTTCAAATAACCCATTTCAGGTGAACGAAAGTTGCCCCATACAATTGTCTGTAAGTTATCAAAAACTACTTTATTACACAAGTTTTATTAAAGCCAGGACTCTTGCCATTTTGATATTTTCTGACTTCTTTAAGGACAAATTCGGATCTTTCTTGAGCATGTACGTATGTAAACCCGTTCGTCCAAGGTAGTTATAGCCATCAAGACGTCTTTTAATTTTCTTCACTCTGTTAGGTTGTGGCTGCAGTTCATTTTAAAAGTCCTCCTTGGAGAACATCTCAACACAGGCAATAATATTTTCCTTTAATATAATGAAATGAGTGGTCTATCTTTAATATGCTCCTACCATATTTAAACTTTCAGTGGCGGCTCGCGGATGAAAAAGTAAGTGAAGTACAAATGAAGCAAGAAAATATCGCAAACATTTTTTTTCCAGAATTTTTTTTTATGTGGAGGGGGTAGAATATTTTTTTACTACTTACCTAAATTTTGTATACTAAATCAATTCTCCTATCCTTCATAGCAGCAAATTTATTTATAACATCCTCATAAAATGGATAAGTTGCCCTAATCTCCTCAAGAGATTCCTTTTGAATGGAAATATTGCCAAGAAAAGTAAGTCTTTCTTGAGGTATTGTATTTCTTAAATAAGTTTTTACACATTTGAAGCAAAAAAAACTTCTTTCCACTGACGCACTTATCGACGGTATTGTCAAAATAAGGGAAAACAATTTGTATGCTTCGGTAAAAATATATTTATTTTTATTAATTTTTTTCACTTGCTCTCGCAGCGATATATTCCAAATACTCTCATTGGCAAAAATAAGACCAAGCTCATTTTTAAGTCGTTGACTTTTTAAAAATATTTCCCCACGTAACGGTAACAAATTTTCAAACGGGCCATTCGGAAAATTTAAACTATATTCGGAAAATGTAACAGAACCTGCCAAACATGAGAAGTTTTTCGCAGTCTTGAAATCTTAGTGTCATTTCTATTAAAATATGGTCCAATATTTCATAAAAAAGGGTTCTATACTTAGCCCCAATTTCTTCAAGTGAAAGCTTAGCAAGCTCACGTTTGTAATGATTTATTTCTATAATAGAATTTGCTTTATCAAACATGGTATTAAAAAAAATTTCATTTCTTTTTTACAGAGCGCCCCAGACATTTATATTGGATATGCAAAAATGAATGTCAAGCGATTTTTTTTTTGAAGAACGTCAAATAGTATGTCCGTGATTGAAAAAATGTCATTAAACACTAATGCCAAAAAAATCAAATTCAAAATCGTTCATCTCACCTAAAAATCCTTTCGCAAGGCGGACTGATTTTTCATCAGATTTGTCATAGTTTGTAATAAATTCAAAGACGTCTTTTAATTTATTCCAGTGAACAATCACATTTACTAACTTCGAATTTGAAGTTGTAACAACACCATAAATAAATATACCACAAACAGTCAAGTTAACTGCAAAGGAACTCAGCGGTTTCAGCGAAATCCGCGAAAATAAAAGTAAACAACCACCGCAAACCGAACGACACGTGGGTGTAGTGTACTGCGCCTGCAATTCACCGAGAGAGTTGTATGGCGCGGGCGCTGGGCTCGACGTCATCAGATACGCGTTGTCATGCAACATAGTAGGAAAATCGTAAACTAAACATAGCACCTCCAGCAAAGTCAAAGCGGCTTGCGCCACTGTTATAGTTGTTATAATAAAGTTCGATTGAAAGTTTTAAAAAGACATGCCGCCAATGGTCAAGTAAAATATTTATTCGAGATGTACAGTTTATTTTTTACCAATCAGGGGAATAAATTAATGTAAAAACTAAAATTTTAAGAGATATATAATAAATATAGTTAGATGTTTGCTTGTTTATTTTTCCTGGTGAAGTAGCACTTCACCTACTTCACCTGCATAGCCGCCACTGTATTCTTTATGGGACGGATAGGGACAGTGTCCATAAATACTCCATTTTATTGCCTTGTTCCTTGGAAACTCTTTGTTTGATAGAATAAAGTTTTATACAACAACTTTGGGGAATTTTATACTTTACTAATATAATAATAGCTATTTTTTATGGATCTGTCATCGGACTTGACATAATAGCAAAAAGTTATTTTCAACTCCTTTAATCTAAGATGGCGAGAAGAGCTGTAACAACACAAAGTAAAAAACTCTGGATAATATATAGTATACCAGAAGTTAATAACTGTGCCAAGTATAAACCTTTTTTGAACCTTTGCGAGGTAAAAATGTATCTATTGCCCGGACTATAGCCTATAAATTGCCTTTTTGATTAATTAAGTATATTTCAAATTTGGCCAAGGCGAACCTTTTTGCATTGCACTTTGTGGAAATAAAGAATATATTAAAATGTTTAAATTATGTGATTAAAACATAGTTATCATATTACGAAAATTTAAAAACCTTTGTTTTTTAATTAAATTTATATCTTCTGGTATTTTGTTGCTCAGACATTACTTTATGTAAAAACTTTTTAGGAATTCTAGATTTATTGAAATATATTTCGAAAGTTATCCTGTTCTAAAGAATATGTTTAGAATTTTTATTTAATCAATAAAAAAATCCAGAATATTAATTATTGGAAAAAAAACAGGCTGCTCCAAACCAGCTCAACTGTGGAATATATACTGACTAGCAAACAAAAAAAGAAAAGACGATAGCGTATATATTGCTGTAAGTAAAACCACCGGACATTAACAATTGTTTTGTTAATGTTCGATGGTAAAACTTTCAAGAATTCTAGTTTTATTTTTATATATTTATGTTTATGAAAGCCTATAGAGAATTAAAGGATATATGTTGAATTTTTAATTAATCAATAAAAAGAATATAATATATTAATTGATTGAAAAAAAACAGGCTGCTCCAAACCAACTCGACTATGGAAGATATACGACTAGCAAACTCAAAAAGGAAGAAAACAAGATAGCGTATATCTTAACTCTATGTAAAGACTTTTTAAGAATTCTAGATTTATTGAAACGTTTATGAAATCAACCTGTTCTATAGAGTATATTTTGCATTTTCAAGTAATCAATAAAACAAATATATTCATTATTAGAAAAAAAAAAGGCTGCTTCAATCCGACTCGACTATGGAAGATATACTGACTAAGCAAAATATTATTTAGAAAAAACAAATCTCGCCATTACTTTAGTAATTAAAAATTGGTTTGGTTACTTACGAATTCATTATATTTTACTCATAGATAGCAGCTAGATCAAGGTATGAAGGTCTTTTTAGAAATAACTTTTTGCTGCTGGGATTTTTGTACGTTACGTATTCTTTTTCGTATGACAACTTAAACCTTTCAGACATTATAAGCTCTTGCTTTTAAACTACACATACTAAAACGTCTCTTTTATTCTTATCTTAAGAGGCTAATATTAAACCAGATTATTTAAGCAGTATATAAGACATTTATAACAAAAATTAACTCGAACTATAGTAATATATTTATTAAATCCCGTCTGCATAATGACTGAAAAATAAAAACATGTATAAGCTGTTGGAGCACCTCTTTATACTTAAGTGTTCTCCTTTTCATTACTAAAACGTCCCTATTCGTGCGTGTAAAAGAGAAAATAGGTCGAGAAGTAGTCTCGTGAAATAAGGTGGATCTTATCCAACCGGAATAAAAATCTGGTTTGAAATTATTCTCTAGAGGAATTACCGTGCATTTAATATTCATGTGGCAATTCGAAAGTGTCCTATTTTTGGGTCATTTCGCAATGCAACATTGTCTTTAACATTTACGCAGTATTGATTATTTTTGAACTAGTTCATTACGAACACAAAAATAACAAATAATTCATATATTTATTCTTTAAGATTTTTTTTATTAAGATATATTTTTGATATCAAGTTAAAATGACGTTTTAATATATTAACTAAACATCACACTAGAGATACTATTTATTTATTTATTTATGTATCTAGGTCAAGTCTGATCCAATTCAGTTCAGTACATAGCCATACTATATATGTGTTACATACATTACATTATCATGTTGAATTGATACCAGTTTATCCCACTTTCACATTTAACCTTTATGCAATATTTAAAGTCAGCTAAACAAGATTTTTTACATTGATTTTTTAAAAAAATTATTTGGTCGCCATTTTGTTTCGCGATCTTAAATTGAAACCCATATTATCAGTCATTACCTACTCCGTTGGTTGCAAATATTTTCCAGATATTAAGTTTCTAAATAGTATTCGTTAACAATCGTCTAGTTGTTATGCTAGAGTGGGGTATTATTTGGGGTTAAGATCCATTAAAAATGTTTTGCAAACTTTATTTTTGCATCCCCAGGACATATTTGGATTTTATATCCTGCATGAAACCCATATTATCAGACTTTACCTACTCAGTAAGTCCCCAGATATTTCGTTATCTCAAATAATATACCACTTTAACACAACAACAAGAATATCGTTAACGAAAACAATTTGGAAGCTTAATATCTGGCAAATATATGGAAGCAAAGACTGATAATATGAGTTTCATGCAGAATATATATATATATATATATATATATATATATATATATATATATATATTGTATCCTGAGGATGCAAAAAATAAAGTTGCGAAACATCGACAATTTAAAAATGACTTTTGTTTTATCGACAATTCAAAAAAAGTCTTTTCTATGTTTACTGGATCCTAACCCCAAATAATACACCACTCTAACATAACAACAAGAAGATCGTTAACAAAAACCATTTAGAAACTTAATGTCTGGGAAATATCTGGGAACCAACGTAATAGGTAAAGAACTGATAACATGGGTTTTATGCAGGATATAGAATCTATGTGTCCTAAGGATGCAACAATAAAGTTGCGAAACGTCGACAATTTAAAAAAGTCCTTTTATTTTTCTACTGGATTCTAACCCCAAATAATACACTACTCTAAGATAACATCAGAATTATTAACGAAAACCATTTATAAACTTAATATATGGGAAATATCTGCGGACTAACAGACTAGGTAAAGACTGATAATATGGGGTTCATGCAGGATATAGTATCTATATGTGACCTGAGAACGCAATAATAAAGTTAAATAACGTCGACTATTTAAAAATTAAGTTTTGTTTTTTTTACTGGATTCTAACCCCAAATAATACCCCACTCTAACATAACTAGACAATTGTTAATAAAAACAATGGGGTTTCTATATATATATATATATATATATATATATATATATATATATATATATATATTATATCTATACATATGTATATATATATATATATATATACATAAATAAATATCGTCAACTTTGATTCGTATCAAAATGTTATCAGTTGATTCCAACATATTACTTGATGTTTTTTGCAAAATTTGGTAAGTAGTTTTTAATATTTTTTTTACATTTCACTAGGCCGCCTTTTTGTTTCGCCATACTGGATATTTAACAAAATGTTGCCAGGTCATCCTCATATGACCCATAATTTTTGACCAAAATTTGAAGTAAATCGGGTACGTAATTTTTTAGCTACACCGCGAATAGGCAGACAGACAGACAAACTCTCTTGGAAAATTTTACCACTTGATTCCAACATAATATTTGATGTTCTTTGCAAAATTTGAGATAAAATGGATAAGTAGTTTTTTAATAATATCTTTTTAACAATTCACTAGGCGGCCATTTTGTTTCTCCAATTGGATTTTACCAGGTCATCTCCGTATGACCTTTAATTTTTGACCAAAATTTGAAGCCAATCGGGTAAGTATTTCTTTAATTACGCCGCGAAGAGACAGACGGACAGACCGACGGAATTGAGAAAACATTTCGTCATCTAGGGACCCTGAAACGTGAAGATCTGAAAAAATCTCGGAGTGTAATTTTTCACGATTACAATACTTCTCTTTTACGAGAGTAAGTAAGAGTAAAAATATTGCCAGAAAAAATGCATCCACCTCTTCTTTAAAAGTTGACTATTTAAAGTTTGTGTCAAACTAAGAACAGTAAATAGACATTGCTTGAATTATTAGACATTATTTTGTCTATATGTCTTTAACAGACTTATTCCCTAAAGGTGTGGTCCCTAAAATTTTATCTCATTCGTTAATGCTTTGTTGGTGCTTATTAATGCTTTAGTTGTTTTTGTTGGTGCCTAGTTTTACAAAAATTACTTTCTTTAAGGTCAGAACTTAAGTTTTTCTAATCGACCCAAACAAGACGTCGTTTGTTAGTGCCTCTTAGAGCTTTGTTCTAAGGTAAGTTCCCAAAGTTTCTCTGATCGGCCCAAACTAGGTAGCGTTTGTTAGTGCTTTGATAGTGCTCCAAGTGTTAGTGTTTGCTTAATTTTGTAAATATGAGATTACCTCCAAAATTTTCCTGATCGCCTCAAACTAGGAGTCGATTCGTTAATGCTTTGATTAGTCTTGTTGGTACAGTTTTATTTTCAGCTTCCAAAGTTTTTTCTGAGAGGCCAATCTTGAATTAGAATAACAGTTCTAGTAGTTTATCTCTGCACCACAATCAAATATGGTTTTGGCACACAATTTGAAATCATTCCAGTTATTATTCTCAGAGACAGCATAACATCGAAACTGATTCTTGAGTGTCACTAGATGGTGGTGACGGTTTCCCAGAGGAATACGGTCACAGTGTTCTGGATTAATGGACATAGTAGAATCGAAGGAAATGAAAAAGCAGTTAGGTTGACGCATAACGGAGCAAAGGGCAAACTATGCCACCTTGAACCCTTCGCGCCACAGTCTACAAGGATTCTAAAAGAGACAGACAGGACTTTAGACACGCAATTCGTGGTCCTGAGGCCGCTCAGACAGAGTACCTCCTCGAGCTCTCTCGAGGAAGTCTTAGAAAACTGGTAGGAATGCTAACGGGACACTGTAAGCTAAGCAAACACCTTCACACCTTGGGCGTCTTCCCGGAATCAAGTTGTAGGGGGTGCAACGAAGACGACGAGACTGCTCAACATGCTTTTTGTTACTATCCAGCTCTTGTAAATACCAGAGAATCCATTATGGTGGAAAGATGGCCAGAAATAGCCACAATGGGAGGATGCTCGGCCGCTACGATGCTGAACTTCTTCATTGCTGTTGGCTGGCTCGACGAGTAAAACTCCGAAGGAGGTTACAACGAGCCTACAGGGTTGTCACAAGTCCCCCCTCCATACCCTCTATGTATCTATCCTAAATCCATTAAATTGTTTTTTCAGGCTCAATTTTTAAATATTTTATTACACCGCCATTTATTCCACACATGGTACAACGCTTTTTCTATGAGCGTAAGAAAAATTAACTACTTTCGGTAGTTATTTTAAATTTTACACTATAAAACAAAGGATAGGCTCAACCTTTCATTCATAAATAATTTCGATAGTTGGATATATTATTGTTTTTCGCGCGCTATGCGTGCGAGAGAAAACATATCTTCCTCTGCGTCCCAAAAATGGCAACCCTGTTTGCTTTCACTATAGACTGAACCAGCAGCGACTTGTTTATCTTTAATTTAATATATATTTATAGCAAGCAATTTAATGTGTTTTTGCCAATTTTAAGTATCTGTTAGACGCGTAGTCAGAAATTCGAGCAGGGGGTTTAAAATCAGAAAGGAGGTGATATAAATATTTTGCGGTCCCTTTAACTTTCCTTGTAAGAGGAAAGTAGTGTAATCGTATTGAAATCACCCTCCGAGATTTTTGCAGATCTTCACGTTTCAGGGATGTTGAAATTCTTAAATCCATCGGTCTGTCTGTCTGTTTGCGGCATATCTAAAAAAACTACTCATCCGATTGACAATTGAAATTTTGGTCAAAAATTAAGAGTCATATGGTAATATTTTTGTAAACACCCAATATGATGGAACGATGGCGACCTAATAAAATGTTAAGAAAATATTACTAAAGAACTGCTAATCCAATTTACCTCAAATTTTGTCCAAAAATCAAGTGTAACCTAGGAACAAACTGGTAAAATTTTGGTGAGGAGTCTTTAATAATAATATAATAATGGCCTAACTAAATGTTCAAAATATCAGTTTCAAAAAATTATTTATCCAAGTAAGTTGAAATCTTACACAAAAATCAAGTGTGAAAAAGGGATGAACCTGTAAAATTTGGTATATCCTATATGGCGAAAAAAAATGGCGGCATAGTTTAATGTTTAAACTCAGTAAAATTGCATTTCCTACAAAAAAAATATTTTTTTATGGAGGAAAATAATAAATATCATAACTGATTTTTTTTAGATAAGTAAATATAAAATAATACCGATAAGGAAATCAAAAATTTAAAAATAGTACTGTATTATATATGTGTGTGGTGGAATCCGTTACGAAGAAAGTTCCGCGTAAAAAAAATTACCGAACTTTTGAATAATACTGCAAAATGTCAAAAGGTTTTTAACAACCATTTCATGAATTTTCAATTAGTTTAGTGGCAAATATTGCAAGTAGTTGTTGATTTGAGTTACAGAATAATAATAATAGTTTTGCTAGGAACTATGTCATTACCACTATTGATTGAAGGTTGTAACGAAATACTTTTAAAGAAAATGAAATTAAAATTTTAAAAACATTTGTAAATTCGAATTTATTCTTCTGGGCTTGGATATCACGGTAGATGGTAAAGGCTACCTCCGAAGAGACGCCAGATGTTGACCCTAAATGATGGGCTTCTCTCGCCGAATTTACAAATGTATGGCTAGCCCCTGTCGGTGAATCCACGTTTGTTTTTTCATGGTTTTTTCTTTGTTACATCTTAACTTGGTTATTATATTGTATATCTACAAGAAAGTTCAATAAAAATTCAATATCTTTGTTTATTTCCAAACACCTGATTTACTTATACATTATCTCTATTGGCTATATATGAGAAATTATGTGTGTGTGTGTATGTTTTATGGCTCTGGTGTAAACCAAATGGCCAGCATCTCTCTTTATGAGTATGATAGTATATATATTTTTTTATAATTTATGTTATCTCGCTCTACTAATATCCAATTTTCCAGAAATCCCATTAACAAGCAAACTATTCTATATATATATATATATATATATATATATATATATATATATATATATATATTTGGAGAGCTAGTATGTGTTTTAATGTTTACGTTATGTAAAACCCAACCCAAAATTGGCAAGAAGTGTTCAATTAACATTTTATTCTTGTTTTCCATGCCAATTTTAATTTATTTAAGCACTTCAACACAGAACTTACAAAATCATTAAAAAACTAAAAAAAATGCTTAAACAACAACGATCGAACGCGGTACCAAAAATGGCAACATCGCAACCTCTGTTTTGCAATTAGACTATAAAACAAGAGTGCTATGATAATTGCTATGAAGGAGTAAATGTAAAACTACTCGTAAGGGACGTAAATTTGGCGTAGCGTCGCGTCGTTACCAGTGCTATTTGGCTATATTTTGATTATTAAATTTTTGTAATTTTTTAAAGACCTTAGTTAATTACAATAGACAATAAAACAATGTTTTATAGTCTAAGGTTAATTATTGTGTGTATTTTTTTTATATACATCTGTGTTATAAAAATGTATAAACATATTGGAGTAATTCGATAAAACTTGGCTTAGAATATTTGACAATTTTTAAAACGTGACAACAACATACACCTATCGATGTAGTGGTGAGGGAAGAAATTCAATCTATGATCCGGGTTAATGTAAATAATTGAGTTTCTCTTGTTTTCATAGTCTAAGTTTTAAATATACTAATTAAAATTAAGTGAAAATACAATTCAAAATTATATTACTTTTATTTGTCATTAACAATATTAATGGTAAAATAACAGGTACTTAAATTTATGGCTCAAGTCAATTGATATAATTTACTAAATGTTCCTAATTCTTTGACATAATATTTCGATTTTTCGAGTAACAGTTCGACGATTATAATATTGGCTTCTTTTATAATGTCTTCCGGTACTCCATCAATCATGGTCTCTCCAATTCCCTCGATCCTCATTTTCACTCAAAACTTTGTTAAAAGTCAAATAACTTTTGTAATTTCACTTTGACATCTGACTATAACAATCAATAAAAAGGGGAAACAAAACAAACTTATTTTCGTAGTAAAAACACAGGAAGGAAGGCCTTGTAATTATTGGGTGGGTTCAATATTGCTTGATTTTTTGTTTATTTCTCATCAGTGTTTTATTAAATATGTTAAATTAGGCCACTTCAGTCCAATTCCGGTGATGTTCATTAGCGCACGAAGTCTAATTAAGTGACGATATAGGTATGTGATAATTTACATATTGTTTTAAACTTCAATGATAAAAGAACTTTTAGCATTAGTGCTGAAAATGCTTTCAGGAAAGGGGATCACTTTTCGCAAGCTCATAGAAAAAGCTAATTTTTAGTATCCTACTACAAGAGGTTAGGTGTAGCGATGGAATAAAATTGCCTGGCTTTTTGAAAAAATTGCTTATCAAAAGTTGTTATTAGCTTTAGGCAATGACTCTTTAACTGTTTTGGCATTTTGCAAAGCCAAATCCAGATTAATTTTAAAGTATAGAAATTTGAGTCCGACAAATAAGTTTCTAATACTAGTCAAACAAAAACAAACATGTTACGTAGATTTGTCATAAGTTATATAAATCCGCGTTTTACACAGTGTATATGTGTTTTGATACCAAAGCCTCTATAATATCACTTAAAAAAATCTACAATATAAATCCTAAATACGTGTGTAACTTTAGGTTAACTTTATAAGTTGATTTAACACCATTTAATATGATATTTTATTATTTGGTTTATTTGTTCCAAGATATTACTAAGTTTGTAAAAAAATAGCAATCTGGGGTCGATTGATTCCCACTATAAAAATAGTTCCATCACTAAATAAGAGACTATAAGCCGAGAACTCGGCAGCACTTTCCAAACACAAATTTTCTAGACTAAACTTTTCAACAGAAACTAATTTCTCTTTTCTCGCATATATACCCACTCTACCGTATTTTGTTTCTCAAGACAAAAATACGTAATTAGATGCGATTCAGCGTAGTTGGATATAAGAAATTTAGCTTGTTCTGCTTCCAGTAGGATTTTCAGATTAGAAATTTCGTTTACCAAATTTCGAATATTCAAAAGAATATTGTTTGCATTTTGTTTTTGTTTAATTATATTGCTCAAACAAGAGTATTTGTTGTTGCCAACTAAAACGAAAAGGCTTCACTTGCACCCCAAATTAACCAAAATAAACGTCCATGACGGCGTTTAGCAGATCAAAGCCTAATCTTACGTCAAATAATCCACTCCACCCTGGTGTTTTGATACTTTTTCAACGTTAAATAATTTTTGCGGTAGTTTCAACGCCAATTGTTGAATCTTTCCTCGGTTGATCCTTGGGTACATTTTAAAATATGCAGCCATCTTTTTTTTTCACACCCGAGCCTTTGGAAAGTCTTGTCAAGTCTGTTAGATTCTCTAGATATGTACCGATTATTGTAAGATTATTTTCCGGGCATATTGTTGTTCTTGTTCACCTTTACTGTCTGTTCTTGATGTTTCAGTCACAGACCTAGCATCGGGGGCACTTAGGACTAACATTATCGTGCCACCGAAGATCCTGCTGGTAAACTGAAGTTGTTGAGTTTATTATTTTTTATTTATGCAATGTTATTTCGAATTTATAGCAAACTAACCGATGAAATAAAACGAAATTTTACTATTAGAATAGGGACACGGACCTTTGTAGTAACTCAAATTAAAATTGAAAAAGATAGATTTTTTAGAGATGTTATCGATAACAATAGAAATAATTTTAGAATAATGTGGAAAAATTTGAAAGTTTTACTTCCTGCTAAAAATTCTTCATTGCGTGATGAAACAAATTGTCAAGATCAAAAAATATCAGATGAATTCACTATTGCTCAGGAATTTAATAAATATTATATACATAGTATACAGGAAATTATAAGTAGCATCTCAAAATATTCCCTCTCAGATGAAATTTTCTTTGCTAATCCTAATATCGATGTTTTCTCAAATTTTAAACAAGTTTCTATGAAGGAAATGAAAGAAATGAAAAATGTAAGTGGTGGCATGAACGGAATTTCTAAGAAGATATGATGCATGTTTTGTGATTTGAGATAGATTATTAAATGTTATAAACACTTCACTTTCAAATGGTGAGTTTCCAGATGCATGGAAGGGATCAACTGTAATTCCTGTTCCAAAGGTACAAAATACATTTATAGTTAATGAATTTCGACCAATAAATACTGTCGAGGTGTTTGAGAAAGTTCTGGAACTTGCTGTTAAAAGACAGCTTCAAGCACATTGTACTAATAACAATATTTATTTGTCAATCTAAACGCAACAAATAATCTGAGCACATTTAAAAATAACATTATAGATGGCTGCAAATTATTGTTTTTTTTTTCATATCTAGGTTACATGTCAAATAAATTGACAAATTTTAAAAATTTGAAATCAAATCTTTTCTAATAATTAATGTTTCTCTCTTACGATCGGCGCACTGATGAGTCCCGATAGGATGAAAGTATTTGTACAACTACTATCTGTCTATAAAAACTTAGGTACATGACATACTTTTTTATGCTTGCTTAAATACTATTGTTTATTATTATGTATCGAAACTGGTTGAAGTAAGTGTAAAATAGATGCAGCAGATTGTTAATGAAAATTTAGATAATTTGTTTAAATAGTTAAGCAAAAACAAGTCTTAACACGGCTAAATCGAAATTTTGTTTGTTTGGGAGTAAATGTAGACTAAGTAATTTAAATATAGAAAACATATACTAAGATTGAACATGACAAACAAATTAAATATTTAGGTTTTATCCTAGACAGTAATCTTAACTTTCAAGCACATGCAGATTACATTACAAGGAAGTTTTCAAAAAAAGTGAATTTTATCTCTAGAGTGGGCAAAAATTTGTCATTTAACACTAAATTGTTGATGTATAACAGTATCGCGGCACCCCACCTTGAATTTTGCTCAATATTTCTCTATAATTTGCCATCTTTTAAGATCCAACAGTTACAACTTGTTCAAAATAGAGCCTTATGCACTATTCTAAAATGCAATAGATATGCACCAATTGCTACCATGCTTAGTGTCATTAATCTGTTATCTGTTAAACGGAAAATCATGTTCAATGTTTATATGTTTTTGTACAAACTTAAAAATGGATTGTTGCCAAAATATATCTATGATAAAGTGAAGTTTTTTCGAAATGTTCATAGTTACCATACAAGAAATTGTAATTATTTTATATTGTCTGGAAGATGCAACTCTAGTCAAAAGCTTAATTCCCTTTTTTATAAAGGTCTACACAATTTTAATTTATTACCTGGTGAAATAAAATACTGTGATAACATAAATAGTTTTAGAAAATTAATGAGAGCCCTTGTATTATTGTTCTAGTAATTCAGTTTCGTTGTTGATGTGCTATTAAATTAAATTACTGTTTTTGTCTGTAGCTTTTTTATGTTAAATAAATAAATATAAATATTATTATTATTATTATTATAACTTGTTGTCTCACAGTATTCCTGTGGTTGTATTTTTATACTGACGGGATTATACCAGTCAGTACAAAAAATAAAAATAAAAAAGGAAATGGAAAAAAAACAACTATTGTGTATTAAGAAATGGTCTAACTATGCTACATGTTTTCAAAATGACCGATTTCTGGATGTTCCTGTGAATGTCTGTATTAAGTCCTAATTGAGCCAAATGCGGTGTAAACGTTGTTAGGGTGAAACCTGTTACTGATATGACGAGAGGAACAATGATGACTCTTTCCTGTTTCCACAGCCTTTTTACTTCCATTGCCAAGTCAGTGTATTTGGCGATCTTCTCACTGTATTTCGCTTGGAAGTTTTCATCGTTGGGGACAGCCATGTCAATTAAATAAGTGATTTTTGTCTTTTTTGGATTGAAAGGTGATATCGGGTCTATTTGCGGGGATTGTTGTATCTGTGTGGATGTCAATGTCCCAGTAGAGCTTGTAGTCTTCGTTTTCAAGTATAGATGTTGGTGTATAATGGTAGTAAGGGTCTGTGTTCTCCGTTAGTTTGTATGTTGTGGCTAATGCTTGATGAACGACCTTCGCTGCTGAGTTGTGTCTCGCGGTGTATTCAGTTCCGGCCATTATTCTACATCCACTTGTTATGTGATCGATCGTTTCTCTCTGCTGGTGACATCTCCTACACCTCTCGTCTTCAATGGTTGTGTCCTTGATGATGCGCTTTCGGTAGTTTCTGGTTGCTATGACTTTGTCTTGGATGTTTCAGGGAACAGCTGCCCTTCTTGTAACCACGTATATGAAAGCTTTTTATGTATATGGTCTTGCTTTATGTGGTATCTGTGTCTTCCGTGAAGTGTTTTTTCAGACCAGGTGTTCATCTTTTCTAGTCGTAATTGGATGTGACTGTGTGCGTCTGCTGCGTGGCTCGTTTGAGACAGGTCAAGCGGTGTATAATTCTTGTCTGCCTTCACTATTGCCTTGTGGAGGTTAGTTTGTTTGTTGTGGAAGAATTTTCTGAGTTCGTAAATTTGTTTTTTATTTAGCGATTGTATATCTATAATTCCCCTTCCTCCTTCTTTTTTCTCGATGGTGAGTCTTTCCTTGCATGCGTTGGGATGTAACTTCCTGTGTTTAGTAAATTCAGTGCGTATGAGAATGTGAATGTTATGTTACGAATACGTAAGAATAGGTACGGCGAAGGTGTTAATAGCTTTCGTTAGATTTCTGCAATTCAGTTTTGTTTTTAGTAGCTTTGTGAATCTGGTTCCGTCTTGAGCTTTGATTTGATATGAGTGTGGTTAATTTTGGTGTTTTGATGGAAGCCTAGATATCTGTACGTTTCTTCTTTGAGCATGTTATCTACAGTTTCATTGTTGATTGTTTCCCCTATAGTGTGGTCTTTCCACTGTCCCTTGTTGATATGAAGTAGCTTGCATTTACTTATACTAAATTCCATGTTGATGTCCAGGGTAAACGTTTATGTGATTTTAAGGAGCTCCTTTAGCTGTGCCTTTGTGCTTGCATATAATTTTATGTCATCCATGTACAAGAGATGGTTTATTTTGTGTAGGTTATTTTTTTGGTGTTTAATTTGGAATCCGAAGTTTGTGTTATTCAGTGTGTTTGAGAGTGGATTGAGACAGAAGCAGAACCAAAGCTCCGAATGAATCTCCCTGGAACATACCTCGTCTGATGTAGATCTCTTCTGTTTCGATGTGCTCTTTTTGTGTTCTCAAGTTGATTTTAGTTTTCCACGTACTCATGATTTGTGTAAGAAATTGCCTGATGTTTTCATTGACTTTATATAATTCTAGTACTTTGGTTAGCCAACTGTGGGGTATCGGATCAAAGGCTTTTTTATAATCTATGTGACCACTATGAAAGTTTCTATAATTTTTCCTGGTTTGTTCCATGATGACGCTGTCTATAATGAGCTGCTCCTTGCATCCTCGGATGTTTTTCTTGCACCCTTTTTATTCTTCCGTTAGAATGTCTTTGTGTGCTAGATGTTGTTCTATTCTCCTGGTAATCATGGCTATGATGATTTTATATAGGGTTGGAAGGCACGTAATAGGTCGGTAATTATTATTATTATTAATATTGAGAAAGAAACTAAAAGAATTTTTACAAACCAGTATTGTAATCGTTATAAAAATCTCCGACCGAGATTTTTCAGATCATTACGTTTGAGGGTCCAAATATGGGAGAAAACAAGTTTTCTCGTTTCCGTCGGTTTGTCTGTCTGTCTAACTTTTCGCGGCATGACTCAGAAACTGCTTATCCAGTTTTCTTTAAATTTTGGTTAAAAATTAAGAGTCATAAGGGAATCACATGGTAACATTTTGACAAAAATCCAAAATGACGGATCAAAATAATGGCTTAATAAGGTGTAAATAAATTATTACTAAAAATCTACTCATCTAATTTACTCCAAATTTTGCAGAAGAATTAGTTATGATGTTGGGACTGGTAAAATTTTGGTATAAATCAGCGATGGTGAAACAAACTGGTGGCACAAAATCAAGTGTCACGAGCTGGTAAAATTGTGGTACGAATTTAAGATGGCGGAACAAAATGACGGTCAAATAATATTTGTATTTGTGAAAAATCTCCCTCCCAGATTTTACATATCTTTACGGTTTGGCGTCTCTGCATGTCAAAAAATATGTATTTTAAATTCCATCGATCTGGCTGTCGGTCTGCCTCTCAGTTCACGGCATAGCTTGAAACTTCTACCGATTGACTTCAAATTTTATTTTGGTGAAATCCCATTATGGCGGAATAAAATGACGCCCTAATGAAATATTTAAAAAAAATTATTACTAAAAGGCCAATCCAATTTACTAGAAATTTTGCAAAAAATCAAGTATTACGTTGGAATTACCTGGTAAAATTTTGGTACGAATCCAAGATAGTGAAACATGGAATGGCGGCTTACTAAAAAAAATTGTGCAAGCATTAAGTGCGATAAGAATCTTCTTATTCAATTAACAATTAAAAATGTGCACAAAAGTTAAATGTGATACAGGAATCAACTGGTATGAATTCAACATGAGGGAACAAAATGGTGTTCTTAAAAAATCAGTGTAAAAACTGCTTTTTTAATTTATTTTAAATTATGTCCAAAAATCAAGTGTGGCATAGGTAGAAACTGGTAAAATATTGGTACGAATCAAATATGATGAGCAAAATAGCGCCCAATAAAAATGTTTGAAAAGACAGTATATACACATGTGTTATTAAATGATAATGTTCGAAACTAAATTGGGGTCTTACTTCACTATTCCTGATAAAAGAAAAGATTCATAATCATTCCTAGTAAAGTAAATTTACCGGTTTTTTTGGTTTGTGGTATAATTTTCTTGTTGACGTACCCCATATCGGATTTTATGTTGTCTGACTCAATTTGATCCTTTGATATAAAAAATATTTCATTTCATTAGAACCTTTATGAAAATAACTATTTGCTTAAGTGTTAAAGACGGTTGTACTCGAATGCGAAATTTTTAAATCAGATTTGTGGAGTTTCCGATCCAAAAATATCAGCAAAAGGCGAAACGTTAACCTAGCTCTTTCCTTAGTATGGGTAAAAATGTAACTGATCTAGTCTTAACATTCAACAGAAATTATAAACTGGAATTATAACTTCTTATTTTCAACAACTTCCCTTGATAATAATTATTTCCATCACGTTACATTTTCTCCAGATATATTTACTTCGAAGCGTATTGTTTCCTCCGTGACTTTAACAGTTAATTAATAATTTTGTTCTGAAAAAACTTTACATTTCAAGCAAGAACAATGTCTTTATTTGCTAACTTCGCTCAAAATTTGGCGGTAGTGCACCAGCGTATAGAAGTTGTTTTCGCAGTGTTGAGTGCTCGTTGAATGGTAATTTTATTGTCAACTTTGCTTTCATACTTTTACTACTAAACTAGTTATTTGTTTTGAATTAATGAAGAGTTATGTAACTTAAGTTGACAATTGATTTTCACAACTACTAATATTATTATATACTAAATATTATTGTATAAAATTAATAGTATCCAAATGGACATAGCATTCTAGATAAAATATTCTGACAAACCCAAAATACATTAGTATTCATATTCATAATGTAGTGATCTATTTTAACGAAAAGGTAACATGCAATAATAACGTTAAATATTAATGTTATGTGCATGAATGTAATGTCACAGCTTAAACGATGCTTTAGTTAAATTTAACTATACTGGTTGCGAAGAAGGCGGTTTAATAAACAATATTTAATATTTTATTGGTCGTTCCCCGTTGACAGTAACACTTAGTAGACGTCTTTGTATAGACTCCACAAATATTCCGAATGTTTTATATATTTTGGAGTAACTACATTCTATGCCTCCTTTAATTTGTAACAACGACTAAGAGTGGGTGCAGATGCTGAACCTTGTTCATGGCTGGGTGGTCTAGAAACGATATTTTTTTATTTAATTTTATTTTCTTTATTATCTTTCTTTCTTTTTCGTAACTTTATTATATTTTATTTTTTATCGTTTGGTTAAAAAATGTATAAACTAATACTTAAATATTCATAAAGATAAAAAATCGACCACTGGGTGCTTAAATTTTAACAAGAAATTTTAAATCACATTGAGATCGAGTTACATGTCTGATGTTTTAAATATATATGTGGTAACAACAACTAAGAGTGGGTGCAGATGGTCGTGGCTGGGTTGTCTAGAAGCGATATTTTTTTTATTTAATTTTAATTTCTTTATCATCTTTTTTCTTTTTCGTTACTTTATTTTATTTTACTTTTTATGGTTTGGTTAAAAAAAAGGGGATGAGGAGTCGGTTTTCCTTTTCTTAATTTCTTTAATCCCTTTTTCGTACTTGTTTATGTGACTTTCTTTACACTGTAGTCTTTCCATCGGAGCCAAATATACTTTTGCCACATCTGCAAATATATTGATTTTCGGAATATATGCCCTCATTAAAAAATTCATAAACTAATACTAAAATAAACATATAAATAAAAAAACACAAATGCAATCGAGCCTTTGCAAAGCAAAATTTACACCTAAGGTAAATGTACCTATCACCGACCTAGTACTTATTACGGACCATCACATATTTTTCACTTTAAAACAGTCAGGTGTTGTCAGGTTGAAGATTCAAATTTAAAATTCTAATATTTGAACTTCCCGACGCGAAAATTGTACGAGTTTGCGGCAACCCGCCCAAAAATGCGTTAATGTCAGTCTTTAGCCATACATCGCAGAAGCACCTACGATTTGTTACTAAGTGCTCCTAATTTGTGTACAAGTTTATTTAAGGGGGAACTGCAGGCAGTAATATAGATCATTTGCAAACCTTCCGCCGCTGCAATATTATTTTAAAACTATAAGAGATTGTATTAGCTTCAATGTGATTTTAATAGGGAAATATGTATAGTTGGGCGCTAAAGGCGAATTTTTATGAAAAAATGATTTTCTAGAGTTATAAAATAAAAGTAGATTTGTCCTTTTTCGACCATTTTTTGACCAACTTTTGACGCACATGCCTTCGCATATAATTTTTTTTCTACAAAATGGCTCTTTACCGCCTTACATTGATCCTTTGTCTAAGTAACTGCAAAATTTGAAATTGGAAATCGTACTCATGTCTTTGTATTTCTGCAGCGCGTGAACCCTTTTGAACCCTTTTGAATTGAATTTTTAATCGAAATGTAATTTAAAATACCCATACATAACACATTTTTTTGAGGTTGAACGTGCAGGAAGTTTTTTTAATGCATAGGTACCTTTTCATCTTACTTTTAACTCGACTAGACCTTGTCGCTGGTTTTTCACTTTTTGCGTGCAGTTCTCCCTTAATGTGAATCTTTAAATGAATGTAAGTATTAAACTATATTTATTAACTAGTAGATTAAATATGTTTTAATTAATTGTTAATACTAAAATCTTATATTTTATTACAAATAATGTTAAAATTAATAAAAAAGATTGGTCGGGGATAGGGGCAATCATTATATACAATGTTTTTGTTTACCAACCAGACGGTCGGAATCTAAAGAGTACACTATTTAATTTTTTTTTTTTTTTTTATCGAAAGGATATTAAAGGTAAAGGTCAATTTTTTTTATATAAGTAATAATTCTTTGCCGACCACTTAAATATTTTTATACGCCTTCATTATGAGTGTATAAATACAGCAAAATTTTTAGTTTAAACGTCGAATGTTATATTTGTGTCCTATATAAATCTGCAAATATTGAGATTATTTTGGCGCCAATACTTATAATAAAAAAAGAACAAGTCAAAATGTTATTTAAATCGATAAAAAAAGGTCGGTAAATAGGAGCTACGTTCTTATCGGTTTCCTATGACCGACCAACTTGGTCGGTAAAACGTACGCCTATTATTTTGACTGTCCGGTCGGTCGAAATTTGGCACAAGACTTTTGGCAATATGTAGCTCTCTTAAAAATTAATGGTGGTTTCAAACTTTCGGATTATTCCCGCTTGAACCAAATAAATTGATAATTCTAAATTACTTCTTCCAGTAGCAACAAACAATATGCTGAAACAGAATTCAACTGATTATCCATCAGATTCTTCCATTACTTTAATACAAATCGAACGACAGCTGGATCAAAGGAAACTGATAGAATTTGTTGAGTCGAGTTCTCCAATAGAGGGTAAAAATATATGCTATTTTTGGAAAATATTAAAGGAAAATGGCACATCAGCTACTGTTCCAAATGATGATATTATTTCTGTGCACGACACTACGCTAACCAATAATTTATAACTTCTGGATGTTGATTCCTTAGGTCTAAGCTTGAATTATCCCGAAAATTTGTGGATGGACATGGAAAACGAAAAGATAGTCGATTATTCTGATCTAACGACATTACGTCACAGAAGCATGGAAAAATTGAAATTCTGTGTATCGAACCCGTTGGACTACCGAATGCTAAAGTATGGGTTCATAATCCCGCTGAATTAAGTAATATTTTATAGAAACATAATAATTTTAGATTACTTATATGACATTTACTTTTTAGCTTCAAGATTTGTCTCTGAATCCAGAAGAATTATCTGTTAAAGGCAATACTGTTAGCGATCACCAATGTACTATTAATGGCAAGTACTTATAATTAGTAAGTGATATGTGTCAATTATGTCCCAAAATATAGGAAATCAATTGTTTTCATTTATTCATTATCCGTTATTTTTAGATGCAAAGTTCATTGACAATAAAATTCTTGATGCCTGTAGGTCAACCATCAAGGGCAAAGGCATTAAAGAGCCAACTAATGCGTTTGAAGAAATATCTAGATCAAACACTCTGGAAAAACCCAATTTAAAAACTTCAGAAACTCTTGTACCGCCCAACATAATTCAGGACTTACCTCTAAGCCGACTTGATTAACTTTAGTGATTTCGAAGAAAATAACACCTACGGATGCTGTATCGGAAAAATATATAGAATACCCGATAAAGAATATTCTTCTGGTTTGATCCTCGATTCAACTTCGAATGGAATAGTTGTAAAAACAATGGCAAGGAGTGGTGTGAACCCCGAGAAGGGTAATATGCTTACATACAGTTCAAATGAAATTGTAAGCAAAATAAATCCACCGAAGTTAATTAACCGCGGAAGCATATATTGTCTACCTGAAATTGAAGAGCTTAGGAGGGGTTAAGAAAGCAGTTTGTACCCCAAAAGAACAGTTATAAGCGTTTATGTTTTTTTTTCTTTACAAATTATTTATTATAATATCTTGTATTATACTAACACAAACTACAAAAACTAAATAAAAACAACTAAATAAAAAAACAATGTAAATATCAGTGATATTCTATTCTATTTTTTAAAAACATTTTAAACTTCTAACTAAACATATTAGAAAATTGGGTTTTTACTTACCACCCATAATATTAACCTTTTTCTGAGGAAAAAGCTTAGGCGGTCGGTGAGAGGTACATTTACCTTATATTATAAGTTCACACGTAAACTTTAATATACGCTACATTATAAATAGGTCTATATTAATTTATTTCAAGTAAATATTTAAGGTGAGTGTATATGCCTGTTTGTTCGCGCATATTGTTAAAACGGCTTGGCCGAGTTTGATGACTCAGAAGCCAAATTGTAGAGGACGTTTCTCTGGCGGTCCCATATATTTTGATTTAAAATCCATTCATCCGTTTTTTTTTTTGGAATAAAAATATTAAAAAAGGCCGCGGGTTTTATAATTAACTTTACATTTCTTTAAATACCCTTTTCAAACTAAAGCATGCAGGTGTGTAATAGACATACAACCCCATTTGCTCAAAGGCATCTCTTTTGCTATCCCGTTATGCAATTTTATGTATACATGTGTTAACCGACTACAGTCGTATATGTATATTTTTCTTAAGTACCTATTCATTATAATATCTAATCTTAATAGTGTCCTTTACTTCTCTATTGGTCACTTTTTGTATTATGTTATATACAATTGGATATACATATACTACACATTTTATTAATCTTAAAAATGTAAAATCACTAAAAAGTGAGAAATAAAATATTTTTGTAAAAAAATAGAACCTACAAAACACTAAAAATAATTTATTTATTCCTTAAACATAGATATTTTGAAGTCGGCGCCCAAATAATGACTAATCCATAACAATCAGTGGCGGCCCGCCAGGTGACGCGGATGCAACGCCGCTTCACCTATATTTTCCAATCAATTTACTTAAAAATAAAAATATTTTTAAAATATTAAGCATTTTATAATCTACATTTTTATTATAAAAATGTAGTATGTTTTATATAAATTCACATTATTTACTTAATTATACCATTATTTTCTATCAAAACTAGTGCGTTATACACTCAAAAAATAATAATGACTTAAAAACGTAGCGCGCTGAAAACCTTTTCATAAGAGCGACCCGTTGAGGCATCACAATCAATAGTAACAAATTCGGGATCAGACTCACCCCGCACGCCGGCTTTCGCTCTTAGATTTGTTTACGGCAGTTGCTATGGCAACGCAATGGTGAATATCGTAAGCCAAATAGAGATGGGAGCGGCATAAATTGCTGGTGCAGGCTGCATGCGCTTGTTCGCTTGTTATAGAATTAACGTAAATTAGTGCGTTCGGATCATCGGTGGCGGAAGCAGTTGTGCATCGATCAAATCGAATCGAAATTAGCTTTAAGATACAGGTACATAACTGTTTTTAAGAACAAAAAAATATATTTAATATCTTATAAATTCATATTATTTCCCTTAATTATTAAAAAACGCTCCAAAGCTATGGATAATTAACATCATAAAAAGGTTTAAAAAACAGCCATTTTGGTCGTGGCACCCCGAAAAAGTATCTTAAATCCACGAGCCGCTACTGGTAATAATACGTATCAAAAAAATATACATACACGTATTACCTATACTCACTAATAACCTTAAACTTACTAACATAATACAGATTTCAATATGGTATTCAGAGAGGACCACGTCACTATTTTGAAGTCAGACTACCTAGTAAATTTGATCGCTGCTGGGGTTAAAGTTGTTTTATAATTTACATTTTGTTTACCTAGGTGTCTCTTCTATAACACGGTCATCAATAAAATCTTCATGCACTAACCTAGCCACCGCATGTCCCGAAATGCGAATTCGTTATTGGTCTGTTTGGATATTTATCAACGTCCTATAGAAAGTCAATATTGTCATTTGACTTTGGGCTCAGCGATTGGATGGAAATAGCAGATTACGCTTGCACAGTTCCACAAAGGGGCACTGAGAAAAGTGATTCGAGCATCAAATCTAAAAGATATAAGGATACTACCATATTTGGTTTATATGGAATGTAATACAGAATACATCAACTATATTTTGTAATGGCTAGGTGTTTTGAGCATCGACTTCAAAATTACTATATTTAAGAAATAAATAAAATCTCATATTTTACTTTTTACCGAGTTTTCTCAGTTCCGTTGGTCTGTCTGTCGGTCCGTCTGTTCGCGACATAGCTAAAACTACTTACCCGATCCACTTCAAATGTTGGTAAAAAATTGAAAGCAATATGGGGATGACCTAGTAACATTTGGGTAAAATTCCATTATGTCAAAACAAAATGTCGGCCTACTGAAATGCTAAAAAAATTATTACTAAAACATTCTCATTTCAAATTTTTCACAAAAACCAAGTAATATGTAGAAATCAACTGGTAATATTATGGTACAAATCCAAAATAATGGCTTAATAAAATATTTAAAAATTCAGCCTGAATAAACTACTTAATGGACTGATTTCAAATAGTGTGGCATAACTAATTGTGATATAGAAAAGAACTAGTAAAATTGTGTTACTAATTCAAGATGGCGGACCATTAATATACTAATTTATAATCGTAAAAAAAACACCTTCTCAGGTTTTACATATTTTTAGGTTTTAGTGTCCCTAGTTGGCAAAAAGAAAAAAAAATTTTCTCTATTCTGTCAGTCCGTGTGTGTGTCTGACGGTTCGCGGCATAGCTTAAAAACTACTCATCAAAGTGACTTCAAATTTTAGTCAATAATTAAGGGTTATATGGGTATGACCTGGTAATATTTTGGCAAAAAAACGAAGATGCCGGACCAAGAGGGCGGCCTAGAGAAACTTTAAAAAATTATTACTAATAAAACTAATTATCCAGTTTCCTCAAATATTGTACAACAAACAAGTGTTACATAGGATTGAACTAGTAACATGTTGGTATGAATACAAAATAGTAATAAATAATTACGAAATTGTAGTGGCGGATTCATGGTTTAAAACTATTTTTTGGGGTTTTCCGCCTTAGAAAATTAAAAAAAATAAATAAAAAATAAAATATAGTTACCCTATAAATTGAATAGATAGTCTTGAGTTCTGGGTCCACTACGAAGGTACCCGAGGAACGACACTGAAAAAATAATAAAATAAAAGATGTTTTAAATCAAAATAATTATCCTAATGATTTCGTTGAAAAATGTTTTTATGAATTTGAGAATCCAAAAAACAAAAAAATCCAAAATAGACCAATTACAAACCTCTTTATACCATACATACCTAATTTATCAGATAAAATAAAACGAATAGGTAAACGTTTTAACATCAGAACGATCTTTAAAACACAAAATACACTTAGAAGTAAACTTACAAAAACAAAACCTAGCAATGAACAAGAAAATACAAAAAATGTTATTTATAAAATTCCGTGTCAATGCAATAAATTTTGCATAGGTGAAATCTCTAGGCAGTTAGTCAAAAGAATCAAAGAACACTAAACATACATAAAAAATTGAGAATTTCAAAAATCAGACATTTGCCAACATGCACTAGATTACAATCATAAAATTAATTGGAATGCTTCTAATATTTTAGCAAAAGAACCATGTTCCAAAAAACGTAAAATAAAAGAAAGTGCCTTAATATTATTAAATAAAGATAATTGTGTAGCATCTTGTTCGTTTAGTTTTAATAACACTTGGTTAAATTTGCTAAATACTGAAGTAGAAAAAGGACACCTCAAAATATAATAAATTAAAATGAACATACTCTAGGTACACCTATTTCGCACCTTATTCTAACAATTAAAAATAACACCTTTAAACTGACATTCACTGACATTTTGTCAGAGATTAGCCATTCTGGTTATATTTCTGATACGAAACATAAGACATATTCTGCTTTTAGTATTTTATTTGTAGGTTTGCTGAAGACGGGGGTAGACTTTCCCTCGAAACGTCCAGAAAGCAGGCATTTTTCAGTGTCGTTCCTCAGGTACCTTCGTAGTGGACCCAGAACTCAAGACTATCTATTCAATTTATAGGGTAACTATATTTTATTTTTTATTTATTTTTTTCAATTTTCTAAGGCGGAAAAACCCAAAAAATAGTTTTAAACAAAATAGTAATACTTTTGTATCGCCCTAATAAAATGTTCAAAAAAATCAGCCTGAAAAAAAATACTCATTAGATTAATTTCAAAACATATAAAACCATTAAGCTTTATTTTTTTTAAATCAACGCAATAAATGTCATTCAATTGATTATGATATATGGATAAACTGGTACGAATTCAAGATGAACCGCGGTGTGTGTCAATGTAAAAAATACTTATTGAATTTGTTTTAAATTATACCCAAAAATCTATTGTGGCATAGGTAGAACCTGGTAAAATATTGGTAGGAATTCAATATGATGGAACAAAATGGCGCCCAATAAAAATGTTTAATCATATATATGCTGGCAGACTTTATTATTTAAATATTGTTTGGTAATTCTCACATAACATTTATTACGGACCATACATGGTATCTTGTAGACCAGGTTAGAAGAATCAAAAGGTGTAGACTCTTTTAGACGAGAAAATAGCGAGTTAACGAATTTTGTGTTGAAAAAGTCGATTGCAGTCGATAGAATATTATCTACATAATTTTACAAAATTTTTTGTGTTTTTCTTGCCAAAAAAAATCATATTTATTTTTTAAACTGTATCTTATGCATTAGTGCTTATTATGATTGTCTTGTAGTTCTGTTGATGATGTGGTTATTTTAATTATTCGTTTGTATCTTCTTTATATATACATATTTATTAAAGAAAAACAAAGAAAGTACTATAACTAGGCAATGGACAACCTGTTGGTGATTATTTTAGCATGCAGTTTGTAAGGATGTGGCAGAATGCTTATAGATCGGTAGTCTTTTATTTTCATATTTTTTTTTTCTCTATTATTGCCTTTCCAAGCTCTGTATTATTCCTTCCGTTCTTCCTAATTTTTTGATCAGTTCAATATGCTCTCTGCTGCATTTTTCTCTCTATTTTTGCTCTTTCGTTATATTTCCAGTGAATTGTGATGGTAAACGGAAAGTATTGTAATCGTGAAAAACTCACCCTCCGGAATTTTTTCAAATCTTTACATTTCAGGATCCCTAGATGACGACAAACATGTTTTCTCGATTCCGTCGGTCTGTCTGTTCGCGGCATAGCTAAAAAATTACTTACCCGATTGACAAATGTTGGTCAAAAATTAAGGGACATATGGGAATGACCTAGTAAAACTGTGGTACTAATTGAAGATGGCAGAACAAAATGGCCAAATAAAATTTTTGTGATATGAAAAAATCACCCGCTAGGCTTTTACATATCTTCGTGTTTTAGTCTAGTCCCTAGATGTCAAAAAATATGTTTTATCAGTCGTCTGTCCTTCTGTCAGTTTGGCTGTAGTTTAAAAACTACTCATCAGATAGACTTTAAATTTTAGCAAAAAAAATTAAGTTCATATGGGGATGACCTGGCAATATTTTGGTAAAAACCCAATATGCCGGAACAAGATAGCGGGCTAGTGAAGCGTTACAAAATTATTACTAAAAAAACGAACTATCCAATTGATTTTAAATTCTCAAGTATTATATAGGAATGAACTGTTAACATTTTTGTACTAATCCAAGGTAGCGGAACAAACTGGCGGCTTAATAAAATATTTAGACATTCAGCCTTAGAACTTAGAAAACTGAAAAACTCACGCTCTCAGGTCTTACAAATATTCACGTTTAAGCGTTCTAGATGCCTAAAAATATGTTTTAACAATTCTGTCAGTCAGTCTGGCGGTTTGTCTATCTGTCTGTCAGTTCGCAGCATAGCTTAAAAACTACTTGTCAGATTGATTTCAAATTTTAGTCAATAATTATAGGTCATATGGGAATGATCTGGTAATATTTTGGTAAAAATACAATATGCCGAAACAAGATGGCGGCCTGGTGAAACGTTAAAAGAACTATTTCTAACCTAGAAAACACTTTTTATTCAACTGACTTTAAATATTGGAGCAAAGTTAAATATGATATAAGGATAAGCTGATATACAACATGACGTAACAAAATCGCGGTGTGTATCAATATAAAAACTTCTTACTGAATTTGTTTTAAATTATGCTCAAAAATCAAGTGTTCTTTTTTTGGGTTACACATTCAACTGTAATACTACTTAGTTATACGTTCTCTGAACCAAATATAATAGAAATAACTTCATTAATTTTATAAGGCACATTTCTCCGCTCTTTCATTCTTATTTCCTTTTTAATATTTCTTAAGTGTTTACTTTCCATATAGGTAATACGTAATATGGAAGAGCTGACGTTACTTCTCAAAATAACGATATTGGGCAATTTTCCCTTGAAGAATAATTCCGCAATTTATCGAGGTCTTTAACGACGGACGTTTTAACCCAGTTTGAAAAACTACGCTCTTTATGCAGGTTGAAGTATAATATGGTGCACTTCCAAGTGGATAACTTTATACCAGTTAATGTCTTACGACAGCGATTTCAGTCCTTGCAAGAAGTCGTTAAAGGAAAATGAGACTTTGTCTGCTGAAAGTATTTAATATGTTTCAACAAAAATAATTTTAAACAAAACTATAAAGATCATTTAGAAACAAAATGTCTTAAACTTTTTTCGATGTAATTGTAGAATTAACACTAAGTTAAATATTTATTTATAATTCAAACATATTTGGTTGTCCTCTGGTTTGAAAAAACGAACAGTAAATGGAGTTATAAAAAACAAAAAATCCAAAGGAGCGAACAACGTAGCGTACCTAATTGCAGCCAATTATCCGAGCTAAAATGTTCTAACATTTTATCTTGGAGGAATTTAAACTAAATAGTTAAATATAAATGCTTTCACAGCGTATTTTCAGATAGCAAACGCGAATAGTTGCAAAGAGTTCCAAATCCCAAACGATCACAGGGAATATGCAATTTTATTTTTCAGTCTATCTGAATTATACTTCCCTTGAAATTAATTGAAATTATATCGAAATATTTTCGCAAGGGCTTTTTAGTTATGTACTTAAATTCAAATCTGTAGAAATCAAATAATAAATATTTAACTTTAATCTCTTTCGGGCTGCCATATTTTTCTTTATGTAACAGTCATCGTGAAACTTCGATAGAAGTCTACATGAGTGTCATTTTTGACATATCTGTTTTTGAGATGTCTGGTTAAACAGGAACTGTCTTCAACAAAGCCTGGGTTATAGATTGAAAACGGGTATGATTATATTTTTGACGTCATCCGTTTAAGTTTCTGCTAGCCGTCTAAAAGATGGCGATCTTTAACTTTGACATAAGCGGTCACCGTAAATCGACGTTGGCGTTAATGCTGCAATCAATGAAATTGCTGGATTTTAGAAGGCTTTTCAAAACGTTCATCCTTCGTAATAAATTTGACATTAATACATACACATAACATTCCCGTCAATTCTCAGCAGACTAAAAAAAAACGTACATACACTTAAAAACAAGCAAGACAAAATCAAATTACACAAAAAACAATAAATATACACATAAAAGTAACGTTTTCAATCTATAAGTTGGGCTAAGTGCCAGCGTGAACGCTTAGCTCAAACGGAGGATGCAAGACGCAAACTTTTTCAATCTATAACCCAGGTATACACTCGTATTCACTAAAGAGGTTCAAATTTAGACCTGCTGTAACTTGACTGTTATAGGTTTTAAATGACATAAGCAACACTCGAACAAATAATTATTCTAAATGCCACAGTTACAAAATGCCAGTAATATAAGCAAAACATAATTGGTAAACTAACCGTCGTGACATGACTACTAGATCTATCTGATCTAACTCTTGAACATTTTTAATAAATACGGAAGTTAATGTTTAAATAAACTAGTATACTTTTATATTTATGGAATCTAGAATGTATTTTAAACATACCTTAATTTTGAATTTTTAATTTGGGTATTTTTAGACCGTTTTATAATTTTCGTCTTAAGCTGCTCATACATTGCATATTTTTAATTATAGTCTTACGTGACACTGGATGGGCTAAAACTATATGTTATTGAAGGAAGCTAGGTCTGTTTAGTTAGCCCTCAAAGTATTTCCGAATTGCTTAAATTTGGTGTCATTCTTAAATACTTAGTGCTTTATTTGGTTTCGTTAGTGCTTTTTTAGATCCAAAAATAATATTTTTTTAAGTCAGCCCCCTAAGTTTTTCTGATCGACCCAAACTAAGCATCATTCGTTAGTGCTTGGTTAATGGTTTTTGGTGCTTCAATTAGTTTCATTAGTGCCTTCTTAATTTTGTAAATATTCGCTTATCTTTATTTTAAGGTCAGCCCCCAAAGTTTTTCTATTTCTATTAGTGCCTTATATTGCTGATGCCGAGTAATTACGATATTGCCTGTTGAATTTTAAATATTCGCTTTTTTGATTACAAAATCAAATGTTATTTTCTACGGTATGATACCATATATGTTATTACACTTTTACCTATAAGGTTTTATTTTTGGTATTTCTTATATTTTATTGTTATTTAATGACTCTTTAGTTCACCAAAAATAACCATTATAAATTTGTGAGTTCGACTTGGCTAGCTGATTTTTAAATTAAAGCTTTCGGATAGGTTTAAGTTTTAATTTTAATAATACTCCGACTAATCAAATTCGCAAAATTTTTTAAAGATATTTTATAATTAATAAAATACCTCAATCCTTAGAAAATAATTAGCTTTAGACAATATGCTGTAAATATATACAAAATTTAACAAACAAAAGCGACATATTTCATTACTACCAATTTACTCATCCATCGAACTACAATTATTCTTATAGGTGTTTTTGTTATTCGCACATGAATCTTACAAGACGTTAATTAATTAGGTTATATAAGAGTGCAATAAGAAGATTTACAATATTTGATAAAATGAACTGACAATAATTAAATTTCTCTTATAAGAAGGAAATGTTATTTAAAATAATAAAAATGATTTTGCATTCAAAATATAAAATTCAGACAGAACGTTAATATTCACTATTATTATAAATATTATTGATAAATAAGTTATATCTAAAAATTTCAACAAATTAATGAAATTTTCGAAATTTAATACTTTTTATATGAATAATTATTAACCATCTAATGAAGTAAGATTTGAAAACACTTTTCTTCAACAGAAAATTAGGTATGCAATATAATCAAATAATTCAGGCTAAAAAAATTTTAGAAAAGATAAATCAGTTAATTGGTAGCTAAACCTCTTAGTTTTTAGGCAGCTGATCTTTAATCCGTTTGATGATAGTTAATTACTAAATGAAGTCCTTTCGGATCGTACAAACAATGTAATCAACTTATGATCTGTAGACAGCTGATCTTATGCAAAATTTCTGTGTTGAAAACATTATTCCAGTAACTGGATTTTTAAAATTTAAACCAAATTCGATTAGTTAAGAAAATGTTCAATACTAAACCCACAGATTATTATATCACATTCAAGGTGTCGTAAGAGAATTTTAATTATAGTAGTCCATATAGGAAATCAGAGGAAAATACAAAACACAAATTAATCAAAATTTATATCCCACAATACCAATAAATATTTCGTGTGAAACTTGAAAAATTTTGATATTTTTTAATATTTAGTTTACTAAAATACCAATGGACATATTCAACTGGAATGACTTGTCGGTTAAAAGTATATATTTTTAATATAATTAATTATTTATAAAGTTACAATTACTATACCATTACCAAACAATATGTGTCATGTAAATTCAGTACATCTTATACATAAATTTTTACTTTCTACTCAATTAGAAAAATATATTTAAAGACAGATTTGTAAAAATACTAATATATAATTATAATAGGTATACGCTAATATGGAAAATACACAATTTACAGAAATTTGGAAAATAATTATTAATTTGATGTATAGAGAAGAGAAGTTTTGATAACTATAGGATTTATTGCTCGTTATGTAATTCCTAATGAATTAATGCATGGCCACTACACCAATTCACAAAAGCGAAAATTTAAGAAAATGCAAATTACTTATCTTTTTACAACACAAATCTAGAATTTGTCTTTATTACGGCGTTGCATCACATCCTTTAGACTACCCAAGCCCAAATCAGGAACTGTAACACCCTGGACTTAGCCACACAGCACTTGTCCAGGAAAACTGACCAAACGGTACTAATGCAAGGAACTTTCTTAATCAAGGAGTTGGAAACATTCGTCAATAAGTAAAAGCAAACGTTAAATTTTCTATCGACCAGGAATTACTTTAAATTTTTTAGTATGAATGGATTATTTAAAATTTTGAAAAGATATTTCTATGTTAAATTTTAACTAGGAAGAAAAAGGAAAAAAGCCTGAAACAAAATGTCGATTATAAGTCCACATTTTTTTTACACGAGAATGGACATTAGGCTGACTAAGTTAAAATATTAACTAAAATCCAATAGAGAATTATCTCATGCTGCCTTCAACTTTGAAGTTTGCAAAAGAGATCTAAAATGCCCGTCCCATTCGGTTTTATTCACTCGGACTATACAAAAAATAGAATACTTGTATGTATTCAATTCAAAATTATTTCTTAGAAGTCAAGATTTTTAATGACAAGAAAAGCAATAAATGAATATTATTTAATCACTTGAGCACTCTGAATTGTTCCCAATACCAAAATCCATGTAATATGCCTCAAAAGAAATCAATTAGAAACCATATCATAGTATATTACTTAAAGTATAATGATTATGTATGAAATAATTTTCAAATGCGAGGGATATTATCCAAACTAGAATATTCTTTCGGGTATTTCCAGCCATGCGAGAATTTACTAATCAGTTGATTTCGGATCGAAAAAAATACTTTGGTACCTTGAGCCTTCACGCGGTGTCTGATAGTTCAATCCAATTTATAACCCAGGCAAATTGGGGTTCAGTGCTATTAATTTATAAGTCCTTTTGGATCATACAAACGTAAAATATTTTTAATTTAAATGGATTTTTTTGTTTATACTAAACCAAACTTTGGAACGAACGAAAAAGTTTGTTACATACTTTTGTTATGTTATTTTGAAAAAAGGAAATAAAAAAATTAGTTATCTTATAAAAGAAGCAAGATATCCAAAAACTGCGTTACTCTCTCAAAAATATGTTAGTAATAAATTCAAAATATTTATATTTGAATCTGATATTCATTAACATTAGAAGAAAATTATATGTTGCTCTATAATATTATAACTTTTAATAAATAATTTACATAAAACAACTATGCGCATGTAGAAATCTTTTTTGGTTTTCGAAATATTTTGCTTTAAATTTACCAAAAAAATTTCCGTTTATTTTGAACATTCGCTGAAACCCCGTAGAACATTTTTATTCATGCTTATTGATTCATATACAAAATTCAAAAACCATTGGAAAAAAAATTTTGAGGGATAAATAAAGATAAGCGAATATTTACAAAAATAAAAATGCACTAACGAAACTAATTGAGGCACCAAGAAGCACTAACACTAACGAATGACACCTAGTTTGGGTCGATCAGAAAAACTTTGGGGGCTGACCTTGAAAGCAATAATTAAACTAAATTAAGCACTAAGAAGCACTAATTAATGAAACCAAATGAGAACAAATCGTAAATACTTCGGGTGCTGACCTTCAAACAAAATAAACGAATATTTCCTAAATTTAGCAAGCAATAACGAAACCATTTCAATCATTAAAAAGCACTAACAAATCACGAACGACACCTAGTTTGGGCAGAAACATTTTGGAGGCAGACCAAAATCAAAGGTAAGCGAATATTTATAATAATAAGAAAGGATTAACGAAACTAATCGAAGCACCAAAAATCACTAACGAACGGCGCCTAGTTTGACTAGATCAGGAAAACTTTAAAGGCTGACCTTGAACCAAAATAAACGAATATATCCCAAACTAAGCAAGCGATAACGAAATTACTTGAAGTACTAAAACGCACTAACGAATTATATCTAGTTTGGTTCGAGTAGTAAAACTCCTTGAAATTAAACAAAAATATGATTTGCTAAACTAAAGAAACACTATCGATACTAAATTAAGCACTAGTCAAATCGAAAATACTTTAAGAACGGATATTTAACCAAAATAAACGAATATTTCCAAAATGAGTCATATAACGAAACTACTTGAAGCACTAAAAAGGACTAAAGAACTACACCTAGTTCGACCCAAATTAAAGGTAAGCGAATATTTACAAAAATAAGAAAATACTAACGAAACTAATACCATAAAGCATTATCGGATGCCGCCTAGTTTGAGTCGATCAGTAAAACTTTGGGAGCTCTAAGAAGCACTAACGCATGACACCAAATTTGAGCGAATCGGAGACACTTTGGAAGCTAATTTCAGACTACGTTTTCTCTATAAGACTTATTTTTAGCTTTTTTAATGCCATGCAAATGTTGATAGGTTTAAACTATCGCCGGCGATCTTGAGCTGCTGGTGGATAGACAGGTGATCGAGTTCAGCCAGTCTATTAGGAATCTAGAGCTGACGACTGATTCAAGATTGAAATTTGAAAGTCATATTTCGTATGTCTGTCGCAAGGTCTATCTAAGCTTGAAGAGGCTTTATCCTTTTAAGAACTTGCTGGATAGAGACACTAAAAAATGCTTGTTAGCTTCCTCTTTTTTTCTCATTTTCATTATGCTGGTGTGGTTTATAGCCTATGTATAACAAATGAAAGTCGCTCGAAACTGCAAAAGATGTAGAATTTGTGTGTGCGTTTTATAGTTCATGTTCCACGCTCTGCACAGATTTCTCCATATATTCGCGGTCTGAACTTGTATAAATTGAATGAGATCAGATTTGTTAACTTAGCCTGTTTTGTACGTCAAATACTGAATACTCAAACACCCAAGTATCATTTTGCTAAACTTACACTTCGCTCTAATATCCACCAAAGAGAACTGCGGAGGGTGCGCGCGACTCTAAATAATCCGTCTCATAAAACCATGACTTTTCAATCCAGTTTTTCATTTTTGGCTCCGTTTATCACTAATATATTAAAAATATACCAAATGTAACAAGGGCCACTTTAAAAGCAAGATTAAAGCAGGAAATTCTATTGTCTGTGATAATGAGTCGTAATTTTGATTTTAATTTATTTTAATTCATTTTAATTAATTTTAATTTATTTTAATGACTTTCATGATGTTTTTTTTACTTATATATCTAGTTTATAATTGGTGACTTCAAAGGCAGGGCTAGGTTATAGAGATCACTGGAGACAGTGTACACTGTCCTTTTGTGTATATTTGTGCTTCCTTATTGTATATTTCTTACGCTGAAGTTTACACAATAAATATTTTTTGAATTTGAATTTGAAATTGAATTTGCAGTTGCATCTGCATCTGCATCTGCATCTGCATCTGCATTTGCATTTGAATTTGAATTTGAATTTGAATTTGAATTTGAATTTGAATTTGAATTTGAATTTGAATTTGAATTTGAATTTGAATTTGAATTTGAATTAGAATTAGAATTAGAATTTGAATTTGAATTTGAATTTGAATTTGAATTTGAATTTGAATTTGAATTTGAATTTGAATTTGAATTTGAATTTGAATTTGAATTTGAATTTGAATTTGAATTTGAATTTGAATTTGAATTTGAATTTGAATTTGAATTTGAATTTGAATTTGAATTTGAATTTGAATTTGAATTTGAATTTGAATTTGAATTTGAATTTGAATTTGAATTTGAATTTGAATTTGAATTTGAATTTGAATTTGAATTTGAATTTGAATTTGAATTTGAATTTGAATTTGAATTTGAATTTGAATTATATAGGGTAACTAATTTTTACATCATTTAGTGTTTTAGAATAAATTTAAACCCCCTGTAGTATAGACACAAATTTAAGTTTGAGTGTTTTTGTATGAGCGGTTTAATAAAACACAAATTTAAGGTCATTTTTCTCAAAATTAGTAAGGAATAGATCCAGCATTATATAACATTTTTTAAATCAAATATGTTAAAAAAATTGTAGTAAAACCAGTAACACCCTGTTTATAAACGACTTCCTACCTGAACTTTGCATTACGTATACTGTTAATTACTAACAAAATTTGCAAGAGATATGTGAGAAACACCACTTAATATCTTTTATCGTTACGAATTATTGGCAATTTCTTTTAAAAATTCAATTGCCTCACTTTTTATGCTCAGCAGTTTATTTGCTCCCCGATACCGTGACCTTTAATCACAATTAAATAAAATGCATCGCCACAGACAAAAGAAAATATTACAATAAAAACTTCTTGTGATGCTTAAGCTATAAAATATTGATTTCGGTAAAAACTATGTAAATGCTTTTCGCAAAATCATAAAAATCTGCTTTAAAAAACTCCGTTTTGAAAGGATGACCCTTTTTAGTTTTGCCTACAGTTCCTTAGTAATATCAAAGACAGATAATATTCCGTATAGCATTCCCTACATGGATCCCAACTTGGCATTGTACTCCCTATAGTAGAGATCCATTGAGAGATTTCCGCGTAGCTCGATACAATTTCACGGCTACAAATAGTCCTAAACAAACAAATAGAACAAACTAGCGCTAATATTTCGATATAACGGCCACACGAACGATTAAAAGTGGTGAATTTATTGTGTATCTGATGAACCGTTTATCAAGAGTATACTCGGTCTTTAGTAATATTTTCACATACAAAATCTATTATCTGTTAACGACTTTAATCGGCATTTCCCTCGTAATGAGACCTTTCTTTTATCAGGAAAGGAGAAATATTACACAATTTATACGTTATGTTACTAAAGATTATGTACACATTTTTACGAAAACACCGTGTATAAACACTCTAGCCAAACACAACATAATTGTTTGTCACAAATCCAATAATTTATTAGGCTCCCTATTCACACCCCTTAAAAGTAAAATACCAGTAAAAACACAATCAAAACTAATATATGCGATACCATGTATGAATTCTCCCATGAAATACATTGGCTTGACCTCACATATAGAGAACAGAATAAACCCTCACAAGTACACAAAAAATGCGTCCACTGCCCTTCATAAACATGAAAAATCAGAAAATCACGAGTTTAATTTTTTTGACACACGAATTTTAAATAAAGATACTATCAAAAATTAGTCATTAAGGAGATGTTTCATATCAAAGAAGTAAATGACAAACAAGATGTCAAGAATTTGAGTCAGATTTACCACGGTTTGATATTTTAATTGTTTAATTGTGTATTTTACATATAATAAAATGCCTATATACTCTATACTATACCATCATAAATATAATTTGATTTTATACCAATATAAATAAACATTGTTAATGTGAATAATCGCTTTCGGCCAAAAAAATACATATGGGTAGTATTTATTTAATTCCTCAAGCCACAACTGAAACATCATTGCTACTATAATGCAGTGAGTTGTTTTATTGGTACGTATGCCAATAATAATGTGATTTTAACATTAGTTTTAAACTGGAGTTTTAAAAATTGTAGCGTCCTGCTTTAACATTTTATTGTAATAGTTTTTAGTATGTCAATGGATGTTTTATAGTTTTGTATTATATATATGTATAAGTATCGTAAGCGACCTTTTTTACAAAATTAAGTTATTGGTATCGTTGGATTCGTGTCTGAAAGACGCATCTATTAAATATAATCGTAAGCTCCAAAAAAATATTTAAAGATTATCTAAAGCCGGAAGATAATTTTAACTGGGTCGATTTAAAACATCGCAAATTAGTCCAGTTGTCCATATAAATAGCTTATGCGCCTGGCGCTATATATATATATATATATATATATATATATATATATATATATATATATATATATATATATATATATATATATATATATATATATATATATATATATTGCGATGTTTTAAATCGACCCAGTTAAAAGCAGACCTCTACGATCGAACCTCATAGAAACGTTTTCTTTAGTTAGAGCACTTGAAGGTTAAAAAATGCAAATTTTAAAAAATGTCTCGTACAAAAAGAGGAATGCGCGGACAGTATCAATAGCTGCCTACGGCTATTGTAATAAATGGCTATAAAGCACACAGTAAAAATTAAAATTCGATTATAGTATATTTTCTTAATTCGTTTTTTCTTTTAAATTGGCTTAAAAATTAATTTTAAAATACGTTCAAAAATACACAGAAAAGAAGAACTTACAGTTATAGTGGATCCCACCAGTCACAATGAAATTACTACACACATAGAACATTATATAGAAAGTCAAGACCATTCTGACGACACCATAAACACACATAAAATTAAATTATATTATATAGGTGATTGCAAACTGATTTAATATGGGAATGTATACCTTAGAATGTCTATTTATTTATGTTTTTTTTAAACGATCGATAACATTATAATATAATGCGCTTAATCCGACTATGTCTGTTCTTCTATTTACGGTGTGCGGATGTTTTCTAATTCGATCATTTCACTAACCAAACGTTTTTTGTAGCTTTCTTATCTTCCAGTTTCAATTACACTTACGTTGTTGAAATCAAAAGTATGACCATGTTAAAATGGTCAAAAAGGTGCCGTTTTAAAATTTTTGACAATATGGAACTGTCTGCAGTCTCTCATATGCTTCGACAACCTTGTCTTAATATATTGATAATGTTGGACTGTTGCGGCCAGGGCATTTTGTCTTTAAATTTAGAATAATTAGCGATTGTATTTTTACCTTTAAAAGTTACTTTTATAAGCTAATCTGAAAGTGGGGTTTCCCTCCCTGCAAAACCTCTCACATAGGGTATTTTAAAAAAATATATTTTCTTTTGAAACAAAGAATTGTTTTCAGGTTTATTAAAAATTCTATTTATAAGTTTGGTAGGGTAGTTATTTTTTAGTAAATAAGTTTTTATTCAACTTAAGTTTTTTGTTTAAAGGTTGTTAATAAGTTTGGCTGTGTTGGTGCTCAGAGAAATAATTAAGAAAATATATTAATAATGTTGGACTGTTGCGGCAAGGGCATTTTGTCTTTAAATTTAGAATAATTAGCGATTGTATTTTTACCTTTAAAAGTTACTTTTATAAGCTAATCTGAAAGTAGGGTTTCCCTCCCTGCAAAACCTCTCACATAGGGTATTTTAAAAAAATATATTTTCTTTTGAAACAAAGAATTGTTTTCAGGTTTATTAAAAATTCTATTTATAAGTTTGGTAGGGTAGTTATTTTTTAGTAAATAAGTTTTTATTCAACTTAAGTTTTTTGCTTAAAGGTTGTTAATAAGTTTGGCTGTGTTGGTGCTCAGAGAAATAATTAAGAAATCTTTCAGAGAAAGTAGGTTTATGGTACGAAACTGAGATATGAGGGTTTGCCCATAAGTGATATGTTTCAATTTCACCCTGTACCTTAAAACGAATATGGCTATACAATTCTGTTAGCGACATGTTTAGTAAAGTACCACATGAATCGTGAAAACTGCAACACTCGATATTTAAAAATTAGGGATGTACATGGATCGATACCTACAATCAAATCATATAGATAGACTATTGTTTGTGGTCCTTTTGAAAATTGTAAAATTTTAACACACTTGTTAAAATGTTAACTACACAATTCTTTGTTAAAAGGAAAATCCCAGAGTGCTCCAAAATTTGACTGTTTATCCGTTAGTCACAATTGTGCAAAATTTGAAGTCAATTGGCTTACTAGTTTTTGTACCGTTTTTTACATATTTATTAACAGCCCTGTTGGTCCGACATATTGGATTCACACCAACATTTTACCAGCAACTTTCGGTATCACGTTGGATTGTTTGCAATATTTTATACCAATTACATAAATAGATATTTAATATTGATGTTTTTAATAATTTATTAAACAAGATGTGTTCCTCCTTGTGCAAACCCAATTGAAGAAGTAACTTTCATTACAGATTGTTTAATAAATATTAGGCTGCCATTTTGTTCCGCTATACTGAAGTCATATAAAAATTCTACCAGTTCATCCCCATATTACATTTGATTCTGATTTTTATTAAAAAAAGTAAAAATAATACAATTAATTGCACTTTAAATAAAAAAATTAGTAGTATCGAAATTTTGAATAATGAAATGGAAATATAAAAAATAATCAAAAAACGATAAAAAATGGTTAATAGGTTATAAAATCGAAATAATAAAAAATTAAAGGAAATAAAATAAAGAAACAGAAAAAAGGTATTAATGAATGTTCACGTATATAATGTATCCTATTTTTATATGTCTTAGAATGAATATGAATGTGTATTTTTCCCTGAACGTAAAACGGACGGAATCAGTACCAGGAAAGTTCCGGTTAAGGTATTTTATGGTCTGTTTTATTTAATTACCAGAAATTTAACACAGTTGTATATGTATAGAATACTGGGTTATGCATCACTTTCTTTGATAATAGAGAGAATTTCTAACTGGATTAGTCCCGCGTAAAGCCGATTAGTATTTCAATCGTAAACAAAAATCCTGTCTATTTGTGCTGCATAGCTTAATAAAAATTCCCCTTCGCGGTAATTGGTTACATTTCTACAAAGGGGTGAAGCAAATAATGTTTTCCCGGGAACTATAGTGTACTCATTAGTTTAGCTTTTATTGAACATATTTTTTTAACTATAATATACCTACTTTAATAAAGCTTTTGTAGAGCATACTATATTTTTTTAATTGCTTTCATTAGACAATCCAACATTTTTTATTCTACTCATTTTAAAGCAAAAGTAGTACATATTTAATCAACTTGCCGTATCATCAAGCTTCTCACACAGAAGGCTCTGCTCTACAGCTTATTATTGTAAAATTAGTTGCCGCTATCTATTGTCTTATCATGCATATATTGTTATATATTTTGAAAACTGTTTTTAATTGGGCTTTTAATTAGTTATCTTTATAAAAATTTAGAATTATGCCTGTAGTTAGTGTAATTCCTAAACAACCAATGGATATTTTTGTCTGGGTCGATATACGGTTAAGTTCCTAATATGCAAGCCTTTCACTGATTTTATAGGTAAAATATTCTGTACTTTAGCCTACCATATTTAAGAAACATTTTTAATAATATTACATAGCAACCAGTACCTACCATTTTCCAACACATATTTTTTGTTTATTAGAGCTCTTTGCTAAATAATTTTAATATTAATATAATATATGTATAAAAATTATTATTATTATTATTACTTTCTATCTTTTTCATAACACTAGTAAAAGCGTAGTTTCAGAGAAGAAGCTCTTCTTATTCACGTGATGACCAGAACATAGAGAAACAATTTCAAAAAATTACTTAAAGCACTTAAACGTAACTCAACGTTTTCCACATTAAAAATATTTAGCGTTTATGTTATCTCAATTAAGAGATCTTAACATACATTTTCTTTTTCTGCTATGATGCCTATTACCTATTGTCTATCTTATTTGTAAATACAGTACTTTACCGGCAGTTTTAAATGTGCCTCTCTAATAGAATAGGTGTTACTCGATATAAAACATTTCGCATATAATTTGTAGCATAAGTCTAGTGTCGTATTTTTGCAGCAAAAATTGTCTACTACGGCTTAGTCATTAATATGCACAACGACATGCCTGCCATTAATTTTGTTCTAGATACAACCATTTATTTTATTTTTAAACGAAAGAATATTAATTTTCCTATAAAATATTCCAATATGCCTAAACTATACTATACGTATACAACGTTTTACAGTTGTGCTAGTCAAGGTGTCTATGCAGAAATCCTGTGACGTAGTCTGTCCAGAATAGTCTATTTTCATTGCTAGCGTTGACGTTATAATAGAATTTTCATGTCTACTCTATAGTGGCTAAGTCTGCGCAGCTAGCAGAGTGAATGCTACATTAAATATTTTTAGAATCTTGTAGAGAATTCAAAATTCTGAAAATAGGGCGTTTATTTAAAAACAAAATAAGGTTTGCTGATGCAATTATTTTCTGATCAATTTTCTTGGAATTTGCCGAAAATAATTTTCAGGGATGATGGAAAATTATATTACGGTTTTATATGTTTTGCTAAATTTAGGTTTTTCTCAAATACTTGCGGTAATATTAGGACTTTTTTAAATTGCTATACAAAGTATTACTAAGCATTTAAATGCACAATTGTGTCTTAATTTAATTCATTTTGTATTTGATACGGTTTACGAGATCTAACCTTAAAATTTCTAACATCATCTATAACGAACATAAATCTTTTTAGTTGAAACTTCACGAAGCGCTCCATTCGATCGATACATCTATATGGACTACTATTAACATAAAAAGGAAAAATCCTATAGAATGCCTAAAGTTAAGTACAGATATCACCAAACGATATTTCGTCCCCTAACAAAGAAATGAAAAAAAGATGGTAAATTATTCATTATTCGCAATATGGTCTTTTATTCCTCTGTTCGTTGCTATTTATTCAAAACAATTAAATTCGAATCCCTTCAGAGGTCCTAAATTTGTCTTATCTCGCTCTAATGAATGACTTCTGCTTTCGACATAATTGCTTAACTCTTTAACAAGTCGAGGCACAAAATGTAGACTCAATTAGCTTTTGAAATTTAGGAAAAAAATAAGTAAATCGTAAGTATTTATAAAAAAGATTACCACGAGATTTCATGTCTACTTGATAATTTTTATTTGTTGACAAATGCGTTACTACGTTAATTTGCATTATTGTTTAAATTTTGATCTAAATTTATTATTACTGGATAATGGTCCGTTACGTCATTGTTAATAACACAAGAAAATATACTCAAATTTTTCTATTAATTTTTTGTTTTATAAATACACGGTCAGTACAGGATAAAGGATGTGGCGTCACGGGCACTTTATTATTTTGTTTTCTTTTTAGATTTAGATTCTTCTATAATTCTAAAATGTCTGACTCAGGAGGCGGTTTATAAACTGTAGTAGTAATTCTAATGCATACATATTTTAAATAATTCTGCTAATGATTCCATGGCATACATTTTATTTTTTATACTTATAGAACCTATAGAATTTCTGGGACAAAAATTTGTCATTTTTATTGTAATTTTCACTACCAGAGTAAGTATTTAAACTAGTTAAATTAAATGCATTACAAGATAAAGTGCGGGACACGAAAAAAAACCGGACGGAGTCAATCGGCTTAGGAAGGTCGGCCAAGAAATCTCTTTAAACCAGAACTTGAGTTCTGTCATTAACGGTTGCCGGGCTACTGCCTACGTCCACTATTAGTGGACCACCCAGTATAGTGATACACGATTTACATGTCCAGATTTTACAAGGGCAGCCAGCATCAGATCCAGTGAACGAGATTTATCGAAATTTTAATTTATGCAGTTCGACTTTGGGCTACTCAGGTATACCCAAAAGTGGCCGTCTGTCTCCGTTTGTCATATTACTTTATACAGGGGCCGTCATTGTGAAGTACTATACAGGGTGTTTCATAATTGCGTGCTGATGTTAAAGGGGTTGTTTTTATGTCCTAAAAGTCTTAACTTTTGAGATACAGGATGGTAAAGTTTAAAAAGGAAACATTTTTTTTCATCCCAATTCTGATGCTATTCTAGATAACTGCATGAAATTTGATACACGTCCTCAATGCATTAAGGAGCATACGGATTTACCCAGGTTAATTACATATGCACACCACTAGCAGCAATTTCAAAAATTGATTGTTAATAAAAAATGCCCTGTCATGCATAAAAGACTTGTATCAAATTTCACACAGTTATTTATCTATAATAGCATCAGAATTAGGATTTTAAAAAAATGTTTTTTTAAAACACTATATCTCCAAAGTTAAAGACTTTTAGGTTCATATTAAACTTTTTTCTTAAAAAGTTCCAAGAATCACCCCCCTTTAACATTACCACGCAATTAGGAAACGCCCTATATAGTACTTCACAGTGACGCCCCTTGTACAAAGTAATATGACAGACGGAGATAAACGGTCACTTTTGGCGTACCCGAATAGCCCAAAGTCGAACTGCATAAGTTAAAATTTTGATAAATCTTGTTCACTGGAATCAGTGCTGGCTCCCCTACTATAACTACATTGATGTGTTAATTTTGGAAAAATATGAGTTCTGTAGTTTTCCAAATATTAATTGCAATATTAGATATTTTTTAACACCCGGTATTGAACAGAAAATTAATTATTTTGAAGCAGTTTATTCACAGTTACTTTATGAACAATTTTACAAAATATATTAAAAAAAACTAAGCATTTTTTGAGATTGACGGCTATTATTCTAAATCGTTGTCTTCCTCTGCAAATGATGAGGTTTCGTCGTCACTACTTGAAGATCGCAGTGTGATAACTAAATCATCAATAACCGTTCCAATTTTGCCATCTACTTTCTAGTATTTATCTTCAATAGAACGAACATGTTTAACATACGATTTCCAATTTTTAGCCGATATTGAGTCAATCGCTTTTAATGTTATTTTATTTAAATCTTTAATTGAAAGTTCACCGGTGTTGCGCTCTCAAATATATTTTTTACTCATGCCCATGAAAGTTCAATAGGGTTAAGGTCGCACACGTATGGAAGCAGCCTTAAAGGTGTACGACCGAGGTTACTTAAAAGACCGTCAATTTTATACTTTTTTTCTCTAGCCTTGTTGGCTGATATTACTTCCTATAATTGATATTTTCTCCATGTTGGACCACATACAAGATTGTTCGATTTAAGCCACGATATCATATGAGCTTTTGTAGAGTATTTAATTGGTACTTTATCTTCTACGTAAGAATGATAAGACGCATTATCCATTACCACGACTGATTTAAGAGGAATGTTAAGTAGAAGCATCTCGAGCAACCACTTTTCAAAATTATCTCTATTAATTTGTCCATGATAGTCTCCAGTTGTTAATCCGGAGCGAGAAACTAAAGCAGCACCGGGAACAAATCCGGCTTCTGAACCAACTTGAACTATAATAAAGCGACTACTAGAGCGGATTCCCTGAACAACACCTGTAACACTTTCACTTTGCCAGCATTTGTTCACTGTTATTTCATTATCTACCCAGGTTTCGTCTAGATACACAATATTGCGTCCTTCTTGCCTATATTGCTTTACAGTTCATAGATATTTCACCCGCCAGTGAAAAATATTTGGTTTCTCAATGAGGAATTTTCGATTATTTTGGCACTTGCGCCAAACAAAACCATTTGATCGTAAAAGCTGATTTAAGGTTTTATACCGGTACGGAAAATCTATTTTGTTCTTTACAGCACGAAGTAGGGGTTTGCATCTTCAAGTTTATATAAAAATCCTCTATTGTTCGTCGAATAACTTGAAAATCACCATTGAAAATTTTATCTTTGTATAATAATCGGGGTCTTTTTTTACTAAGAGATTTTAAAGGTGAAGTAGAACATGAGCGATCATTATGTTCTCTTTGAACTTTTCTTACATTACTTTCCGAAACACCAGTGTAAAATGCAGCGCGTTCTGTTCGATTTTGAATTGGAATAGTCAAACTATTATTTTCAGCTTCTCTGGTACAGGCCTCTATAACGCTCGCAATAACTTCACGTGCACCGCTTCGAATTGTTTTTCCTCTTTTGCTCGCCATCGTTACTTCGAAATAATAATTCAAATTCAACGCAACGCATTTATATAGAAATGAAATAAATGCTCGAAATGTATAGCCGCCACTGGAAATAGCTAGAACCTTCTAGCGGTAAGTGCATGGAGACTCTAGGAACACCCCAATTACAAGTGGACCAGTGCGAAATTTTCTAAATCCTCGATTAATTTTCCGTACCGCTCAGCTCGCCCACTTTATAGGTGAAGCAGCAAACTATTACAACAAATAAAATAACATAAAATTTATATGCGTACACAAATTTTACGTTTCCGCTTGCTTAAGACTATGAACCTTTATTTTAAGGACCGCCCGGTTTTCTTTCGTGTCCCGCACTTTAGACATTTGACACTCCGCCAAAATAATTACGTCAATATTAATTGGTGAGTTTTTTCTTCCGTTTCTTTTATTCCAATGGATCTTACCTTAAGATTTGTATGAATTTTGTGGCATAGCTAATTTAGGAAAGTCACCAATGCGGGCGTTAGATAATCCCGAAAGGTATCCCATATTAAAACTAGGTGAGCGCATCTAGTATCATGCAGTAACAACAAAGTCGCCAAGCCGCAAATCTAAAGATCTACATGGAAAATTTTCATGATGTGGAGGACATTTAAAAAAGATGTTAATCTTATAACCTATTTCATGTATTTGGAAATTGATTCTCAGTTACTTTGGGATGAACTAATTCGTTTTAAAAGTTGACCAGAAACACTATGAATTTATAAGAAGCCGTAACTTAGAGAAATATCTAGTATCTCAATATGCTTTGATAGTTAGGTCAACATTTTGTTAGTATAAAATTTGTTTAAAAGCTTTTAGTGAAAATAATTTTGTGAAATAATAAATACTTAGGCGTCCGTGATCTGACTCAAAATCTATATTAATAAAACAATGGCATAATTTGATATGACCAGGCTGATGGAAACGGACATTTAAAAAATATATATTAGCAACAGCTAAAATAAACGAAAACTTTTTAGTAAAAAAATATACCTATAATAGCAACGGCAAAGGGTAAAAACTTCAAGATAAAATAAAGTGAAAAACAGTGAAATTCACATTTCCTCAGTCTCAACATTAAGGAAGTAGTTTTTATGCTCAGCTGTCGTATGAAACTATAACTAAATATAATTATCGTAGTTAATTTTCTCTAACCACAAGATTTGCAGGTCCTTTCAACAAAAAGTGGTTAACCCTTAGCGAGAATTAAAATGCCATTGTAGGTATTGACGCATCCCATATTTTCCATGACCGCCCCATATTTTCTATTACTAGTCTCTTTTGGTGAGTTTACTTTTGCATTCCTACCAAATATTTCATAAAAGGACAATTAATAAAGATTGCTAGAGACAGAAAAGAGAACAACAAAGAAGCATATATCCTTATATTTAGTTTCTTGTCCCCTCCATAACTCTAATACGCCTGTATTCCATAGTGTTTTGCATACATAATGAGCTATTTATACCTACATGAGATTTTTTATAAAACTATTAGTTTGAGCAATCAATAAAGACATAAACTAAATATAAATTCTGTTTAGCACTTAGCTAATAGAATAAAACAATAATAACGTAGACTATTTTCGGAAAGGATCGTATATAAATTGTTATTTAATACTTAGGACTGAGTTGACTTCAACCGAAAATGTTCTTAATTACTCCGTAGTGGTCGTCGCCAGTCCATCTTGATTGAATGAACAGATACAAGTTTAAATTGAAAAACTTCTTTCAAGCCGTATTTTGTTCGGCAATTTAAATATCAGTTTATCAATCCTTCCGAAAATTTAACTGAAAAATCAGTCTACTTACTAGAAAATCCATCATTATTGATGAAGAAGTTGATTCAGATTAATAAATAATAATTCTTGTTATTCAATTTATAGGTTAGTAAGTAAGGCTTTGAAATGGTAAAATACATTTTGAAACTACTTAACAACTGGTTTAAGATAACAAGTTAAGTTGTATATAAGTAAATATATTAATTTTGATAGATGTATAGTAAAATAATACTGAATAGAATTTTAAAAAAAATTTTTAGTTAATTACTATAGCCCCGGTGTTTAATAAAATAGCATTCATAGGCTTACTAGTTATGAAAAGTAAAACGTACTTGAGAGACAAGAGCGGTTAGAGTGGCACGGGACAAATCACCATTGGGTCGTAGAGGCATAGAACGTCCTAGAAAACGATGGAATGGTAACCTAAATCCAGAATAGGCAAGGCGGACGAAGAAAAAACATTATTTTCGATAATAAAATGGTCCCGCCAGAAGTGCAAGGGATTTTTGAAGAAAATAATAATAATGATAGGATAATTCCGGCTCGACATGGACAAGAGCGTTGAGGAAGTACAAGATTTCTGAAGAATGTAGATTACGTATTTTAAGAGAGGGTGAAGCAGGGGTCGATTGGAAAACTGTTGCTGAAGCGAATGGAATAAAATACAAAATAGCGCATAATTGACTAAGAAATGGAAACAGTCTTGTAAACAATTATATACACGGAATTTGATATTTTTTTATTATAAAATATAAAGTTTACTTTCCTTCAATTATTTTAAAAGAAAATCAATGGATGAATTTTTCTATTAAAAAAAAAAGTTCATCATTTTTCACTGCAAACTCCTTATTATGACAGTTTTAAGAAAAGCTGTCTTACAATATTGCCAAACTTACATTATAGTAAGAATCTTGAATAATATTTTACAAGAAGTAATAGGCGCTTTACCGCGCGCTTTCTTTATAGCAAACCTAGCCAATCCTAATCTAATATAACAAATAAATTTAATGATATACAAATAAAAAGAATTAAAACAACAGAAAATGTTTCGTTAATTTTTTGCACGATTTTGATGATTTTTTATATATAGGTGAATTTCGAGTCCTGATCACGAATCTGAAGTCATAATAATAAATAAGGGCGATAAAGTAAAACTAAACAAAAATAATTGAATTGCGAAACACGCCCAGCAAAAATAAACCCAGACCAAAAAAAATCATCACTTTATGACACACGACGACTAAAAAAAGTCTACATTTTTACGAAATTGGGTATTTTTGAATAACCTTTTTTTTGTCACTGTGGGTACCAAAATGCAGGGAGCGCCGGAAGACGAAAGGCTATGTATAGCAGTGCGGAGAAACTAGGTGAATTGGTACAGGGTTAGCGTCAGGTTAAGGGCCGTAGGCGTCATCAATAAAGACCTAACACAATAAAAAGCGACCTACACTAATCAAGAGCGAAGTGCATAACTGGTGGATACCGGTTCGGAATGTAAGACTGTCGCTAGTGATACATTTCGCTGTTTTTCGTCTTTTCTGTTAGATCTTTAACGATAATGTCTACGGCGTATAACCTGATGCTAATCCGGTACCAGTCCACCTAGTGCGTTCGCGCTCCTGCTGGAACTGATCCACCTATGTATATATGTTACCAAAGAGTCCATAATTAATTTGTGTCAATTAATGTTGCTCTTGCTCTTTATAGTTGAATCTCGATGGTTTTTCATGAAGTCAAGATACCAACATAAAGTAAAATTTACTTGTCCAAAAAATACGAAGTACGGCTGTTTTTTTAATGTTCCCCAATTTTGTAGATAAAAAGGAAAGAAAAACAAAAAGAGAGTTTGTTTTATGTCTTTTTATACATTTATTCATACAGAAAATTCGTTGGTTTCAAAAAAAAATATATAATATATATATATATATATATATATATATATATATATATAATTTATGAACTTTGATAACTCAAAAACGAAACGTAACCGAAAATATTTGACTTCGGATTCGTAATCACCTCCACAAAATCCACTTATATACAAAAATCATTCATTTGTTTCCTAAATTTTATTCCGTATTTTCTAACATAATTTATAGATATTAAAAATAAACTTTGCAACATAGCATCCCAACACATGAATTCCCTGTTTATTTATTACTCAGCTGACTGAATTATGTGTCAAGTCGCTATCAAACATGGGCAACGCTTTAGAATATCTAACATATTAATTAAGTACTTTTAGTTAGATGCGTTTCTTGCTTCATTATCTATTGAATAGGTCTTTGGTTTCGGTTTCAAAAAAGACCCGTTAACAGGTTAAATCTGAAATGCCTTTGGCTTGGTTGAGTCTGGAAATTGTTCTTTTGGAACGCGCTTTTCTTGTGTATTTCTATTTGCTTTAAATAATAGATTTTTGTATTATAATGCGCTATATAATCAATCTTTTCCGTATTTCATAAGTTATGTTTTGTGAAAGATATATTTTAAGCGCTACTCCAAAAACAAGTTAAGTGCAACCTTCCAGAAACCTAATTTTTATTATTCTAATTTGAAAAAAGTGGTTCATCCATACATTTTTGTGTGTTATTAAAAAAAGGTATTCTTTCAAATATATATTTCAAATTTGTCAAATTACGTGGGTATAATTTTTTACAAGAGCCAAAGGGATTATTCCAAAAAATCGAGGTGGGAAGCGTCGCTCTATTCTTTCCGTTGAAATTGAAGATAAAGTTATTGGTTGGTTGGAAGAAAATTGTAAATTAACTCTTCAACATATACGTGAACGTCTTGTGGCGCGGAAAGAAATATTATATCTCACAACATACAATCTCGAAACATTTTGATGCTCGCCTTATAAGTTCTAAATAAACGCATTACCGATCCCAAGGGGTGTAATTTCAAAACCCGTATCTGATAACTGAACAGTAAACAATAGAATTGCTTAATTTCAAAAAGTTATACTTTTGTTCTGCGCAAGAATTCAAACAGCTGTAATATTTTAATTAATCAATGTATATAAGGTTTTTGTTTAGAAAGTACTATTTACTATCATATAAAAATGCATAAGATTCAATGTCAATAGGAAAAATAATTTCTCGATCAGACCTTCAAAACAAATTAGTACACAAGTGTCAGTTAAAATATATAAATAAATTAATTTTTTTTTAATAAAACGTGTGGGCTAAAAAAATTATACATTTTAATGATTTTTGACGGAAATTAAACAACATTTAAAAAAAAATCAAAAATTTAATGAAACCCAGAATTTATTAAGAACTATGTTCTTTTTCCAATCTGGATTTTATAAGTTCTCAATATTTTATTTAGTAGTTTCCATTTTATTGTTGGACTATTTTTAATACCGAAGACTAAAGTTTAGATATCGTATTTTTATTTGAGATATATTTTTACTCCTTTTAATTCATTTCTAGTATTTAATCTTATAGCGTAATTGTTTTTTCTATCAAATACAATTTTAAAGCACTATTTAACAATATTTTGGTGTTTTCTTTCAAGTCAGTATGTAGTCGAATATAACCATACAAAATCATCATAATTGTCTACATAAATCTATTCATTGAAACATTTGACTCAACACCTGAAATACTATTACTTTTGTGATGGCACCATTGTACTTTACCAGCGTTAAGAATGATTGGATTAAAAACACGAAAGATACATATTTTTTCATATTTGATTTAACTTCGTTAAAGGTTTCTTATTTGGAAACAATTGTTCTAGCAGATTTTAATCCAAACGAAACACTTTAAGAGTTCTTTTAAGATCTTTTTTTACTAACTAATGCCAATTTTTCAAGAAATTGGGGCCAATGTATTACTAATAAACGTTAAGTGTTAATATTCCCAACAAAAATATGTAAATGAGATAATTACTTACACCAGAGGAGATGCTGATGATCAAAGACAGTCGAATAGTTACGCTTCTCAACGGTATTAACCGGCAATATATAGCATAAGAGAAAATCCCTATAACCGCGTCGAAACAGAATCCCCGAACGACTGATGAAACAGAGAAGTCTCTGGCAGAGTCATTCTGGACCACGTCGCACTGGAACGCGCTAGCGCAGAGAATTTTCATGTCACTGTGTTATCGTTTTCATCTCCACGTAATATCTTGGAAGGTATCAAAACTAATACAAGTGGAAAACAACCTAATCTTAAGAAAAGGTGTCTTCGTCATATTTAACCAATCAGCACCTGAAACAGTTTGTTTTAATTTAAGATTTTTAATTTTTTCTAGTTATGAGAAACATCGGAAATAATCCATATTTTGAGGTATTTAAAACCTAAATGTTGCATATGCTAAAAGTGTACTCTACTCCTAACAACTTTGTTTTTTATGTAATAGTGTTTATGTTAACGTAATTCTGTAGGGCCGTCCTATTTGCTACAGTCTGTAGCTTTCAAAAATATTCCTTTGGATCTAAGGGAATCTGTTAAGTTACAGCTACTTGACATCGAGAGCTTACGTCGAACTTCTATTACTGTTTATCAATAAACTGTACTCATTTTTTGTATGTCGGTAATTTGTAACAAGAAAAGGTGGCTCAATCATAGTGGATACAAACGAATGAACATTATCATACGAATACCGTTAAACATGAATATCAGTAGCACAAAAAACCAGTGATTTAGAGCCAAAATTAGTAACCATCACCATCACACTCAAGATAGTCCGTAGTGATATTCCACTACGTTCTTGTGTCGTTAACGAACCCACGTATTTGTAGATTTTTTTATAATTGTATATGATAGCCTATGGTGTATGGAGTAGATTAAAAGTGAAAACTCATAACATTTCTCACTTTTTTACCGATAATCACCAAAAAGAGATGTTGTATCCTCTTCCTTCCGACTATTTATTTAAAGTTTACCGTAATTTGGGAAAGTTTCATGCTCGTGTGCCTTTCCAATTTTCTAAAAAACAGTTTTCACTAACTTTCTTTGCCAATAAAACATAAATAATTTATATACTTTGTTTTAATATTTTTAAATGACTTTTCAAAATTACAATTTATTTCACATATAGAAGGGAATTGTCAATTATTCTTAAATATCAAATGTGACATATGTAGACATGTTGCAAGCAAATTTTCAAGGTTTGTTTATTTTGGTTAGGTCAACCAACACCGACTCTACTAGAAAGCCTGGAAGCGGGCATTGATGAGTCATCATAAGTAGTTTTTCCCGCAATGAACAGCTGGAGTTGTGACGTCATGGCGGCTATATTGTTACGCACTGTCATGTCAATGTTCACTTTTGGAAGTTTGTTTACATTGATTAATCGTAAAATAAATTCTTTTTTCCTGGTTTTTTCAAGTGAATGTTTAGTTTTTGTTACATATAAGTATACTTACGAATAATTACAATTTATATTGGCGATTTCTAATAAATAAAGCTTGATTTTTACTTAAATAACCATACAGATATGTGTATTTTACCTATGATTCCTTTTTTACTTTTTAGATTATTATAGCTACGAAATCAGTTATCAGATTCCCAACAATAATTCAAGCTTTTGCAAAGAAGAAGAAAACGCGGTAGATTCAAACCGTATGAAAGACATGGTTTTGATAGGGAACTTCCTATAATCAAAGGAAATACTCTTGCAATGTCATGTATGATAAATAAGATTCCCACCTTCATTATATAAACAACCCACAAGTAATATATATTTTATTTTTAATAATTATTCATTCACTGGGTATATTAATTCGTAACTTTTGTTTAACTTTAAAAAGCATATAGTGTTTCAGTTTTTTTACACATCTCTACGTAATGATTTTTAGCTTATTGGGAGTTGGATACAATATTATATGGGTGCTTGTGGTAATCATCGATTATACATGGCATTTAAATGAATTGCATATCAGTAATGTCACTGCTATTCTATTGAATGCAATTACCACGGTCCTCCATAAGGTGGACCCCTTGACAGTTAATTTGAGCTAGGTCATATGAAATGATATTTTTGTAAACTTACTAGTAGGAGCTGGATCGGAATTAACCATTTTAGCAGTCGAACTGAGAATTGTAGGCTTTATTAACTGAAAAATATTAAAAGTGTGATTTAATCAAATGTTTATAAAAATTTAAACTGGTTTTATTGCATAAAAATGTATGAATATTTTTTGACAAATATACGACAATTATTAATTACTGCCTATGGCAATATCTGAATATTGTCACTGGCTGTTTCCAATCTGACACTTTCAGACTAATGAATATTTATCTGCTGCCTCTACCTTTTTTTATTCTTTAAGTAAGAAACACTTTAGATGGCATAAAGACCATACAATGGGGGCAAGAACACAAAACTAATGGGAATATTTGAAAAAAACATGCTACCGTTACTCCCACAGCATTGTGGCGTGATAAGCATGGATTTATTGAAGGGAGTACTGATGGCCTAAAGGAGAAGATTATACATATATTAATTTTTTTTTATTTAAGTATATCATTTTTAAGTGGAAATAAAAAACTGTAAAATATGTTTTTTGTCATAGTCCCTACAACAATTTATATATAAGACAATGTTTGAATAAACCTTTGTCTTGCCTTTAATTATAAAAAAGTACTTTTAGTCAGTTATTTAAATATAGTATAGGCTGTGATAAATCCGTGTTCTCAGGGGTAGTAAATTAAAGCCCTTCCCACCAGTTTACGTAAGCAACAAAATTAATTTTATAAATCAGCAGTCAGAAAATTTAGTTATACAGAATAACTCTCTATAGATGTCTAATAGTGTGAAAGTGAAAGTTTTGAAACGAGGTAGGTCATGGGAAAAAACTATTTTTCTTACAACCACAACGAGTCTTCAGTAGGACTTTATTTACTCTTCAACACTAGTATTGAAAACTTGATTTGAAATAGATTAAATAATGGCTTTAGCTTTTTTTTTACTTACCATGTTTCAAATATTATAGTGTTGAACACGTGTGAGATAAATCACTTTCTAGCGAAGTAAACAGTGTTTTTTGTCAGTTTCGTATGTATTTGCATGACAAAAAATTTTGTCTAAAACATTTTTTGCAACTTAATTTGTAGGAAAATATAAAATAACAAAACCTGTTTCTGTAAAATTAGTTGAAAAGAGAAACAACCAGTTTTTTTTAATGAATTTTCTTGTTTTTGTAAAACCTTTTTTCTTTCGAAGGATTTTCTTATTCTGAAGTAATATTCCATTATTTATTATGATAAATTAACATACCAAATATCATTAGCAAAATGAAACAAATCTACATGTTTATCACTTTTTTATTAAGAGACTAATTAACAGATACGCAAATATATACATACATACATATGTACAACTTGTACTACGGAAAAGACATTAATATAATATTAAAAAGCCAATAAGATTTTATCAAAATAGAAGAATAATAATTATTCTATTCTTGCTATCAGAATCTGCAAAAAATCGAGAATTTCGTTAATGTACCATGTATTAAATTTGGCAGAAAGTTTCAGTGCCAAAGTGAGAATTTTGGTCCTGGAAAATTTCATTGTAGATTTTAATAAAGTAGATGATGATTATAGTAAAACTCAGATGTTAACTCAACTAGTTTTTTCTTTTGGTTCCACCCAGCTCATACACAGCCCAACTCATGAAAAGAGAATTATTTAGACAATATTTTTATTAGTTTTGAAATAAGTGGGGTTCAAAATGGGGTGTTCTGATCGTAAGACTTAGATTGTGGAAGTGGGATTTGTCTCAATAGAAGTATGCAGATATATAAACATATATATAATCAAGATAAACATCATATCTTTTATAATGACCTTTCGCAAGAAAGTTGGCAAAATGTGTATCAGGCTGATCTAGTCGAGTTAAAATATATCTTTTCATGAGACTTTTACTAAAATTAAATAATAACTGGAGCCACATACATTTAATATAAATGGTTGGGTTACTGAAGAGGTTAGGGCAGTGCAGTAAAGCAAACAGTTATGTTATGCTATGAATGCTTTTGTTGGAGTAAAACATTCTCCTTTTATTGCATGAAACCGCTTCTTTTGACTTACTTCGTCCTTCGGATTCCCAAAAAATTAACTTTAGGTGTTTTCGGATAGTATCCATTGCAAGTAGGTACACAATAAAGAAAGGGCATTATTCTAAATTAAAATATTATTTTGAAAATTCACTTTTTATTAGAATTATAGTGTTAACCTCACTACCACAAACTTCTATTATGACGAAAGTTTTATAACACCAGTTTCAAAACTAACAGCACTAACACAAATATGTACAAAAATAATTAAAAACTACTAATGTTTTAATTTATTTTAAAAACGAATGCGATAGTAGTTAACTACAAAAATTAACTACTAGTGATGACTCATCGCAAGCTGTCAACAGGCGTTTCCAGGCTTTCTAGTATAGTCAAATGCGGTCTTATCGTGCGAGCCCAAAGGTCGCCAACATTATATATCAAATCAGAAAATACAGTGAATATCAAAATGTTGTGTGATTCTTTTATCGAGCTATTAAATCTCGAGGGGCTATTTACAAATATACAGGGAGAAAGAAAATAGTTTTTTTTTATTATATTACGCAATATTATTAAGATAGCCACTTAATATTATTTTACATATTAAATGCCGAGGGCCTAAATAAGAAAATTCGCTAAATATGTGTTTGGTGTCGCAAAAACTCAAGCGCTATTAGCTCAACAACAACAGCACCATCCGGAAAACATAAATAACGACCAACGCCTGCGCAGATATAACCTTCGGCCCCGTCTATATACATATATATATATATATATATATATATATATATATATATATATATATATATATATATATATATATATATATATATATATATATATATATATATATATATATATATATATATATATATATATATATATATATATATATATATATATATATATATATATATATATATATATATATATATATATATATATATATATATATATATATATATATAAAGGAAGCGTCGCAGTCACCAACACTTCAGTCTCTATTCGGACGCGGGAAAGAAGCTTCGAAAATGCCAAATATGACTTTGGCGAAACATCAGCAAAACTGTTCTTTTCAGAACGACAGTAGTGAACGGATGTACACCCGGAATGAAAACACATTGTATTTTTCCATCCGTGAAGAAGTAAAAATGTATATATATATATATATATATATATATATATATATATATATATATATATATATATATATATATATATATATATATATATATATATATATATATATATATATATATATATATATATATATATATATATATATTTTATATATATATATATATATATATATATATATATATATATATACATATATATATATATATATATATATATATATATATATATATATATATATATATATATATATATATATATATATATATAAAAATATATATATACATATATATATATATATATATATATATATATATATATATATATATATATATATATATATATATATATATATATATATATATATATATATATATATATATATATATATATATATATATATATATAAAATATATATATATGCATATATATATATATATATATATATATATATATATATATATATATATATATATATATATATATATATATATATATATATATATATATATATATATATATATATATATATATATATATATATATATATATATATATATATATATATATATATATATATATATATATATATATATATATATATATATATATATATATATATATATATATATATATATATATATATATATATATATATATATATATATATATATATATATATATATATATATATATATATATATATATATATATATATATATATATATATATATATATATATATATATATATATATATATATATATATATATATATATATATATATACATACATATATATATATATATATATATATACATACATATATATATATATATATATATATATATATATATATATATATATATATATATATATATATATATATATATATATATATATATATATATATATATGTATTAGCGCCGAGTTTCTGGTAAAGCGATTTTACCGATTTTTATATATCAAATTTTGTCTTATAATTAATAAAAAATTTACTTATTTTAAACACGCTTTAAAATTGGAACAAGTATTCTATAATTATTTACTTATTGCTTACAAAATTACAAATATACTAAAAAAGTAAGCAAAAAGATGGTGTCAAATCTAGTAAAAAAATAATAAATTGCATTACGAACATCCATTTTTACATTGTCACTTAAGTCTTCTGTCTTTGGCTTTTTTCGTGTACATTTCTTAATCTTCTTCGGTAGTAAATTATGTTTTTTTTCATGCACAATTTTCTGCACAGTCCTTATACCGATTCCCAGAGCTTTTGCTACTGTCTCCTGGATATTGGCCGGTGAATTTTCATTTTCGTAATATTTTATTAGATTTAATACCATTTTTTTCGCTTGCAGATGCAAAAAACCCAGAAATTTTTTTCTATTACTCATTTTGTTACTGACTTGTCAATCTGACTTTGAAGTGACATCGCTCAAAGATTTTTGCAACTGCTGGTATTTATATGTTTATCCTCTTTTATATATGAAAATATCATAGGTCTGTCTAATTCATCTTCCGGATTTTATGCGGAGGATATGATTAAACGTAATAAAAGAAAAACAAACTTAAAACACGATAACACTGCTTTTGACTATAGAGACGGTGTTGGTCAAGTTTGCTATAAAAAAGCGAGCGGTAGCGCCCCAACAAAGTTTTGAGTCTGTATTAAAGCAAGGATGTTTTTGTAACAAAACCTATGATTTTGTCCAAATCTTCATTATAGGAGAGTTTTTGCACGCAAAAGTAGTGAAATGTGCAAACTTTGTCGATTTTTTTGTTGGTGGGAAATATTACGTTACGTGTCAGTTTTTACTTTTAATCTAATCTATACACCATAAGCTACCATTTAAAATTAAAAGAAAAACGAGAAAAATGAAAAAGTGGTTTTGTTAACGACACAAGACTCATTTCATTATGTTTTTCTCTCGCAACCATCATTTGTTAATTTGTTATAAACAATTTATTGCAAAATCGCATTTTTTTTTCGTTTTTGTTTTATAAAAATCGAAACTAATGAAGCAATCTTAATAATGTTAAATTGTAGATAATAAAATTACAAACAATATGAGATGGTTATACGACTCGACCGGATTATTAGAACAGGAGAAAAATCTTAGATCCGAAAAAAAAATAGGTTTTTTTCGAAAATTCGTATCTCTGCTATTTCGCAAGTTGTAGCGAAGGCGTCATTAGATCTATAATGATTATTATGTATTGCCGCCTTTGTGAGTTGCCGACAGTTCTTTTGACAAATAGTGATACACATATGGAGTTTAATTGATTCTGCCATCACACAGAAAGCATTCAGTGGGTATGCGAGAATGCGCGAACGCGGTTACCACTTACGAATGTTATGTTACGTGCCTTCACTAGTTTATTCAATATTTAGTTCGTTAGTTATTTGATATAATATCACCATTGTATATTTCGTGATAAATTTAATTGTTTATTAAAATTAGTAATTAAAGCTATATGATTTATTTATTTATTTATCAAGCTTAATAGCAAAGGTTATGTAGCAAAACGCCCGATAGCAGCATTCCCGTTAATTATTTACGCAATGTAAGCAAAAAGCTGGTTTTCTTGGATTCAGTGATCCGCGATAGGTCAGCCACTCCCTGCAATATATGAACCAAATCTCGAAAAAACAACTTTACTCTGCAATGATGCACCAAACAATATTAATATCGCACTATTATGCATTAGGAGGCATTGCTTTCACTGTTCTGCATTATTTCGGCATTATTCTGCATTACTTTCACATTGTTGTGCATTGCTTCTCATTATTCTGCAATAATTCACAATACGTGGTAACAGGCGGGGCAGCGATAAATTCTCGCAATAACTGTACCGACTTCTGGGAGCAAGGTGGTGATAAAGGTTATGTTTTTGTTTAATTTGCAGCTCAAAATGCTTTTGTAGAAGGTAAGTAAAAAATTAAACTATCAGAAGTACTAAAACGTTTCGATAAAAAGCATCTATTCTATTTGTATATATGTTCAAAACAGAAAGCAATTTTTGTTGGGCTTTGGCAAGCAGCTCTCACTCACCTACATATTGATGTATTGTCTCTACTTTTAATTATAGTTTTAAGAATTATTGTGGTCGAATTTCGGGGTCCTGCTTATTTTATTAAAGTAATAAGTATAGAAATACAGTAATAATTAGATATAGAAATTGCGAATTAGGCGTAAATTACAGAGGCCCACTAAGGTGATTATCAGAAATGTTTTAATTTTTATTAAGAAAATATTGTAAGTATGTCTTATATCATATAAAAAAGAGTTATTTACTTCAAAAAAATATCACCATATGTCAATAAGTTAATGTAAACTTATGTCGTTTTAGGATATTAATTAGTAAAAAAAGATCTTAAAATTAATTTTTCCGAGAGAGGAAAACAAAAAATTAGGACAGAAAGTTGCTCATACAATTCACGAAATTCCTTCTATAGACGGTTTAATGAATGTTATACACTACGTAAAATAAGATGTTTCAACAGATATTGACAGATTTAGTAGGGAAATTGATAAAAAAGGCTTTCAAAAATATGATATTTCACAAGTTCAATTTCCAACTGACGGTGACTCAGAAGACGAATAATTAACAGCAAACATTCGTGATCTAAATGATATATGGACAACCCTCGGCCCGCGGGCCTAATCCGGCCCTTTACCAGCTCCAATCCGGCCCGCGAAAGATTCAGAAATTTCAAATAACGCGCAAAAAAATTAAAGATTTATCACACATAGTGTATTTGTAATTACTAGCAGCCAATCTAAAACTGTGGAACGCCACAGATCGAGTCGGAAATGGTCGTTAGAAAGAGAGAAACATATATACATTCGGGAAGCGCTCCGAACGAATAACAGTCGGCTCTGAGCGATCGCATCGTCGAAAGTATTCTATTCTATCAACTCATTACTTCTTAACAACTAGTAAGAAAAGAACCGGGAAATATTCAAGCAAATTCTGCCCCGAAGAAAAAAAATGTATCAAGATGTCTGGTTTAAAAAAGCGGAAAGAATGTTGTCAATTCCAAAAAAAAATAGACTGATGAAAGGCTAAAATTAAAAAACTCATTACCGATTTAGGAAAACAGCAACAATTGTTTCATTCACAAAGATCAAATCTAGATAGTGTTGTTAAAGCTAGTTTTATAGTTAGTTCCAAAATAACGAAAACATCGAAGTCATTTTCTGAGGGACAGTTTGTTAAACTGACAGAAAAAGATGTTGCAGAACTTTTGTGCCCAGAAAAGACGAAAAAGTTTGAGAAAGTGAGCTTATCGAGACGTACTGTTATTCGACGTATAGATATGATAGCTAGTAATATAAAAAAAACATTGACTGATAGAATAGCTGGTTTTCAAGCATTTTCGGTTGCTTTGGATGAAAGTACCGATTTATCTGACACAGCCCAGTTAGCTTTTTTTATATGAGGTGTTGATGACGAATTTGTGACAGATGAATTACTGGCTTTATGGCCACTACAAGGGACACTACGGGTTTTTGCCCAGGTGCAAAGTACTTTTGAGCAATATGGTTTACAGTGGTGTAAATTAGTTGGAGTGTGCACAGATGGTGCGCCTTCAATGGTCGGTTCACAAAAATGTTTTATCGAAATTCTGAAGGAAAGAGCAACCGTTATGTATGTGCAAGAATGTGATTTAATAATTCTGCATTGTACTATTCACCAACAAAACTTGTGCTCCATGGTCTCTAAGTCCATTCGACTTAAGAACGTTGTGGATGTGGTAGTAAGTACCATCAATTTCAATCATGAATATTAATAAAAATAAACATCATACTCGGCTTACAGATGTTAATTTAAAAAACACTTTGCTCCTATGTACTCCAATATTGATCATCTTGTTTCTCAGCTTCAAACTCAAGACTCCCATTAATTATCATTTGATTTTTTCTGTCGATTTTTGTTAATTTGTTTTTTATATGTTTGATTATGCTATTATAATAAATAAATAAAAAAATGTGTGAATTTTTATGGCTTTTTTATTCACTACTACCTATTTATTTCTTAACTACGGCCAGCAATCTGATTGAGTCCCGAAATTACGCCCTCAGCTAAGCAAACGTTGCCCATACCTGATCTAATTGATCTAAACCCTAATAACTCGGATGATCCCCAATTAGGAAAAGAACTTGATGAATTGCTCATTTTTAAAAATAAGAACCTTATAGATAGTGATACACTGAATCTTAAAAATTATCGACACAAAACTGATACAATCAATTAATCAAGCAATTAATACTTCGAAGTGATCTTAAACAAATAAAAAAATGAATGAAGGTAAAAAATCGACAATATGCTGGTGTTTTTCCGACCAAAGTAACAGAATATCACCCGATAGGATATTGAGAGTTAGGGGACCACTAAAACCTCGCCCAAATCCTTTGAGAAAAAGAGGCAAAAAAGAACAGAGGGAAAGCGTCACATAAGTGTTACCGAAAGTTCAAGCAAGGAAACTACGAGCAGCGATAGTTACAGCAGTTAAAGCGAACTCGAAGAAGTCAGTTTTGACATTGATGATCGTCCAGAAAGTCAAACTGATATAGGTGATATATATATATATATATATATATATATATATATATATATATATATATATAATGTGTTTTCATTCCTGGTGTACATCCGTTCACTTCTGTCGTTCTGAAAAGAACAGTTTTGCTGACGTTTCGCCAGTCAGTCTCAGTCAGTCAGTTCAGTCTCTATTCGGACGCGAGAAAGAAAGCTTCGAAAATGCCAAATGTGATTTTGGCGAAACGTCAGCAAAACTGTTCTTTTCAGAACGACAGAAGTGAACGGATGTACACCCGGAATGAAAACACATTGTATTTTTCCATCCGTGAAGGAGTAAAAATCAACATATATATTGATAACAATAACACTAACTTTTACAATATTTTATTGAATAACAAAAATACGTAACGTAAAATTACAAATAATTTTCTCAAGATCGAACGGCTGGTTGACCCGAGCACGGAGATTACATCACTGCCCCCAACAATTTTTGACAAAGGCCATGAACATTTTTCTTATCAGCCTGAAATATTGATCGGTACCTCCGTAACCGGCAGCGGCTCGGAATATTTTATTTGCTTATTTCTTACACGGCCAATTCTGACTCCAGTGACGCTCTCGGCACTGACTCACTGTAATTTTCTGTAGGGAAGAAACTTATGTCAGTCTGAGCTATTTCCTGGCAAAATACTTCCTTCAGTTACGTATCAGATTGTACCGCGCGCAGGAGACAGTCCAACTTTTATTAATATTTTTTTTTTTTTTTTTTTTTTTGCACTTGAAAACCTGTGCCTCTCATCTGCTGCACCTTTCGCGAGATACAATCCGACCTCATAGCAAAGTAGTTAGTGGACCGTGCAGACCGCAGTCTAGCACTCGGCTGTACCTCTAACGGGACACAGACCGATTACAAAATAAACACAATTAGTAAACTGTGCAGACCGCAGTCTAACACGCGGCTGTACCTCTAACGGGACACAGACCGATTACGAAATAAACACAATTAGTAAACTGTGCAGACCGCAGTCCAACACTCGGCTGTACCTCTAACGGGACACAGACCGATTACAAAATAAACACAATTAGTAAACTGTGCAGACCGCAGTCCAACACTCGGCTGTACCTCTAACAGGGCACAGACCGATCACAAGACTTATCTTCACTCACCTGAACTTTCCTCGACTACATCGCTTTCTAGAAAATCCAGAATCTCCTTCATGTCACAAGATAAGGACCACTGCAAGGGCCATGGTCTGAGTTGTTCCTTGGCTGCCTTCGTTACAATGCTGGTACCAACTTCCTTGATTTCATAGCGGTCGTTTTCCAGACGTTTCAATATCTCGTACGGTCCAATGAACTCGTAGTCACCCTTACTGAGATGCATCTGTGAATCTCGATGCATTAGAACAAAGTCCCCAGGAGCATACTGAACATTATTCCTTCGTTTTCGGTTTACCTCTTCTAAGTTGGTGGAAGTCGTAGCTAGTTTTTCAGCAACACGCTGTCTATCCAGTTGTCTAATTGGGTTCATATCTCTCGAAACATTCTTTAATAGAGCCTGAATAAGCGGGGTTGAGTTCTGAATTCCCAATAAAAGTTGCAGAGGGGTCGTACCAGTTGATTTTTGAACGGTGGAATTTAAGACAAGTTGAGTTTTCCACAATCCGTTCGGCCATTCTGTCTTAATTTGTGTTTCAATCCTAAGTAGATTTCTGATAGTCCTCATATACCGCTCCACTTGACCATTTCCACGATGTACATCAGGCGTTACAAAGTGATATTCTATCTACCATTCATCGAGATATTTGGGAAACGTTGTATTTTTGAATGAGGTTGCGGCGTCCATCACAATTTTCCTAGGCGTGCCAAATAAGGCCAAAACATTTTGAAGTTTCTCACGACTTTCTGCAGTAGTAACGGTCTTCATTAGAGCTAGAATGCAATATTTAGTGAAAGCATCGACTATCACAAGAATGTGTTTATATCCGTTTGTGGAAGTTTGCAGAGGTCCCAAGCAATCCATGTGCAATAATGAAAAAGGTTCCTTTGGCTTCTCCACTGAATGTATGAAACCTTGCAATGGACCTGTCCTTTTCTTCTTTATTGCACACAAAACACAATGTTTGATGTAGTTTTTGACGAAATTTCTCATTCGAGGAAACCAAAAATGTTCTTTAATAGATGCAAGTGTCTTATCTGGACCAATATGGCATTGTTCATCGTGGAAAATGCGTAGAATTCCTAAGCGACTTTGTTTTGGCACAAACCATTGTAAATTCTCCGTTCCATCTGTGTTTATTTCCTTATGATAAAGCATGCCATCTTTTTCAACATACTGTCGGCCGTCAAGTTGGCTACTTTTAAGTTGCTCTAGTAAATCGTGTACTTCATTGTTGCCTTTTTGTTCGATGTAGGCCCAGTTATCGTGTTTAATTCTTCGTACAGTTTCTACAGGATTTCTGCTTAGATAGTCTACGTGAGGAATGCTACTACCCTTGCGATAAGCAATGTCAAAATTAAAATCCTGACGGTAAATCCACCATCTTGCAATGCGGGGTATTAAGTCCTTTTTTGTTGCAGAAGCCTTAACAGCATTACAATCCGTAATCAAGGTAAAGCGAATACCAAGCAAATATGGTCGAAAGTATTTCAAAGCTTGTACAACTGTAAGAGTTTCCAATTCATAAGAATGGTATTTGGCTTCATTTTCACTGGTTCTCTTGCTAAAATATGCGACTACCCTTGACATGCTGTCATATTTTTGCATAAGAATCGCTCCATAACCGATGCTACTCGCATCCGTGTGCAATTCAGTAGGTAATTCCGGATTATAAACTGCTAAAAGAGGTCTTGATGTTAAGTGATTAATGACGTATTGCCTTGCACTTTCTTGGTCGTCTCCCCATTCAAATATCACATTTTGCTTTGTAAGTTGTGTTATATAAGCGGTCTTGCTAGCAAATGCAGGAACGAACTTCCTAAAATAGCCTGCGAGCCCCATAAATTGTCTGACCTGCTTTACATTGCTCGGAACAGGGGAATCAAGGAGCGCTTGAATTTTTGCTCTGCCAGGTCTTATTCCTTCAGCAGATATTTCCCTGCCAAGATATTCCAAGGATGACTGGAGAAAACGACATTTTCCGATGTTCAAGGAAAAGCCGACAGAATTTAAAGCTTCGAGTACTTGGCGAAGGTAAATCAGACCATCTTGGTACGTCACACTTGGAATGAGGATGTCATCCAAATAGACTAAGGCGATAGTGTCTTTGAGATTCCCCAATGCTAGATTCACCGACCTCTGAAATATAGCAGGGACATTTGCTAGACCAAATGGCATCCTCAAATATTCGAAATGTCCATCTGGGGTCACAAATGCTGTCTTTTCAATTGACTCTTCATGGATGGGAATCTGATGAAATCCGGACGCCATGTCCAGAGACGTAAAAAATTGTCCTTTTCCCAGCCTGTCCAGCTGATCCTCAATTAACGGCAATGGGTATCTATCCTTAATGATGTTTTTATTCAGCTCCCTAAAGTCGACGCATTTTCTAAAAGTTCCATTTTTCTTACGCACAAGAATCACCGGGCTCGCAAATGGTGACTCACTGGGACGAATTATTTTATTTTCTATTAAATCTGCGACGATTTCACGCACAGCCTCTCGTTCGTTCGTTGCTAGTCGGTAAGGGTGGCGATTGACGACGATATCCTTTTCAAGTCTTATTTTCAAGCTCACATTATTAACCGCCCGTACTTTATTACCAGTCGTAATCATATCACCAAAGTCTTTAAGGACATTTTCTAGCTCAACTCGGTATTCAGATGGGACAACTAATTCACACATTTTTATTTCATTGTATTCGACGGCACGGTATATTCTGGGTAATTCACAACGCAACACTCGGGAACCTTGATAATCAGTAATGGTCAACAATGTTTGATGATCGTTAAAAATATTACGTCCTAAAAACACATCAAAATCGAGACAGTTGTCCGGCACAAAATGATACAAAATCATAGTGTCCACATCCGAAATCTTTGTTTGCCCGACAAACTTTTTTGAAGCAGTAATTGTCATATTAGCGATGCCTTTGAGTAAAACATCACAGGAACTCACTTTGTTTTCAAAAAGGTTTAAACATTTTTCAGAAATCAATGACAAGTCTGCCCCCGTGTCAACTAGTGCACAAAATTTGTGTCCATCTATGAGTATTTCAGTCGCACCGGCGGGTCTATTTTCTGTAGAGCAATAGTTTATACTTCGACGCTTTTCAATAGCAGCTTTGGTAAAACAGTTTGTAACATCGTGGCCTCGTTTGGCACAAAATGAACATGTCTCACTTTGGCGCGAAATACTTGGTACATCCTCTGACCTAGAATGTTGCATAACTGTACTTTGGGAGACTCTTTGTTTTTTATTAACATGACACGTTGCTTTTAGGTGTCCCATTTTGCCACAATTATGGCACTTCTTATTAGCTAAACCACTTTTTCCATCAAAATATTTTCTCTTGATACCCGAAGATTGTGTATCGCTGCTTTGATGCTCTCGATAACGTGAAGGTTTTGTAAAAGACGACAAAAATATTAGGAGCTCAGATATTGTTTTACAATTAGCGTTGGTCGCTGCATTTCGCACATCCGGTTCAAAAATACCAAAAACAATCAATTCAACTAAGTCATTCTCACTCCAATTTGCACGCAAGTTCCTTAACATGACTGATTTCTCGTGAACGTAGGTCTCGTATTTGAGCAGGAGCTATTAAACTTCGAAGCGTCCTCTAATAGCCGCCCAAGATTTCTCTTTGGCGGAAACAACTCGGTAAAATCTTTGCAAAAATTTTCCCAATTTCTAATGTCAGGATCCCAGCGATCAAACCACCTTTTAGCATCGTTCAATAAAAATCTGCCAATTCTAGTCAAAATTTGCACATCCGTCCAGCCTAATTCCCTACTTATTTGTTCAATTTGACTCACCCATTTACTGGATTAATTTATATCCGGCCGAAAATAGGGCAAATCCACTTGGTGATCACTCGATCTTTGCGATAACACTTTAACCAATTCGGCAAGGAGACTATTTGCGCATCCCTCGCTACCTTCACTTTGTTCTTTGTCCATTTTTTTTTTTTTTTTAATTTAATACACGCCACAACAACGTCACGCAATCAAATACACGTCACGCAATCAAATACACGTCACGCAATCAAATACACGTCACGCAGTCCACTTAAGTGACTATAGGTCCCGTTCCACGTCTGATGATAACAATAACACTAACTTTTACACTATTTTATTGAATAACAAAAATACGTAACGTAAAATTACAAATAATTTTCTGAAGATCGAACGGCTGGTTGACCCGAGCACGGAGATTACATCACTGCCCCCAACAATTTTTGACAAAGGCCATGAACATTTTTCTTATCAGCCTGAAATATTGATCGGTACCTCCGTAACCGGCAGCGGGTCGGCATATTTTATTTGCTTATTTCTTACAATATATATATATATATATATATATATATATATATGACTTGCAGTGTGAATTTAACAAAATAAATTTTATTAGAGTAATAAATATAGGAATACAGTAATAATTACACATAGAATTTGCAAGTAGACGTAAATTACAGACGCCCCCTAAGGGGATTATCACAAAATTTTAAATTTATATTAAGCAAATCTTGTAAGTATGTGTAATATCATATATTAAATGAGTTATTTACGTCAAAAAATATCACCATATATCAGTAAGTTAATATAAACTTATTTCGTTTTAGGATATCAATAAATTAGGACAGAAAAGTACTCATACATATCACGAAATTCCTTCTATAGACTGTTTAATGAATGTTATACACAAGGCAAAATAAGATGTTTTAACAAATATTGATAGATTTAGTACGGAAATTGATAAAAAATACCTCTGATGATCTCCAATTAGGAAAAAAACTTGATGTATTGCTCATTTTTAAAAACAAAAACCTTATAGATAGTGATGCATTGAATCTTAAAGATTATTCACACAAAACTAATACAATCAATTAATCAAGCAATTCATATTTTGAAGTGATCTTAAACAATAAAAAGAAATTAAGGTGAAAAAATCAATATTATGCTGGTGTTTTTCGGACAAAAGTGGCAGAATATCACCTGATAGGATATTAAGTGTTAGGGGACCACTAAAACCTCGTCCAAATCCTTCTTAACATAACTGTTTCCTAAAGTGCTAGCAATGAAACTACGAGCAGCAATAATAGTTAGACCAGTTTGAGTGAATTTAAGGAAAAAAATTTTGACATTCATGATAGTCCAGGAAGTCAAACTGATATAGGTGAAGGTACTCCATTATGTGACAAAAATCATTATGCCATTTTTAATGATGTACGTATGCGGTCCTCACCGTGCAACCCTATTTGTTAACTAAGTAAGTACGTGGCTTTAGATATCTTATACATCCCATCGCTCATCATAAAGCGATTAAACAATTTATTTGACCTACAACAATAAAATTTAAAAAAATAAATGCCTGTTTTATTTCACTTCGCTTTATTTTTCCTGTAATATATTTTTCTTTTTAAAACATAACATTAATTAAACGTATTTACTACATGTGTTTCTCTTCGGGAAATGAAAAAAAGCTTTCCAGTTTACTCTTTATTAGAGCATACATTAGCACAACAAACCACTTTCCTCATTTTTATTTTTATATTTTAAATATAATACATCACTTAAAACTTAACTCCAATTAAATGATTCTATGATCAAAGTCAAATTAAAATTGTTTTGACAATTTAAGATGTTCCGGGATCAAGACACCCCCGCATATTAAGGAAAAACACAACAATACAGACATGAAAGTAAGGTTCTTTTTTGCTTTTTTTTTAGTCAACAACAACAAAAAATATGAGCTAAGTCACTGGCTTCCCAAAAAATTGAATTCGAATTCTCATAAGTTCATATTTTATTATGTGACTTTAAGATGTAGAAGGTTGTAGCCGGCCTGTCTATTAATGTGTTTAAAAACCATGACCATTTCAATTTCATCTTCACTGAATGGAAAGAAAAAGTTATGTTAAATGTTCTACTTTTCTCGTAAACGGGAAATACTGTAGTTTTGCCTAAGTGCAAGCGGGATCCACGTGCTGTTTGTTCCAAATTCATTACGATAATATGTAATAAAATTATAATTTTGTCACTTAAAATTGGTAATAGGAACCTTAATAACAAATATGTCCCTTTTGGAGAACTAACATGTCCGACCGGTGAGTTGAGAGGCCACGATCCTATTTTACTGGACTTCTTGTAAATGTGTGCATTTTTACCTGTTTTTATTTACTTTGTTTTTGAAAAAATTTAAGAAGAATTGTTAAATGGTTTTTGTTTTCTTTCTCGTTGTCATTTAAAAACCACAATACTTATTTAATTAAATTAACTTTAAACTAAATCCATTGGCTAGATCTACACAGATAGGTCTTATTTACTTTCCTTCTTATTTAATATACTTTTATTCCCTAAAATTAGAGAGTTATTATTCCCATGGATACGGCCAGCTAGAACTAGAGTATACTAGAAAGTAGAGTTATATATTTTAACTAAGTAAATAAACAGAAAAATACAAACAAAAAATATATAAAAAAAAATACTAATAATACTAGTACTTAATAAAAGACAAACTAGACATTACACAAATAGTAATTAAAATATTCATCCGGGTTGTAATATGACTTCTGAATCAAGGTATATCTCACAATTCTGCGGATCTTCGAGTATGGTATACTTGAATAATTATAAATCTTCAAACCGTCATAAATTATGGAGCGCTTTGTAAATGTAATTCTAGGAATCGGAGACCAGATATTTAAACTTTGTTATTGTAGACACTATGAGAGCCACGTTGAATATCGCCTCCTAACAGTTTAAGGTGAATTAAATATACAATTTCCAAAATAAAACAGATTTATTTCTGTTAAAGTTTTTTTATTTAATAAATAAAGGTTGATTGATCCGGATACCTAACCTTACACATTAATCTAAGGGCTCCCTTTTGAATAATGAACTGAGAGTTCATAAATTGGTAGCTATAAAATCTATAATAATGTAATATATATGATTCGAATAGTGAATGCTATTTTTTTTATACCGAGCAACCAAACTTCCTTGACACCACCCTAATACCGAAGCAACGAAATGATATTTTTTATTAAATTCTATAACGTTATCTTCAATTTACGTTTTGAATCAACGTGGAGTCGTAAAAGTTTTGCAACAGATTTAATTTCTATTACTTTGTTATCTAAATTAACGTCATTAGTATCGAAAAGGTAATATGTGTGTTTTATTAATGTTGAAACAAAATTAGTTTGAATCACACCATACCTTAATTTTGTGAAGATAATTTGTATTTGTGTTTTTTAATAATTCACTGTCTTTCGAAAGCCATAAGAGTGTGGTATCATTGGCAAAGAGGATAAATGTGCTTTGGATGTCAAAACTTGTAAGATCAATAATATATAATAAGAAAATGATATAGGTCCAAGTACTTGAACATGCACCATTCACTCTCACAAAGTTGCCTCCTCTCTAAAAGATATGATGAGAACCAATTATGCATGGCACTTCTTAGTTCATAGTATTGAACAAAACTCTGTGATTAACAAGTTAAAAAAATTATAGAATACTGCAATCATTAATGATAACATGTACACTTAAATATAAGTATTCGTATATAGGATGACTTATATACCTACTTAAATAGTGTTTCATATATGAAACACCCTATATTTTATTACATTTTTGAATGTTATCTAAAATTCTACGTCTACTTCATGTATTGTCCATAGACCTAAATTTAATTGTTTCCGACATATTCACATTTAAAAACTGGGATTTTCAATTTACAGCTGCCTGAATGACTGAGTCTAAATGGTTCAAATTAAAACAAAATGGTTTGCACTTTCCTGATTAAGTTTTTAATAGTCTACCATATATTTCTATTTCTTTTTTCTATTCTATTCTATTTCTAACCGGTACCAAGATATCAACCAAGAACACACTATGGGGACACCTTATGTATATTATAAGTATTTTTCATATTTTATTAACTATAGGTATATTATTTGCAGTAAACACAATTATTTAACTGTTTAAACGTCTTTTTTAATAATAAGCACACAATTTATGCTGAAACGGTAACAAATTAAAAATTAATTTTTTTTTTCTGTATAGTTTTTCGTCCACTTCAGAATGGCTTCTTTTTTATCTTTTTTTTCCTTCACCAGTTCATTTAAATATTTTATTCTTATAAATAACCTTTGTCTTAAGAACACTTTTGCGGCATTTAGGTTTATGCTGTTGTGTCTATTTGTAATTGTTTTCAATAGTTTTTCGGATATTTTGGTTCCTTTCCTTATTAATCCATTCAAATGACATTCATTCAAACTTCTTATTCAAAATCTTGGCATATTTTTCTTATTTTTCTGTTGCTTCCATAAGACCTCCGAATGAAAAATGTGACACCCTTTTAGGAATTCCATATGAGTACTCTGCTTTGGACTTAAAAGTGTAATTACCCAGGTCTGGATAAGTTTCTTTTAAATTATATGCAACCCAGCCTGCTAAAGACTGTACTCCATCACTTACTGTTTTTATAACAACTTCTAAAAAGATAATGTCCTTTAAAAATTATACACATTACGTCAAAAGTCTTTTAAAATATTCACATATGTACACAGAAACACAAAAATGTCTTAAACTTTCACTTGAGGAAATAAAAAAATACTCTGACAACTATCGCAATGAAAACGTCAAGCTGAATAAGCAATAAACTGGCCGCCTTATCAGATCGGGTCGCCAGTCAAAACCTCCGCCTCACCCGCGGGCCCCTAATAGAGTTAATGGGCCTTGTTTTTTTGATGCCTGAAATCTAAATTAGTGTGGCGCTAGAAGGCTATTTACCGTTAGAAATTGCAATAACCTTATTTTGACTAATTTTTCGAGCATTTTTGAGAGAGTTGCAAGAAGGAATATAGGTCAATAATTGGTGGGATCGGCTGCATAACCTCCCTTGTGTCGAGGAATCACAACGGTTTTTTTTTAAATATTGAGATAACTAGCGAGAGCTTGCAAAACCACCTCCAGTAAGTTCTCCAATATTCTATAGAAGATACCATCCGAACTCGCAGAATGCTTATTTTTTATTTGTCTAAAAGTTGTTTGAAGTACATTGGTATTAGTATAAGTTAGACAAAAATCTTGTAGAAGCCTCTGTTTGTATGGTAGTCTTGGAGATCTTTTTGAACGAATATATTTTATGTAGGTTTTTTAGCAATATAGCAATAAAAGTCGTTTAGAATAACTGGGTTTAGGTAAACAGTTTTGTGCAGAATTTGATTTTTCCCTCTTAAACTATTTGTTATTGAGTATGGTTCCTTGGATCAATTACTTGCTTTTGATATTCTGGCGGTATAGTATTTTCACTTAGCACACTTTATTACTTGTCTATAAATAGTTAAATGAATTTGTATGATAAACGTAAGACCTACTTTATTTCTTAAATTGAACCATGGAAATGTGTAAATATGTTAATCGCAGATTTGAGTGAGTGGAAAAACATATCCTTCCAGTTACAAAATTGTTCAACTACAGGGATGAGTTTGAAATCGTTATTGATAAGCACGATGCGTTTATGGTTATTAGCTAAACGCTGCTTTACATAAAAGCAGAGTTTAGCGAAGTAGTAAAGAAGCAGGCAAAACAGGAACTTGCACGTTGACTAATTATGCGGTTGCATTGGTCTTTGGATCCATAACATATAAATTAAATGGAAAAGCAATCGATACGGTTCAAGATCCCTGTCTTATTAGCACTATTAAAACTCACCTATGTCATAATGATCATAAAAGCAGAGCCCTCGATGTTGCAGGATGGAGTTGGTCTTCCGGAGCAGGTTTAATCTTACGATTCAACCACCAAGAATTTGAATGCTCTTATATAGTTAAATTTTCTACTAGATTTATTTTTCGACTGCAACAACGTAGTCATATTTCAAAAAAATTAAAATGTTGACTGCTGCGCTTACTTGCTAGGAGATAAAAAAGCAACGGCACGCATTTCCAAAATCGGGTTTAGAGTTAAACATATTTATCCTAAACATTATTTAAAACTAAAACTTTTTGAGGAAATTACAAAGAATGAACCTAACCTGACGGGATTTAGAAGTTGGAAAATTTATAATCTTCCAGCGTTAAGAAGTAGACAGAGAAATATATAGACTGAGAAATATATGTCTGAGAGAGCTCGATATCTTATTGTATTTTCTCAAAAGGAACGAAAAGGTAATAATTAATTGACAGATGATATTTGACATTGACATTTGACGTTGGCAGACGGCATGTAACACGTTATGAGTCAGCGCTTTCGCAGGCCTAAAGTATATCGTAGTCCACGTGGCCGAAAATGTCTAACGTCAGAGATATTGGGATAAAAACCTTTGCGTTAGATAGCAATAATAGGCAATAATTACCAATTATAATTTAATAAGTGATAGATAGGTACAGGTGTTAAATTATTTATTACTCACCGACAGAGGAAATATCACGTCAAAGTAGAAAAAGGGTTCACTTTGTCAGAAGGTGTGAAAAAGACACCTCCAAGGGTCAGATTCGATTTTTGTGGATCATAAAGTTGGGTCAGACTCGATTTGGGGCTAGCCAATTTTAAAGGGTCTGTTGGGCTAGGTTATGAGAATATTAAATAGGTTTTAAAATGTCTCACCGTTCAGGTAGCTGCGTTGGAGTCGAATTGCAAGACTCATAAAGTTGGGTTTAGCTCGATTTAAATGGGTTAGAAAGATGGTTGAGAGAGTATTTCGATGGGTTAGAAAAACAGCCCAGCTAAGATGGGCTACCTCGTTCCGTAAAGGGAGCGCACTGGAGTACGCAATACAGGATGTGTAGAAATTAAGACAAGATAACATCAAATTTTAAAAAACTAAACCTTGAAATGTTTCATTTCGAGGTGTTTGGAATACGAGTACATCTGTTTCAGTCAAATATTGAATACAGGGTGTAGAAAAAATGTTAGAAGTCTAAATTGAATTTTAAAAACTGGCCCCTTAATATTTTCTTTTCGACGTGGTACACATACGTTTGTTGCACTCACTAGGCAGGATGCTCTCTGCTCTGGTATTCACAGTATGTAAACAAATACAGCGATTTTCAATAGTTGAAATGGCGGTAGGAATATTAATGGGGATAATATTATTCGATCTGTATTAATTTAATGGTTTGTTTAATTTAAAAAATATTAAAACTACAGATTCGTGTGGGGTAAATGTAAATAAATTTATAAAGTTTGACAATAAGTGATTTTTGTGCGAAATTTACAACTTATTTCAATGGAGAAATTGTAGATCATCAGTGGCTAGGGTTAATTGTAACATTTGCTTAATTAAAGTTAATAGTGCGGCAGTCAGTACAATTATTGTAAACAGATTCAAAAATAAATTTATTAAACTGACAAAATTGATTAGTCATATTAATTGCTTACAATTACTCCGAAGAAATAAATTGTTTAGAAACTGAGTTTTTTAACGAAGAAATAAACTGTTTAGAAACTGAGTTTTTAACGTTTTAAGGTTAAGTTAGTTAAAATTTGGTCTTATATTTTCTGTACATGCTGAACTTCACATCTGACCTAATGTAACAAAAGCACCTAAAAAAAGAAAAAATCCCTACTCTGGTTTATGACTCGCTGGTTTATTTCTCTTTCCTCGAACAATAACAAAAATTAGGTGATTTGATTTAATACAAAGTCCCATGAAGAAACGACCACTGTAGTTTTGAAGTTAACGGTATTCATAGTTGATGCAACATTAGTCTTGACCATTATATTACTTTATTCACTTCTTTTGGTAATCTTAGTTAGATCTTAGCCTCTAAATTTTAATCTCCCTCACCAGAACATTGAAAAATTATAAAATAAAATAACATGAAAAAATCTCTATATTTTCTAAAACATTTATTAAACATTAATAACGAAGAGAAAATTGTTTACTATCATATTTAGTTAGGATTGTTTAAAATTCTATTAATGTAGTCGATAAAGGCTGATACTCTGGCATATGCTGAGGGGAAGCCGGCTTCACACCTAGCACCTCCAAAGGAAACGATACCAATCTGAACACCATTGTATACTAGAGGACCACCAGAATCACCATTACATGCCCCTACTCTCTGATCTCCATTACTTCCGAAAGTACAAATATGTTGATCTTCAATAATTAGTCCAAGGAAGTTAATTCTACATCTTAAATTAGTCATCACCTCTAAATTGATTTCTTGCAGATATGAAGCGATTTCTGTACTCGCATCACTTGTTCTTCCTGAAAATCAGTAAATATGAAATAATTATTACTCGTTATACTAAAAAATAGTTCTTTTGTAAACTATATACAGCGTGTCTCGCTTTTTATATCTCAGTTATTAATAACACGATTTTCTACATATCTGGGTGATAATTGTATGTTGGAAATATGAAATATTTGGCATAGTAAACATTTTCATTTATCTTTGTAATGCGGCGTTACAGGGAAAAAGGGGGTCGATTTTTATGCAAAAGGATATTAGGGCTTATTTTCATCATATTTAGATTTAGCTTCTCAAAACCTCAAAAACTTAAGTCTAGCAGAAAGAAAAAACTAATTAATTTATTTAAAACACATTTTATTTTTTTATAACTTGTTTATTTAATTGCAATAACAAACCTATTTTTTTTTTAAATTCTGATCTCTTCAACATATCCTCCTTCCAATAAAAAATGTCAAATACCCAAATTAGTTTTGAAATTACCAGAACATAGAATTAATGAATTTAAAGCATGTTATGACCATTGTTATTCTTGTGTACATTAAACAAAGAGTGCTTTGAAACAAAATCTTTGTTTGAAATTTGGAAATTCGTACGAACTTTCAAAACTAAAACAGTGTCATATTATGTATTAATAAAATGGCACAAAATCGGGGAGTAGTTCTTCCAATTGAAGGAAAAGTTGGAATTATTCGCTTAGTTGGTGATAATGAAAGATCTACGTGTCAGGTTGCGCCAATATTTAAATCACCATTACCATAATCGAGCGCACCAATTTGGCATAAAACCGTTAATTACATCAACAAATTGTTTTCAAGAACCGGAGCCATTTTCAACATAAGACCAAGAAGGTACAATTTAAATCGACGATTGTCGTCAGACGACGACCGCATCTTGGCAGAATTTTGGAATAATCCCTTATACTAAATAATGTCACTTGCAAGGAAGCTAAATTTAACCAAAAACCAAATTAGGGCATTTAAGCCAAAATTTCTTCATACTCTCTCGACGATTTGAGCTTTGCCTATGGTTGCAATCTATCTTAACGATAGATTTTTAAAAGAACTAATGTTTACTGATGAGCATTTGGGACAATCGATGTAGTGTTTAGTCAAAACTGTACATATTGGGCAGTCGAAAATCCTTTTTTTTAATTAATTGTAAAAACCAAATCAGTGAAACAGTTAACGTGTGATGTGGCACATTAAACGAACAAATTGTTAGTCCCATTTTCCTAAATAATCTCACCAGAGAGAAAATTTTCTACATTTGTTACAAAATGATTTTCATGATCTTTTTATGGAATTGCCTTTATCATAGAGAGAAAATTTATACTTTCAATTAGATGCTGCTCCCGTACATAATTCTCTGATAGTTAAAAATTGTTTTAAATGCAAACTAAAAGCCTATGAAAAGGACAGGTAGAAATAGCCGTTTAGGACCATGGTCCCCCAGATCGCTGATATTACCCCATGCGTTTTTTTTCTATGAGGGCACTTGAAAAATAGAGTGTATATAACTTTGCGTAATAAGAAATTACTACCGAAACTTTAAGTAAATGAGTGAACGGTTAAGAAGGAAGGTGATTATGTTGAAGAGACCAGAATTTAAGAAGGTTTGTTACCGCATGTAAATGTAATTTTTGTCACAAAACAATTAAAAGTGTTTTAAATAAATTAATCAATTTTTCTTTCAGACATAATCAGTTCTTGAGATATTCAGAATATGGATTAAGGGGTTTTTTGAAATGCTGAACCTAAATATCATAGAAAAAATGATCGGAAATAAGCTTTAATATACTTTCGCCGAAAAATCGACCATTTTTTACTGTCTAGCACAGCACACCAATGATAAATGAAATTTTTTACTATGTCAATTATTTCATTTTTCCAATATACAATTACTACCCAAATTTGAAGAAAATCGCATTTTGAGCAATTGAGATACTATAGTGGATTTTAAAAAAGTGGGACACATTATAGATAGAGACATTTAAGGTATAATTTCTAAATCGAATCATTTAAATTAAAATAAAATCAATAAAAAATGTTATCTTGACAAACACAATCAGAACCTTAGAATAAATAAAAATACAGATAAAAAAGACTTAACACACCTCGTCAAAGAAGTGATAACATGAATTACAAAACGCACGAAACAAATAACCCCAAAAGTTGTGTTTGAAATACTTCTTTGAACTGCAATAAGATATTCAGACTAAAATATCCTTGACAATTCGATGGATCCTCAGATATTTCAGATCCAAGCTTAATGTATAATATATTTTTAACCCCTATTAAATGATAACGCCCTTAATAATTGTAAGTGTTGTTACGATCAGAAGTCGAATAACATCCCCCAAATTAAACTAATTACCATTAAAAATCTTTCTTAATAAATAATAGCATACAATGTTCCCAAAAATCGACTTTCCTTGTATAGCTAAGTACTCTTTTTCTAAAGGATCGTAATCAAGCTCATACGCTGCTGTGTTCAAGTGACACCATTCTAATAGCAAAACAAGTTGAAACAATTTCTTAGTTAAAGCATTAGTGTGCTCCTCAGAATTAAACTATGAATATATATATATATATATATATATATATATATATATATATATATATATCGATTTCAAGGAATTTGGGGTACGACTTGTTTTCTATCACCTTTTAATCCAAAACCAGATCGTTATAGATGAGGCGTAAGGAATTATTAAAACGAGGTGAATTGGCATCACCCCAATATTTGATGACAGACAAGTGACTACTGACCACGTACACGACCTTCGATACTCTTACCATGCCATGAAAGCAAAACTGTCATCAGCAAATAGCGTAAAGCTACATGGACATTTAGGGGAGTTAAGTTATTGATATACAGGGAAAAAAGGATAGGGCCCAACACTGATATACGCCTAATCTTATAGAGTTCTGACCATACATTCTATCACTGATCTTAAGAATCCACGTTATCACTTCAGGGTAAGATAAAAACCAACCTAGTGTAGTGACTTTAAAACCATAATATTGTAGGTTATGCAGCAATACTCCATGACTTATGCAATCGAAAGCTCTCGCGAAATTGCATAATTCTAGTGCTCTAAAGAAGCGCGAAATCAAAATTGGCGGGTAGTAATAATGATATTGAGATCCAAGAAATGAAGCAGTCTGGTTTTAATTAGGTTTAGGTTTTTAAACAATGATATAGTTAGAAGGATTAGACAGATCTTCTGCGTTGTATAAAGGATTTAGCCTCTTTTAGTTATATATATATATATATATATATATATATATATATATATATATATATATATATATATATATATATATATATATATATATATATATATATATATATATATATATATATATATATATATATATATATATATATATATATATATATATATATATATATATATATATATATATATATATATATATATATATATATATATATATATATATATATATATATATATATATATATATATATATATATATATATATATATATATATATATATATATATATATATATATATATATATATATATATATATATATATATATATATATATATATATATATATATATATATATATATATATATATATATATATATATATATATATATATATATATATATATATATATATATATATATATATATATATATATATATATATATATATATATATATATATATATATATATATATATATATATATATATATATATATATATATATATATATATATATATATATATATATATATATATATATATATATATATATATATATATATATATATATATATATATATATATATTATATATATGTATATATATATATATATATATATATATATATTATATAAAATATATTATATATATATAATATATAATAGTTCTTCCTCCGAAAATATTATTGGAATTATAAAATTAAAAAAATATTGTACAGGGTTTACAAATACTTAGAAAATCTATCTATGCTCACAGAACTGCCGCTGGTGGTGTGATCATTTAAAACATATGTATATTGCGGTATTATCGTTGCTTGACTAACATACAAATAACGCCATTAACAACAGCAGTCCGTGGACCACCGTCCGCAGATATTCTAATATATTTATTATAGACGGTGGCTCGGCCAGCCGATTCCATCATCTCACATGCTAGACTTCTGCTACTATTTCACGCGGTACGTAGTACGTTCGCATACATCCCCATGCTATAACGTTCGTCGTAGCTTAAGTCACCCAACACCGGCCTGTCTCGATGTGGCCGTATTCCCAGAATTTTTCCCAATTGAATACTACCATTTTTCAGATATTAATTGTAATTATTATAAAATATACTACTTATTTTTAAATTAATTTGTTAGTTCTTTTCATTAGTCATGGTTAATATATTATATTAATTATTTTTACTCCATGTTACATGTTTAAATGTGATGACAAAATGTGAAGTGAATATTTTAAAACATCATTTGCAATTTGTTTTATAAGTCGGCCGGCCGCATCGTGGTTCTTCTTGCTAGACAATATTCTTTTTTGGTTGTGTATGTCGCTTTCGGTTTGGCATATATTTTATTTTCCTCTTAGGGTAATACATTAAAATATCAAAAAATTAAATTGACTGACGAGAGCGTTTTACTAATATTTTTTTCTTATTTAATTTATTAAATGTATATTCTAGCCTAGATCTGTTATATATAGGTTGGTGCTTACCTAATTATCATTGAAGTAATAAACGGAAAATAATAAGACTAGTATTTGACCATATTTGGACGCGGCATCAATTAACACCACATTGGCCTTAAGGGCGATTTTAGGAATCTTTTCTGAATTTAAAAAAAATGTTTTATTGTAAATGGCATGAGAACAACATAAATACCCATATTTTTTATCATACTTGTTGTGGCCTAAGGGAAAAAACACAGCCTCTAATAAATAGTTATAGAATAACGTCCAATTTTTTTTCTGCAGCAAAAAAATATATTTACATCAATACTCTATCTATGGATATGCATGAGACCCAATCCAACAGGTCGCTCTTGTGCTATAGTGTTTTTTAGCCAAGTTTTTAATCGTAATTTCGACGTAAAAATATGTAAATTAAACATGATGTTTGACCGGTCTGGGGGGAGGGGGGGTAATTCTCTAATTACCCTCTCACCGTAAAACTGCCTTCAATTGGCCTTGGGCCTTGGCCGACCCTAAAAAGTAATTTAATAAAAATTGAACTAGCCATAGATATTTTAAAAGAAACAAAAATGTGTTTTTTTTCTCTATCGTTATCTATGGCTACTACTTCGGTTTTTATTATATTGCTTTTTACTAGTCTTTAAGAGTTAGTGTTCTGGAAACGATTGAAGCAAATGTGTATTTTTGAAATCAGGAAAATACGTCTTTCAAATTATCACAAAAAATACAGGTGTCTCAAAAAAACATAAATTGTCTAATTTGCGCAGTTTTTTAAGTTCTTTTGTTTTTTTGCCATATCACTAAGAGATATCTCACATTAAAATCTACAAGTTTTGTGTTAAAAGATTAAGGGCGAAAATGTATGTCAAAATGTATTCATCAAATATATATTTTTAAATCAGAAAAAATCATTCAAACTCTCATAAAAAATACTGTGTCTTAAAAGATTAAAAAAGCACTCTGTACATATCCGATTTTAAATTAAACACCTATATTTTCAACCACAAAAAATATATGTTTAGAGCCCGCTACTCACTATCAAGTAAGCATCGACCTCGACGAATCATTCGTCCGGATCATATCTTTTGTTTTTTGTATATTTCCAAACATTGAAAGCCATGCGAAAGTATTCACTATTGGGTTCGATTCGTATATTTGGATGAACGAACAAATGTAGGTGAATCAACGAATTGACGAATATTTCATCTACACTATTCATCAACTTTTATTTCGGGGCTTTCAATGTTTAAAAATATACAAAAAACCAACGATTAGTTTCTCGACGAATGGTTCACTAAGATCAAAGCCTACTTAAGTATTCACTTCGAACGGATAAACTTGACCTATGTGGACGAATGAACGAGTGGACGAATCAAGGAATGGTGAGTAGCGGGCTTTAAATAAAAATTGATAAACAGTGTGTGTTTTCTTAAAAAAAACTTACCCCATCCGGTCAAAGTGGCAATTGAACCTGCATAGCTTGGTGCGTTTCCAGCCGCCAGAGGAATTATAGCTATCGATGGATTAGCAGGATTAACACTAGGAATCCTGACAAGAGCAACATCGTTTTGCAAAGCATTGCGATTCCATTCCGGATGTACATAGTGTATTCTTGTAACAAGAACTTGCTGAGAGCTTAGAGCATCCTGAATTGAGTGAGATCCGAGTACCACTTGTGTTTGTTCAGCACTAAAAATTCAAAATGAATGGGTTGACATGAGAAGAAAATCCAAAGAAAAAAATTATTTTAAGTAGTCCACTAATCAAGGAGTTTGGGACATGCAAAATACTAAAGTACACTAATTTCTTTTTCAAATGGAACCTCTTGGGGAGCTATTAAAGCTATTATCACACGTAGGCTCTCTGCAGATATTGCAGATAGAACAAAATTGTTTTACAAAAAAATGTCACTTTTTAGTAAAAAGTTAAATGTCATTTAATACAAAAAAAGTTATAATGATTTTTTTCGGAAACTACTTAGTTTTCGAGATAAATTATTTTAAAGTCATCACCACGTAACATAATCTCAAGAAAACAATTTTTTTTCAAACTCAATATTCACAAAAACTGCCTATGAGACTATGAAACTATGGGTGCTGCAGAAAAAAAACATGAATACCTTTTTAGAAATTATAGTTCTTGGAATTAGACCGTGTTCAATTGGAATTACTAGCAACTTACACGAGATCTGAACATTAAATGAGCTCGAAGGAATTCAGGCGGGCTTTTATACCCCACTTGTGCACGCCGAACCGTGACCCTGTGTTAAGATCAGTTTCCACGTGTGATTTAGAAACATCCTTCATGTTCCTTAAGTCTAGTTAGTATTGAGCGTCCTGTTTCTCCCACATGCACTTCTTCACAGGGAAAAGGAATTTTATATATTCCTTCTGTTTGGAAAGGTACAATGTCTTTCGGGGATCGCAAGCATTGTCAAATCTTTTTATGTGTATTGAAGATTGTACGTATGTTGGACCGCCGAAGTAATCGTTCTATTTTGTCTATAGCGCCATGTATGTACGGAAGAACAACATTGCCTAACGATTTCTTCTTATCACTCTCCTTTGGCGGAGTTGAATTAGAAATCGAAATAGCTCTGGATACTAGTGAGTTAATAACCGATTTATTTTCTGTTGGATGGTGATGGGAATTTGCATTTAAGTTGTATGCGTCGGTTTTCTATACATAGAATGTCCTAATGTATCATTTTCTATCCTTTGAACACATATATCTAGATGGGAATAGTTCCATTAGATTCAATTTTCATTGTCGACTTGATATTATGATGTTGTTGTTTAAAGTGGTCGAGAAATATGAGGAGATTATACATACTTGAACCAATGTTTTGGTTTCAGTGGAGCGGATATTAGAGCAATATCCTCAAAGGTTTCTATAAAGATACGCTACTACAGGTGATACAGGAGATCCTACAGCTGCTCCTGAAGTTTGTTCATAAAAAATACAAGCTTCCACTAGGTCTATTAAATTCTTATTAAGATTATTATGATCTAATACGTCTGATACAATGGAAATTGAATCATTGACAGGAACATTTGTATATAGTGATTCTACATCTAAACTGATCAAAATATCATCGAGATCCAACTGCCTTTTTTCCACGAAATGTGCAAGTTTTTGATAAAAGAATCTGTTTTTTCAGTAAATGGATTAGGAAAATTTCAAAGATATTTACCTAGTTTGTATGTGGGCGAGTCTGTTGCACTGACCATCGGTCGAAGTGATACATTCTTCTTGTGTATCTTTGATGGACCGTAGAACCTGGGAATCTTATTGAAGTTGCTTGGTTTCAATGATTTCTTCTCCGCTGGTGGTAGACTGGATGCGTTAATCAGATTTGGTGATACGTCTTTTTATTTTCTATTAACGCATCCAGTCTAGCACCAGCGGAGAAGAGATCATTAAAACCAAGCAGCTCCAAGATTCTTAGGTTCAATGATCTTCCAAAGATACACAAAAAGAATGTACCACTTCGACCGATCGCCATTGCAATAGACTGCCTATTGCCTTGTTTAGGCAGAAAACACACTGTTAACTGAGCTAAAAAGTGATTCTCAACATGACAATCTTGTGTCAATGTCACAGCTGGTGCAACGGGAGACAATTTTTTTAACACTTGCATTTAAACAAATTTTTCAATACTAGTGTTGGAATATACAGAATATAAAATATAATAATTCAACTTGGTGATGTAGGAAATAGTATATTACATACCAAGTGTTAAAAGTGATAGTTTTCAAACGAGGAGGTAGCCGAGTACGGAAATCTTTCGAATTTGAAAATGATTACTTTGACACGAGTAATTTACACTATTTTCCTCAACCACTCAACATTTTCAGGAGAATTATTGTAACTTATATTTTTTATAATTTAACACTAGTGTGGAAAACATTGTTTCAACATTAGTCTTGAAAAAATTGTCACCCGTTAGGTCAAATGTGGCATTGACATAAGATGGTCGTGTTGAAAAGCATTTCTCAAACACGTTGAATTTTTTTCAATACGCGTGTGATATATGACACTTTCTAGCATATTTAACAGTGTGTATCTTTTTTTAATTCTCAACTCTTAATTATTAATTACAGCATTTTAACCTAATTATGATTAAATTATTGAATTTTACTTAAAACAAAACAATAATTACCCATTTTACTTAAGATTTAAGTTAAGAAAAGCAAATGAGAAAGAAAATTTTGAAAAAGCAAAGAGATTTCAAAGGTGGGTTTCAAAATGTACAGCCATTTTCCTGTATGCAAAATTGCCAAATTTCGTTATTCATCTAATAGAGTTCAAAAGAATCATAGGCCTTCTTTGCAAATTCCGGAAAGTTAAATCCATTGCTGCATGAAGCTTTGATACAGACTGATAACCTGTTTTATATATTTTATTTTGCATGAAACCCTAAATGAAAATCTAGCATCAAAAGATCGGGAGATCGAGGGAACCATCTTACAGGTGAGTAACAATAGATCTTTAAGGAAATTTATGGTCTAAATTTGTGGCTTAGGGCACCGTCTTGTTGAAGATAAAAGGCACTATAAAGTGCCAATGAAACATTTTCCATAAGTCGTGGAAAAACTTCTCAAAGATTTCTAGGTACCGACGCGCCATGATAGCTCCTTCAAAAATTCTTCATTTTTAGAAGACTATGCGTCTTCCAAAAATGACTCACGAGACCCCAACCCCAAAGCGAACTTGTTGTGCCGTCTCAAAAATTAAATGTCGATTTTCTGCAGACCAGTTTCTTGTATTATGACGATTGATAGTTCCCGTACTTGAAAAATAAGGTTCATCGAGCAAGATAACAAGTCGGATGGATTTGTGTTAAATACTATTAGCAAAACAACATTTGGCGCTCGGCATCGCAGCGGTAGAAATGTTGAACTATGTGGAATTTATATGGGTGATACTTATATTTTTGCAAAACTCTTTGAGCATCAGATTTGGGTAGACCAGTTGCTTCCTCTATTTTCTGGCAAGAAGATGAAGGCGTTGCTTCTGCATAACCCAATACGTTTATTTCTTTTTTCTCTCTATCTTGTTTGGTATATGCTTTAGGACAGGGCTAGATAAATGATCAGTGCTCTACTAAATTTAATTTAAGGCGGCAAATATGTCTCGTAATGGTTGCTTTCTCCCTGATTATTAGATATTATCCTAACCATAGCCCTCCAATACGTTAACTTTGTAAATATAATTCCGCAGTTTCTTGGGAGTTTTCATTAGACTGTATGAAACAAACTAATATAGTATAGCTATAGTTAAATAGAAACACCAAAACAATAAAAATATTTCATTCAAAAACTGACAAAACCGCAAAGTTTTTGACATTTTGCTTTTTGTTCCAAAGAAAGTAATCGTAGCCTACTACCTACTAACTGAACACAAAAGAAAATTTAAAAAAATCTCGAATTTTGAGTTTGTTTTTCAAAATAACTGCATACATTATATATTTTTGGAAAGCACATATTATTCCTAATAAAAATTAAGAATAATATACAGGGTGTCCCATTTAAAAAAATAAAGTAAGGTCCGATTACTTTTAGACCTGACTCCGTATACGAATTCTACGGAAAAAGTCTTTTTTGCCTTTTTGATAAGTTATCAGATAACTGGAACGCGAGGGGTGCCTGAAAATGCAACATTTTCAAAAACACCCTATATCTCAAAAACCAAAAAAGCTATAGAAATTCAATCTCTTCATATTCTACATTACTCGTGCTAAAGTTATCGTTTTCAAATCCGATAGATTTCCGTATTCAGCTAACGCCTCGTGCTAAATAACTCCTAGTTTGAAAACTGCCGCTTTCAACACTTGTTATGTAATATACTATATTATTACTTTCTGAATATCTATTTTAAAAATCAAAATAGATTCGTAATATTTGTCTAGACTAATCTAGATGGTGACCACCATTTATTTTACTTCTGATCTAGTTTCGTAACCTGTACAGGGTTTCCATTTTAATTGATAGTTGTATTTCTGAAACGGGAAGAGTTTAATTACAAAAACTTTATATAGAGGTCATTAAGGATCATTTACGGTCTTAATAAGTTGCCAAATTGTTTTGTGGTGTATGAGCTCTATCAGGAAACTGTAAAATAGCCTTAAATTAAAAAAAAAGAGTATTTCAGATCAAAGTTTTTTTCTCTTCAACACACGAACTTATATTTTGCATTTTGCTTTTGAGTAACTTCTACCAATTAAAAGTTTTTAAATTTGGACTTTGTATATTTACTCAAGGTTTTTAAACACATAATTGGAAAGCAATTTGTGTTATTGGAAAAAAGTATTTAAAAAGGAAATTAGTGTAAGTAAACGGTCCCCCCTTTTTTCTATATAATGGATACGCTTCAAAATTTTACCACAGTATTCTCATCAGTCTTGATATTTGTGAAATTTCATTCCCATATAATTTTGATTTTTGACCAAAATTAGAAGTTCATCGCTGAACAATTTTGCTGCGAGCAGACAGACCTACAGGAATGCGTAAAGGTAAATAATTTATTTATTTATTGATAAGGAATACAAAATGGGACGAACCCAGAAACAGTATTCACTAGTACTATACTTATAAACATGATATAATAGTAACTTACACATATCTAAAAAAAAAATAATGATCATACGAACAGCGTAACAGAATGATAAAAAAAAAGTAAAATGCATTAAGAAATTTGACTAAAATCTTTTTAATGTATTGCTAAATGGAAAAGGGAAAAGGAACAAACATCCAAATCAACTAAGCTAAAAGTGTATTATAAGGTGAGTTTAAGTGATAGTTACTAGTGCTTGGTTGGATGCGGAAAAAATGTTTATTTCTTGTGTTGTCTGATGGAATATTTATATGTAATAAATTAACTAAAGGCACTGAATCAATCATATTATTTAGAATTTTATATACAAATTTTATGTCGTACATTTGTCTTCTGTCTTCGAGTGACAATAGACTCAGGTTTCGTTTAATCATAGCTGTATTATCGATAGAAGGTATACTAATATATATATATATATATATATATATATATATATATATATATATATATATATATATCAAAGCACACTATTTACGTATGACATGTACAGGGTGGCCCACATAAGATGACCCACTACCTTATCTCAGAATCTGTACGAGATAGGGAAAAAAAATTTATACAAAAGTTTCTTAGGTTTATCTAGATTTTCTAATATTATATTTTTATATATATAGGGTGTGTCATATTGCGTTGACAGATGTGAACTTTGTTATTTTAAATGGAACACCCTGTATATTATTACGGATTTGAATAGCTCTCTTAGAGACGATTTCAACGATATATTATAAGATGGGTCTACGAGGCACCGTTTCGGAGATATTTACGAACATCTTCAATTTTTGACATACTTTCAACTTGTTGTATCTCTGGTATTTATCAACTTTTTTGTTTCATTTTTGTGCAGGAAAAAACATAATTTTATGCTTTATTGGACGTGTAGGTAAAAATATTGAAATTGAAAAAAAATGTTACAGTGTTGTCACGTTTTGCGTACCATCAGTTTTCTCAAGATTTTTAAACGCAACCCCCTATATTTTATAACGGATTTAAATAGAACATCGAAAGACGATTTCAACGATATATTATAACATAGGTTTACAAGTCACGGTTCCCGAGTTTTGGGGATTTTCTTCAGGAATCAATTTCAATATTAAACAATTTTTACTAAAACATAATATAAACTATTAAACGTAACATAACATGAACGAAGACAACAAAATTAATATTATATGCTAAAGAATATCTAAATTAGATTTTCTAATTGCTTTGAATAATTATTACCACGCCGTTTTCCAGATCAAACGTAAAACTCTCTAAAAATCAGTTAAATACATAATATGTATTTTTGTTAAAATAGTGTGAATCTATTTAAAAATAGTTCTTTATGTTTCCTTCCCATATACTAAATAAGCCTTATCAATGTTATGATTAGCGATTACCGAAACAGACGGCCAAGGCGACTGTGTCGATAATGGTGCCGCAAAATGTCTTTGCTTACTAATCATTTTTGTTGTTTCGTTTTTATATAGAGCGTCTGAAAGTCAGTCGAGTAATAAACGTCATCAAGCTAAGTATTGGCTTCGTGTTTTTTCTCTCACAATTATTTACCAACCTTTCCACAACCCTATCAACAATTTTAAGTAGGCTGTGCTTCAAAACCATGGAAACAAACGAAATATTATTTGCATGAAATTTGACAGCTTGGTTGCATTTCTTGATTAAATTAGTAAATTTAAGAAATAATTATGTCGAACTACACTATTCAACAACGTTTAAATTTATATGAGTGCTTCATTAGAAACAATAAGAGTCCCGCACTAGCGTTAAGGGAGTATAGAAGACTGTATCCAAATAGCAGAATTCCAAGTAAGAAAATCTTCGTAAGAATTACACGAGATCTGGAAAATGGCGTTGTGATAAACAATAAAAGAAACCGGCCTAGGACAGTTCTTACTGAAGAAAATCAACTTGATGTTCTTTTATATTTTGAGGAAAGCAATGAAAATTCCCAAAGGGATGCCGCACGGGACATACCGCATATTAGCCGAGCAAGTATTCAGAGAACACTTAATATCAACGATTACCATCCTTTCAAATTCACTCCGGTACAAGAGCTATCCATAGCTGATTTTGACAACAAATTCTTTTCAGTGACGAAGCAATTTTCAACACCGCGGGAATATTTAACCGAAAGAACTGCCACTACTGGTCAAGGCAAAATCAACATAAAATCAAAGCCATCAGAAAGCAGGGACATCAAAGTGTATATGTTTGGTGCGGAATAATAAAGGACCGAGTGATTGGGCCGGTTTTTTATGATAGAGCTCTTAATGGACAGAGATACCACAGTTTGTTGCAAAATGAAATACAACCTCTTATTAATGAATTACCGGATGAAATTAAAGATGGTCTTGTATTTCAACAAGACAGTGCGCGGTACCATACCGTAAGACCTGTAATTGAATGGTTAAATGAAAGATTTTCAATGTGGATTGGCAGATTTGGGTAAATACCCTGGCCAGCTCGGAGTCCCGATTTAACTCCAGTAGATTTTTTTTATGGAGAAATATTAAAGTCAAAGTGTATAAGAATAAAGTTAATAACGTAGACGATTTAAGGGGGAGAATAATGGAAGAGATCCATTTGATCAATGAGAGTGGAGCAGTTCGTAGGGCAATAAAAAAATTAGACATTATTTATACAACATGTATAGCACAGGAAGGTGGTTATATAGAAAATTTAATTTAAGTAATGTTTATTTTTTTATCTTTGTTCTTGTTATGTCATGTTTAATAGTTTATGTTATGTTTAGTAAAAATTGTTTAATATTAAAATTGATTCCTGAAGAAAATCCCCAAAACTCGGGAACCGTGACTTGTAAACCTATGTTATAATATATCGTTGAAATCGTCTTTCGATGCTCTATTTAAATCCGTTATAAAATATAGGGGGTTGCATTTAAAAATCTTGAGAAAACTGATGGTACGCAAAACGTGACAACACTGTAACATTTTTTTTCAATTTCAATATTTTTACCTACACGTCCAATAAAGCATAAAATTATGTTTTTTCCTGCACAAAAATGAAACAAAAAAGTTAATAAATACCAGAGATACAACAAGTTGAAAGTATGTCAAAAATTGAAGATGATCGTAAATATCTCCGAAACGGTGCCTCGTAGACCCATCTTATATACATCGTTGAAATCGTCTCTAAGAGAGCTATTCAAATCCATAATAATATACAGGGTGTTCCATTTAAAATAACAAAGTTGACATCTGTCAACGCAAAATGACACACCCTGTATATATAAAAATACAATATTTAAAAAATTTAGATAAACCCAAGAAACTTTTGTATAAAACTTTTTTCCCTATCTCGTACAGATTTTGAGATAAGGTAGTGGGTCATCTTATGTGGGCCACCCTGTACAGCGTACGAATAGATTCTAACCGTCTAAAACCTTTAGAAGTTCTAATAAGAAAACCGAGAGATTTTTTGCCTTTGTGACTATGTGTTGATTGTGATGATTAAACAACAATTTACTATCAAAACATATACCTATAACTTCTACAATAGAAACCCTAGCTAGTGGTATGGTATCAATTATATAATTAAAATGTATTTTATTTAAGTTTCTAGAGAATGTTATTATGTGACATTTTTTTAGATTGAGATATAGGCAATTTCGCTGACAGTAGGAAGAAAGATTGTTTAGGTCATGTTGTATGAGCAACACATCGGACGAGTTAGTGAGTCTATGAAATATAGGTCGTCAGCATATATTAAAAAAAGCGAAAATTTAAAGCAACTAGCAATTTGATTAATATAAATATTAAATAAGAGAGGCCCCTTGAGGCACTCCTGAACTGATCTCTGTAGTAGAAGTCGACTTGAACATACCAATTTTAATCGCTTGACTCCTATTACATATATACGATAAAACCATCTAAGTAGACTTCCATGAACACCAACCCCAGCAAGTTTGTTTATCAAAATATTGTGATCAATTTTATCAAATGCTTACTGAAATCGGTATAGACGGCATCAACTTGAAAACCTTCGTTCATGTTATCCAGCAAGTACTGTGAGTATATGAACAAGTTGCTCTCGACGGAACGGTTTCTCATAAAGCCGTGTTGTTCGGTGTTAATTGTATTTTTACAGTCTATATATAAGTAGTCACATAAAATTAATTCGAAAAGCTTTGCTATGATACATAACTTAGATATAGGTCGGTAATTCTCTACAAGGAATTTGTTGCCGGATTTTAATATAGGAACAATTAAGACAGATTTCCAAATATGTGGGAATTATCCCTCATTTAGGCACTTATTAAAAATGTTATGTAATGTTTGAGATATTTCGCAAACACAATTTTTTAGAAACACTCTAGATACATTGTCAACACCTGCAGCTTTGTCTGGAAGTCCTTTTATTTTATTAATAATTGTGGAAATAGGTATGTAATAATTAGAAATATTATTTTGGTGGCACTGATTAGACCCTACATAATTTTGACTAACAGTACTCAATGGATTGAAAACAGAATTAAAATAAGAGGAGAAAATGTCACATATTTTTTTACCATCTGTTACCATTTTTGCAAAGCGGTAATAGCACCCACTGTTTTTCTTAGATCTAACAAATTTCCATATTTGCCTCGAATCGGCCAAAATGGAATCCTCAACACGACCAATATAATTTGAAGGTAAGATAATCAAGGTCATTATCATATTTTTTCCATCTGCAATGCGTCTGGTTTTTTCCTGATAACCTTTATGGGACCTACACTAAACCAGTTATTTTCGTTTATATCTACAATGTTTAGGCACATATTTGAACATAGTATTATTAATTATAGAGTATAACACTCTTACACTGCCTTCCGTATTCAAATTGCGTAGGGTTTCATCTCAATTTACTGAATTCAGCTCAGTCCTTATACTATTGTAGTCGGCAAAATTGAAATTCAAATCAAAGTTAGTATTATTGAGTTTAAAAGAGAAAGGTATTTCAAGAAAGTTGAATGTAAATTCCAGTGTGCTATGGAACCTGTCTTCGTTAACCAAGGGTGTATCGCAAATTTGGATATTAGAAATTTGAAAATTATTATTTAGGACAAGATCAAGAGTATTGCTAGCTGTATTAAGAAAATAATTAAACTGCGATTACTGATCAGTAAAATTTAGAGGAATACAGTTTTTATTAATGGGGTCTTGCGACCACTTAATGTTGGGAAGATTGAAATCTCTGCATATAATAAATGAGTCATTTGGATTATTGTTCACAATTTCATCTAGTTTTGAACAAAAGGCAGTTAAGCCAAGTTTCAGTTAAACATAAAGTGATCACAATTTAAAGAATTTTTATGTAAATATTTTAAGTTGAGTTTCAATCTACGAACGTTTTGATATAGAAAGGAAACAGACATACGTAAAAAAGGTAATTTAGGTTTTATTGCATAAAACTTACAACTCGGTCAACGTCGTTCTCAGAAAACATTTTTATAATAGGAGATTGATCATGCTTGCGAACAAAAACGCTGCCGTCTCGAACCCATACATATTTGTAATTTTTTGTTTTCGCAGTGTCTTTAGCATACTATAACAGAGTTTTACTTAGATTGGTTAAGTGTTCATTGATAAACAACTGGTTCGATATATTTTCCATCTTTAGTCCAGGAGTCGATGTACGAGCTTGAAGCATCATAGTTTTGGCAGCAGTTAAGATATCATCTCTTTTTCTTTTGTATGATAATTTGACGATTATAGGCTTGTGATTATTGGAATTACGAGATTTAGCTCTAAATATGGCATCGACATCCCGAGGGGAGATAGGACAATTTAAGTCCTCAACGATTTGTTGTACTAAACTTAAAAGATTTTCTCCTTGTTTTTCTGGAACACCTTGAATATTCAGATTATTAGATCTTATCTGTTATTTTAATAATTAAAGAATATCTAATACAAACACACATCTATCCTATATTTTTGATCGAAAAGAACTAAACTGCCATAATATTATAGAGCAATTAAAAAGCTAGCTTATGTCAAATTTATAGAAACTCGTTTTTGTTTTTGTTGTTTTTTGCTGGGTAAAAAACTTTTAAATTTTATATTTAATATAATTTTGCTGCGGAGAATTCCTTCATTTTATCGGTGGTGAATCTGCGTTCTTCTAGAAAGGCATTCCGGACTGATAAAACAGCATCTTTCTGTTCACATCATCATCATAGAGCAGTGTCACTTAACTTTATTCCTTACCTGTTCTCACTAAAACTGTCAAGTTTATAATGTTTATACCTTGCTTTTCCTTAATTAATTGTGATCAGTCAGAAATTGTATTACAAATCGTTTGTTTGTTTTCGGCGTTGCCACTTAAATCAATGGAAGGATTTAGCGAGCAAATTTAAAGCTACACGCACCCGAAATGATATCGTCAAATCTTAATAAAATTAATAAAAGTCGTTCCTGCACATGGACTACTAACTTCCAAAAATAATTATAATTTCTTTTCTACTTACTCATCAACGCAATGAGCTGCAGTTAAAACAAAGTCGGCCCTGATCAAAGAACCTCCACAAAAACCACGACCATTAATGACCAATCCTGCTTGATGTCCTTGTGTGCCAGGTGAAGCAGGGCGACCATTGATGATTCTGGAAGCTGGTTTGTCTTCTAGTGCTGGTCCAGGAACATCAACCCATATGTGACGGGGTTCTAGTCTGAAGACATCAATCTACAACAAGAAACTAAGTATGTAAATCATGGATTCGGATGAAGTTCTAAAATATGTTAAAAAGGGGCAATTTAATAAACAGGTATTTAACTTGTTTTATAATTCTATCTATGCACAAAATAAAGTGAAATCAACATTATTGCACAATGCTTAACAACAATTCAAATAACCGATCTTCCTACGACAAACCGGTCCGGAGTGTACTAAGCCGCATTTGACCAAAAGTTATTCATATTGACCGATAAGTTGTGGGACGAAAAGGCTGATCACCGCGCATACCACTTCTTGCTGTTTGTTTTTTTCATAACAGGTTGGAAATTTGCTTAGACAGGTGTGTCTTCATTGAATGGGGTTGACATATCGTAAATACTCTTCCAATTGAATTTTTGACCTCATCTTTTGTACTGTTTCGTGCTTTCCTTTTCATTCTCACTAAATGTAATACTTTAGGTTACTTTAGGACTCGATGTTCCTCCATAGCTGTCGATATTTCCCGAAAGGATCGATTATCTCGTCCATTCTTGTGAGTTGTGATAGTTTGGTGTTACTCTCATGTTCACCGGCATTTACTAAGATTTATAAGCTACTTCACTACTCTCAAAATTCAAAGCATTGCCGTCGTTATCAGACAATTCATCCTTCTTGATCCTACCGCCTTACATTTGGCTCTTAACATAGAACTGCTTCTAAAAGTTGTTAAAGACTTCAGACATATATACTAAAGAAAATGGCTTTTACCATTTCACTGGGCTGTATGTCATGTTCGGCACCCTTGACTTGCTATACCGTTTTAACCGTAGTACCATAGCAAAAAAATGGGGTCATAATAATTAAGAAAGTATTTATGATCGCTGAACTCCTAGTCTTGGCTGTTAATACTTTAGCAACCAACTAGTTACATTTTTTGAAATGATTTTTATATGCCTGTAGACAAGGCAACCAATGTTATTACATACTATATTAGTAATATTTTAAACACCTTTCAAATTTTATTTAAGATACAAGTTCCACTAAAGATATAAGCAAAATATATAGGCTTAAAAATTTAATTTTACACGTTGTTAATTTATGCTGGTTGTTAAATTTATACTAGTAAATCTAACCAATGAAAATTTGAAATATCACCGGATATATAATTCTAGGAATTTCTAAGTATCTGGCATTAATTATTAACACAATTAGCTAAATTATTTTATTATGGCAACGCCATATGAAATAATCATATTCCATTGGAAGCAGTTCTTATGGTTTTGATACATTTATACATTATGTTAAAGATATTTTGATATATTGCTCGGATTTCGGTTACATTGATAAAGATACTTTCCTTCGTCGCTATTTAAACTCCACCGTGGAGAGTGGAAGTCAGTCTTAAGCTCAAATCCCGATGATGATAAGTAAACTCTTTCATTTTGAGTATATTTATATGATATTCCGTTACCATATAACATATAATAATAAAAGCAGGCATTTTGGTGGTAAGCTTACTTAAATTATTTGTGCTTAAAATAAAAAAGATTTAACAACATGACCTAATATGAAAAACAGAGCTATCAGACTTAAAATTATTTAAGGAATTTATTAACTTAAATCATTTTATTGACTTCAGTTTTCTCATTCTACTTCATTTTTTAAAAATTGACTTGAGACTTTTGATTTATGTCATGTACGTGTACTTTTTTTACTTTACACATATTCCCAAAGGCCGTCAGGTCAGAAAAAAACATAAATTAATGATATAAACTGATTTAAGTCGAAATACAATTCTGCGCATAATATAGTTATTTACCTAACAAGTGCGGAAAGTGGTACTTTTCCGCACGCGACGGCAAGGGCGGAAAAGATGTGTTAGGTACAAAATTTTTCCTATGATCGATATAGTCCCAGATAAACGTCAATTAGGTTTGAGTCCAATAATAATATACTGTAATTACAAAAATTATTAAGCTTCTTACAAAAAAAAATACTTATAGCAGGCAAGTATTCGGAAACACATTCTACCGAACGTTGTATTTGGAGTTGACTTTGAGTAGAGCAACTGGGCATTACAATTTGCATTGTACATTCTGACAAAAGTGGATCCAAGGGTATTTTCGAAAATGTTTTTAAAATATTCTCGGCAATTTTGCTTTGATTCGCTAGGGAATCTTCAATATAGAATTCGGCTACACTGGTTGACTTACAGCCTCCATGCCTTTTAATATTAGTGATATTGGTTCCAGAATTCGCCAACAAGGTTGCCGAAAACCTTCGAAAACAGTGGATTGTGTACATTTCTGGATTTTTTAAGCCCAGGTACCCAGCAATATTAGACGGTATTTTACCAAATGTATTGATATTAACGCTTTGGTTGGTGATCTTTCCTGATATAAAATAGGGAAAAGCATTTGTTTGTAGTGTTTACAGGTCGCCTAGCTACGTACTTTCTATAAAGCTTGATGTAGCTAGGTTTGTTCTTATCTAGGTCACAAACTACAAAATTTCTCGGCTTATTGGTTTTGGTAGATAGTATGGTGATTACCAGAATGTCTTCTTCTTTATCTGCCATGTCTTCGGTCGTCATCTTCATCAACTCCTCACGTCGACAAGCGCCTGCTATACCAAAAATTGTTGCTATTTTCATCATGAGATAGACGTTGTCTGGAGCATTAAAAATAAAAGGCTCTTGTAAAGAATTTTACCCATGGAATTTAACAAATTTAAAACATATATTTGAAAGATTACCTTTTTTAATAATTCCTATACACAAAAATTAATAGATGAGGCACCTTTTCGAATTATATCCAAAAAAACTAAGGTTTTCGAAGGTTGTACTGAACTCGTTTTTGGTATATCGCTAAAAACATATTTTTCACAAACTTAGTTTATGAACTACGTAAAAGACTAATTATATTATAATGCTCTATAACCCAAAAATGATTATTTCTAATTAAAACTTAGAAGTTGATATTATACTAGACATTATTAAAGGTTTTGAACATAATTACTGCTGCTAAATAAAGAGAGAGCGGGAGTGTCGCCCGTTGGACGGAAATCCAGTGTGCTGGGGATGCTACGTTGCCAAGTTTATTTTATATATCATCTATATAAATTGTATAAGAAAAACAAAATGCATTTGTGGGTTGTGGATCGGTACCAGGAGGAGCGCAAAGGCACTAGGTGAATTGGTACCGGGTTAGCACCAGGTTAGGCGCCTAGGCTAACAGCAGCGCAGGGCATCACTGGCGAAAGTCTAACATTCGGCATCAGCCCACAATGAAGCACCTGCTTGGTGATTAGTGTTCACCGCACTAGGTAGATTGGAACCGGGTTAGCGCCAGATTAGATGCCATAGGCATCATCATTAAAGCCGTAATATAAAAGGCGAACGACTGCGAAGTGCATCACTGGCATTCACTTTCTTCAAATTGCCATTTTTGAAATATGGCGCATTGGAATACAGTGAAAATATCGAATTTCTTTTTGGTTTTTTTAATAGAAAAAGTGGTTCATCCATTTCTTTTATTTTCTTAAAACAATTAAATGAAGGTAAACTTTTTTTTTGGTTTGTAGTTATCGTTGGCTCTCTTTAAATAAGATGTGAGTTTTATAATATTCGCTTATATCGACGTCTTTCTCAAGTTTTATAATTAATTTTAACATTTTTCTTAATATTTCGACCATAACGTACTTCATAATTTATGAGTAAAATCCTTTCCTGTGGATAATTTTTTTTATTGTACCAAAAATTTTCCCCTTCGAACTGTTCTTTTTCGCTGTCCATTTTACCACAAATACTTGCAAAAATGATGAACTTAAAAAAGGCTACAGTTGTTGATTGTCAATGTTCGAATGTTTGACAGTTGCGGAGACATAAAACAATATTTACTACCTGCTCCAGAACGAGGTAATGTGTATTTAACATTGTAATCAGAACCTGTACCTAATTATTGTAATATACACCAGGGGTGTCAAATTAGGACATTTTATATAAATCCTGTCATAATTTCAAACATCGTGCGGTAAAGTAAAATCGTGCGGAAAAGTTTCTTAGAACCGCTATTTCACATGCATACTCTATCTTGCGCATACAGCAATGTGACATGGCGGCAAGGCGTTTGTTTTCTCTCGTATTGCGATTTCTGGTATGTGTGAACATGTCACCTGTCGATTTCCTAGTGATTTCTTAGATATATATTGCAAAAATAATATTACGCATTTTATTACGTTTCTATAATAATAATAATACTAGAATATAAAATTAATGTATTATTCAACATTGCAAGGATTCTGGCAAAAAATTGGTCACTTTTGACCTAAAACACGAAATTATGATATTTGATTTGAATCTTAAAAAGGAAAAAACTTAAGTCATGTTTCCAGTTTCCAGCAGTTACCTGTTGTTTAGAGAAAGACTTAATTTTAAACTTAATTTTTTTTATTTTTCGAATAGCTTATGACAGCTCTGATGGAAAAAAGTTGACATCATCTAAAACCCATTTTTATTATGAATCTTCGTACTTCATTTTATGTGTGTATCCTTAAACTACAAAATATAAGAAATAATAAATTAATTATGTCACGGTTAGATATTTTTAAATAAATTTCAAATTAGGGAAAACCTTATCAAATGAAGTCTCAAATAAGATATGTTTTAAACAAGCTGCACCAACCTAACGGAAATCTCCTTTGAATGCTTTTTAATTTATACGGATGTCCACGAACAACCCCTCCAAAATGAAAGGGTTGATTCTACATAAATAAACATGAAAACATTTTCATATTAACCTACGTCCGGAAATGCTTCGTTACGGAGATACAGGGTGTTGAAATATAAATTTTATTTTATTATGTATTAAATATACATCTGTTGCAAATAATAAAATTTTCTCTCGAAATTAGGCATTGAAGTGGAGCATTTATTATAATTCAGAATAATTCATACTTACCTTTAATTTTGTATTGTATTTTGAAATAAATTGACATTAGTTTATTATTATTAAAAAAATTGTTTTCCTTGCATCGATGTATAAACTTGCAAATTGCTGAAGAACGGTTATCTTTAGCGTTGTTGAGTAATTATAGCTTTTTTGCTTAGAAAAGGTACAATAATAATATTTATTCGTAAAAAAACCCAGAAGTGCATCGCCAAAAAAGTTAGGACAAATTTACATAAATATTAGTAGCGTAGGTAGCGCCCTTTAAGTGTCACATGAAATCTAATACCAAATTAGAATTCTTCACCCTAAAAATACCCCGAATACCCAATTTTGTAAGAAAATTGCGTTATTTGCGACAGATATTCAATAAGAAATAAAACAAAATGTATATTTCAACACCCTGTATCTCCATAATAAAGCTTGAAGCGAAATTTTATTTGTAATAGAAAGTTAGAAAATATATTTAGTGGGAAAAAAATAACTGGACAACGCAGAATAGAAACAGTTTCCTTACATTAAAATGTACCCTAGAACCCTAAAAAAAACTACTATTAGTCTAATCAAGTAACCCAGACACTATTAAACATTTTGAGAACGTCAAGTAGCTGCCATTTTACGCCTTTAATATATTTAAATGTTAAATGACTTACCTCTTCAGCAGGGAAAGCAAATGCACAGGCGACCAAGCCCAACACAGCAACAGCCACTCTCATTGTACCAGTTTTCAGCTCTATGCTTTTTTAAAACTTTAATACAATTAATTTATATAACAACGTAAGTATCTACTTAGGTAGAATCATCTTAAAAGATTAAGGCAAACGATATATTTACGATACCCTTCGACAAGAAAATCTGATTTATACAGATAAAAATAATATTTGGATAGAAACTAAGTGGAGGAAAATAAAAAAAAAGTACTTAGATTAAGTTAATCATATTATTTATTATTTTTCTTTACGTCAAAAATATATCAAAATGTTTGATAGATTAAATCATTAGATTATTTAATGAAAAGTAATACTGCTTTATCAAAAATTTGTTGCCAACTAATATGCACTCTATTTTTCCTTCGACCGAAAATACAATAATATAAAATATAATAATTCTACTGAAAAATGTGTGTAGTCATAGGAAAAATAGTGTAGGGGTATACCCCTTCGGCACTTTTGCCGGGTATCTTCTTTATTTTTAAAGATAGATGGTTGCGTTTTCTCGACATGTGCTAATTTCTTGTAAAATTAAAGATGACACCAGCAGAATTTTCATAGCCCTTTTGGTTTCCTTCCCCAAGAAACTTCAGCATATTTACAAAGGTAACGTATTTTGAGCCCTATGGTTAGGATAATATCTTAGGAGTATTTTTGTTCATATTAGATATCCAGAGAGAAGGCAACCTTTCCGAGACATAATTGCCGCCTTTAAATAAATTTTATTTATCCAGCCCCGTCCTAAAGCGTACACCAAACAAGAAAAAAAATAAACGTATTGGGTTATCTTCTTGACAGCAAGTAGAGGAAGCAACTGGTCTAACTAAGTCTGATGCTCAAAGAATTTTTCAAAAATATAAGTATCACCCATATAAATTCCACATAGTTCAAGATTTACACCCCGGCGATGCCAAGCGACGAATTTTGTTTTGCCTATGGTATTTACAACAAATCCATACTGATGAATCTTTTGGCAGACTTATTATCTGGTCCGATAAATCTTATTTTTCAACTGCGGGAATTTTCAATGGCCATAATACAAGAAATTGGTCCGCAGAAAATGACCATTTAATTTTTGAGAGGGCACAACAGGGACGCTTTGGGTTTGGGGTCTCGTGTTTCATTTTTGGAAGATGCATAATCTATAGAATTTTTTGAAGAAATCCATAAGCAAGTTATTCCACAACTGATGGAAAAAGTTTCATCGGCACTTTGTAATTCGTTTATCTTTAACAACACGGTGCCCCAAGCCACAACTCTGCGCTTTTAAGGGCATTTTTAGACGATAACTCTTCTCAAAGATGGATTGGTATTCACGGACCTGTAAGATGTCTAACTGGATCTCAGGATCTTTCGATTTTAGATTTTTTCTGATGAAGTTTCATGCAAAACAAAATATATTAAACACTATATCAGTTTGTAACGGAGCTTCGTGCAGCAATCGATTTAACTTTTCGAAATTTGCAAAGACGATCTATTATTCTTTTGAACGCTATTAGAAGAATAACAAAAATGTGCCAATTTTGCATACGGTAAAATGGCCACGATTTTGCAAACCATCTCTGTAAACTCTTTGCTTATTAAACATTTTGGTTCGCTTTTGCTTTCTTAACTTAAGTTTTAAGAAGGTAATTATTGTATTGTGTTGAGTAAAATTCGATAATTTTATCATAATTAATTTAAAATGCTGTAATAAATAATTAATACTTGAGAATTAAAAAAGTTCTTTTGAATGAAGTTTAAAAATATCTTTAGTATAATAATTACTTAGATAAATTTTGTTTTCGAAATTTTAACCACTACCTACTAACAGGACACAAAAGATAATTTCAGAAATCTCAAATTTGGAGCTTGTTTTTTAAAATAACTGCATACATGTATATATTTTTGGAAAGCTCACATTATTTTTAATAAATAGAAAAATAATATAGAGGCTGTCCCATTTAAAAAAATCAAGTAGGGTGAGATTTTTTTTGACCTGACCCCGTATACTCATTCTGAAAGAGGCACTGAATTCTACGGCAAAAGTCATATAAGGAACATTTTCACCTTTTGGACAAGTTATCAGATAGCTGAGATACGAGGGGTGCCTTACAATGCAACATTTTCAAAAACGCCCTATACCTCCAAAAGGACTATGAAAATTCTGATGGTGCCATCTTAATTTCACAAAAACGTAGCACATGTCGCGAAAACCGTAAGCCTCTATCTTTAAAAATAAGAGAGATACCCCACAAAAGTGCCGAAAATAGGATACCCTGTACATCACTCGTGTCAAAATTATTGTATTTAATCTTGAAAGACTTCCGCACTCTAAATACCTCTTCGTTTAGAATCACTTTCAAGACCTGTAATGTAATATACTATTTCAACACACGATATAAGCCGTGGAGCACCTAGAAAAAAATCGGTGGTGAGTTTTAAAATGCTGCATTGTTAAATGAATATCCACATATAAGCCTTGTCTTGCCTTGTCTTAGTTTTTACGGTCTTTTTAATGGTATAAATTTTAGGCCTTACCACAAAATATAAAAAAATTGGAAATATCCAAATATTTTAAATTCCAGGGAAACACAAATATTTTTTCAAAATGAACAACAATTTGTTTTGCTACATATTTGGAGTTCTAACCTCCAAAACCCCTTTTTTATTAGATTCATATATAGACGGAGGAAATAAATTATTTCATAGCAGGAGCACTAGAAAACGGTCGCACTCGTTTTTTTTAAAGAGCCATTGAGATAAATGTGTTATGAAACGAGTATACTATTACTAATAGATATACTTGTTGTATTTTGTGCGCTATATTTCAAAAAAGCATTATCTTTTATAAATATATTCACGGTAAAATATTTTCAAGTTGGTGACCATGCCAAAAGTGGCAATTACATAGGCGTCATTTTTGTTTTTTAATTTTGATTACGCAGCAAAGTTTAAAAATATTTCTAAATGTCGAATTTTTTTTGCAAGTCTTAGTGGTATTCCCTCATTTTTTCATCACTCAGCCAAACGAACGTATGCTCTTATATCTACATCTAAGAGGCGTATACCAACAATTACAGAAACTCGTTGGTCTTCAAATTCGAAGTTAGTAAATGTGATTGTTCAAGACTGGAATAAATTAAAAGACGTCTTTGAATTTATCTGATGAAAAATCAATCCGGCTTGTGAAAGGGTTTTTAGGTGAGATGAACGATTTTGAATTCACGTTTCTGGCATTAGTGTTTAATGATATTTTTTCAATCATGGACGTACTATTTGCGTTCTTGAAAAAAAAATCGCTTGACATTCATTTTTGCATATCCAATATAAAGCGCTGTCGTGAGGCGCTCTGTAAAAAAATAAATGAACATTTTTTTAATACCATGTTTGATAAAGCAAATTCTATTACAGAAATAAATTACAAACGTGAGCTTGCTAAGCTTTCACCTGAAGAAATTAGGGCTAAGAATGGAACCCTTTTTTCTGAAATATTGGACCATATTTTAATAGAAATGACACTAAGCTTTCAAAACTGTGATAAGCTTACATTTTTATGTTTGGCAGATTCTGCTAAGTTTTCCGAATATAGTTTAAATTTTCCAACTGGCCCGTTTGAAAATTTGTTACAGTTATATGGAGAAATATTTTCAAAAAGTCAACGACTTAAAAATGAGCTTTGTCTTATTTTTGCCAATGACAGTAATTGGAATATATCGCTGCAAGAGCAAGTGAAAAAAATTAATGAAAATAAACATATTTTTACCAAAACATATAAAGTATTTTCCCTTATTTTGACAATACCGTCGACAAGTGCTTCAGTGGAAAGAAGTTTTTCTTGCCTCAAGAGTGTAAAAACTTAGTTAAGAAATACAATATCTCAAGAAAGACTTACTTCTCTAGGCAATATTTCAATTCCAAAGGAATTTTTGGAGGAGATTAGGGCAACTCATCTATTTTATGAGGATCTTGTAAATAAGTTTGCTGCTATGAAGGATAGGAGAATTGATTTAGTATACAAAATTTAGGTTAGTCGTAAAAAAATATTCTACCCCTTCCACATATAAAAAAAATTCTGGAAAAAAAACTATTGCAATATTTTTTGCTTCATTTACACTTCACTTACTTTTCACCCGCGAGCCGCCACTGCTTTAACCCTGCATGTCCAACTAATGTTGTTTAATTTAAGACTGCCTATGATTTTTTATTTGTCTTAAGCCTTGAAAATAATCAGCTACAGTGCACAGGTGGTGCTTAATCTTTATACAAGATATTTTCTCCTTACTTTAGGTCATTACGCTATTCAATGTTTAAGCTTTTAATTGATTTCTTGCTGCCGCTACACAAAAAAGATTGGTATTTTTTTTTACCTGGAACTTCCTTTGGTATGAATCTTTCCATTTATTAGAAATAGTGAAGTGCGACCCAATTTAGTACCGCATAGAGCAGTTTAGAAACACATAAATACTCTCTTTTCAAATGTTTTTACTGGACGCCATTTTGTTGCACCATATTTGATTCGTACTAAACATTTTCTACCAATGCCATATGATTTTGAAGCATAATTTGAAATAAATTGAATAAGTAGTTTTTACACTGATTTTTTAGGGCCGCCATTTTGTTCCGTCATGTTGAATTCGTAGCAGTTTATAAAAATTCAAGTCAATTGAATATATTTTTTACGTGGAATTTTTTAAAAACTATTTGGCCGCCATTTTGTTCTGCCTTATTGAATTCATACCACAGATTTACCAGTTTATCTTTATCTCAAACTTAATACTAGCACAAAATTTGAAATCAATCTAGTAAGTAGTTTTTTCAGGCAGATTTTTTAAATATTTTGTTTTGCCGTCTAAGATTAGTACGATAATATTACCAGTTCATTTCTATGTAACACTTGATGTTTGTGCAAAATTTGAGGTAAAAAGGATCATTAATTTTTTACTAATGTTTTTTTTTAACATTTCGCTAGCACATATGACCCTTAATTTTTGAACAAAATTTAAAGTCAATTGGATAAGCAGTTTTTTGCCATGCCGCGAACTGACAGACCGAGGGATTTGAGAAAAGAAAGAAAATGTTTATTGGCATCTAGGGACGCTAAAACGTGAAGATATGTAAAAACTAGAAGGATGTTTTTTTTTACAATTAAAATATTTTACCAGTTCGTATATCACACGTAACTCTAGCATACAATTTAAAATCAATCATATAAGTAGTGTTTTCAGGCTAAATTTTTAAATATTTTATTAGGCCGCCATTTTGTTTCATCATCTTGGATTCGTATCAAATTTTATCAGTTAATTGATACGTAATAGATGCTTTTTGTAAAAATTTTAAGGTAAATTGTATAATTAGTTTATTAGCAAGAATTTTGTTAACATTTCACTGGGCCATCATATTGTATGACCATACTGGATTATTACCAAAATGTTAGGTCATTCCCATATGACCGTTATTGTTTTACCAAAATTTGAAGTTAATTGGATAAGTAGTTTTTAACTATGCCGCAAACAAACTGACTGATAGACGGAATTGAGAAAACATGTTTTTCGGCATCTAGGGACCCTGAAACATGTTCACGATTAAACTACTTCCGCTTTTACAAGGGAAGTAAAAACAAAGTAACATTATTACAAAAAAACATCTAGTATAAATGTGCACGAGTTCTTGTGAAACCTTATCTTGTTACTCTAATCCTACTGTAAAACCTTAATCAATAACAAGTGATATGCCAAGAGTTATAAATATGGTATAACATTATACCCTTTTAATAATGATAACTTTTATTGGATGATCTATGACAGTAATAATGTCAGGTAAAAAATGATGAATCGCATATAAAAGTTGATTTTTTAAATTATTTTTTCTCAGGGGGGCGGACGGGAGTTAATTTTAGAGTTTTTTGTTTTTTATATAAAATAAGAAGACAGAAAGTCATAAAATATTTTCGAGAGTTTCTAACGAAAAATTGTATTAAAAATTTTTTTAAAACATAGGTAAACGAAAAAATCCAATATCTACATCAATGACTTCCACAATGTTTCCATGTCAAAGCAATCACTTAACTAAATTTGTTTTCAGTTACACTGTTATCGGTTGGTACTTTGGAAGGTAATTTGTCTCATAAAAATAAGAAAACATATAAACAGCGGTTCGCAAACTCTTCCTTTTTGGGATACTGCGGGGTGTTAAAATGTTATATATTTCTACTTCCCTCGCAGGAGGGAAATCTCTGGCTAAAAGATGATAACATTGTTTTACAACAAAATAAAAAAGTAGTTACACACATATTTAATAAATACTTCATTAACATTGGTTAAACAATGGCAGAAAAACTCCCTCTCGAGGAAAAATATAATAACAACCAAATAAATTATCCCAGTAAATTTTTGATGCCAATATCTGAGGAGGTAGTAAAAAAATATAAACGGATTAAAAAATAACTCTGCACCTGGATTAGACGGAATTATTAGTAAAACACTGAAGGAAATACGAAATTACTAAGCCTCTAACACATACGTTTAACTGTTCCGTTTCGACGGGTATAATTCCTTGTAAATTGAAGACGTCGGTTGTCATACCTATTCATAAAGGTAAAGAAACTTTTTTACCGAGCAATTATCGGCCGATATCTCTAATTAATAATATTGCAAAAGTATTGAGAGTTTGTACAAGGGATAGAATTACAATCCATTTAGAAAAACATAACATTCTTTCTCCGAGTCAATTTGGATTTCGTCAAGGAAGATCAACGGAAGACGCACTTTATGAAGTGTCAAACTTTATAATGTTATAGAAGTAAATCCCCCTGCGATCTTCTTGAATTTGGAAACAACATGTAGGGTATAAAATGATTACAGTAGATTTGAAATAGTACAATGTGGTGTGACACAAGGAATCGTAATTAGACCACTCCTATTTTCTTTATATATTAATGACCTCCTTTGCCTCACTACGTCCAGCTAACTGGTCTTAACAGAACAAAATCGCGACACAGTGAAGTATTTAAAAAATTAGTGTCAAAAAAGTACATTTAAGTCCATTTATGACTTGAAATTTTTCATAGAAAGCAAGCATGATAGGAATACAAACTGGTAAAATTTTAGTTTAAATAATGTATGTAAAAACAAAATAACCTGTTTAAATTTCAATAAAATACCATTTTCTGGATTTATAGAGGAAAATAATAAAGGACATGATTTGTTCTAATTTTTATAACGTTAATAGCGTTATTAAATGAAAATTAATAAATATAAAAAATCAAATAAAAACGAAACAAAATGTATTATACTGGAATTTAGGGCAATGGTTTTATTTACAGATAAAAAGTGAGGAGATGGAAAAAGTTTATTCGTTCTAATCAGATAAAAAGTGAGGAGATTATTTGATATATGAATTAATTAATATGTTGTATATTTAAGATAACGGTGCTTTTCAGCTTGACAAACTGAACAAACATAAACAGGTAGCATATTAAGCAGCTATTGTAACGTAAATCCGAGAAAACACGTTTAATTTATACTGACAATTCGAAGAGATATGATTCTTAAGATAACACGTGGCAATTACAGGCATCCTTACAGGACACACGGCTGTGAAGGACCCCCTGAGTAAATTAGGAGAACATGCTGATGGCCTAATATGCAGATTCTGCGGTAGGGAAAATGAGACAGATGTACATATTGTCACAAATATATTATTTACCTTTTTTTAATGAATAAAATTTGAGTTTACTAAATGATGGTAGAGGTATGTTTTGGCTTGACTTGTTTTACAATGAACTGGAGAGATTTAAGCATAGCATCATCTTCGTTGGTCCTCTTCGATACTTAATAATGCTTTACTTGACGGAGCTTCTAAGAACGACCATTACTGATTTGACTTGAATAATAACAAATGCTTAAGGAGCTTTAGGATGACAACTACTTTTTCGAACAATTACTGATTTGTAGAACATTGAGCTTACTAACGATTTGGGTGTTTACTTTAAGTAAAGGTGTTTTAAGGATAGGCACTAACCATAGGAGTTGGTTTCACGGCTTGCTAATGCCACCGATGATTAGAAGTGAAGATGGGTCTGATCTATCTGAATTGGCTTCAACGGCTTGTTAACACCACAGATTAGATCAGGAGAGGTTATTTGAGACCAAGTCAAGTCTGGTTGTACTGGGACAACTCGGCGGTATTTATATTGAAAAAATGCTTCCTACTTTGCAGTTTCCCTTTCAATGTTAATGTTAATTGTTTTATGTTATGTAAAACAATTAATTAACTTAAGAATCGAGGCAAACTTTAGCTCTAAATCCCTATAGCCTGTGCATTTGTTCCTTGGGTAACCGAAGGTTGACCCAGAGGATGTTCAGGACTATTCTATGCTCGATCTGAGCAAATTCGATCAGAATTTTAAGCTGGAAAGGCCTACTTGGTCAAACGTCTCAATCAGTTTTCGTGTATTCTACATTTCCTGTCTCATCAATTCTGTTGCATAAGCGCCCCTGGGAAGATTGTCTTCTATCACCATATCGATCTTTTCTTGTCTATTAAAATTAATCTTTGCGTCTTGCAATAGAAACTTGTACCTCTAATATTTTCGAAAACTGGCCATAAATCTTGAACGACTTTGTATAGACCCCACAAACCTATATTAGCTGAATACATGGCGTTTCATTTAAAAAAATGAAAATTTAGTTTGTGAGAAACTTATCCTCAACCCTGTATAACCGAAAACAATTTTAGGTTGTAGCTCTCAGCAGTACCTACAACTGTTGCATCACCCTGTATGTATAGCGAATTTCAGTGAATTCAGACAACGGAAACTGCTTAAGATCTACTTGCAAATATAAAATTTAAAAAAATGCACTGTTCATGATTGTCTGCACTCCACATAATAAAATGCCAATTTTATTATGTCGTTAATGGAATAAATTTTAATGTCTTTTAAGAACCAAATCAGTGCGCCTATTTTTCTTTGTGGTAAACTTGTCAGTCATTCTCTCATTCAAATCTCAGTATTTATCCTACTTATCCCAAAAAGTAGGTAAATTTCTGTGCAAATCGCCATCTCATATAAAGCTTGCCATTTATTGGTCGCTTCACGGTCCCAAAGCATACCATACGTGTGTTTGCTGCGAGCTGATATTGGATGGACCGCTACGAAAACGTCACTTCGCAGCAGCGATGCCAGACTTACCATAATTATGGAATCGTACCATAATTTTTTACCTTAATTCATTAACAGTCAGTGAATGTACCGTAATAAATAATATGATATACCATAACTGTTAAAACGAAACTGACCATGCCGGCCCTGTAACAACGCTCCACCGATTATTTTTTATTACAGTTGTATATTTTTTTAACTTTTTAAATACATCATTACAACATAAATTCGAATTAGTGGTTTACTTGTGCCGACGACAAAATTTGTACCATAAATTTCCCTAAAATTCGATAATTCTGGCATCGCTGCGCTATAATTTTATTTTTGACGTCAAACATCGCTGCTTCGCAGTGCGGCAACCACTGCATGACGTCGAAAGACGACTATACGAGGGATTGCGGATAATATATTATGCAGTGTTACAGAATACGCCATGCCGGAGCGGACACAACTCTACATATAAAAGTTCAACCTGAATTAAAATCATTATTTTTTGAAATTTGTGAACAACAGCAATTCTTATTAATAAACCGTTACTTTAACCTACTCGAAAATAATATAAGGCAAAGAAAAATGCGTTTCGTACTAATACTTTAATAAACTCGATTTGACATAACGCCAAACAAATAAGCTTCCTTTTTAATATAATATTGTTGAAATAAAGAACACTGACAGTTACTAACATGGAAATGAAAGACAGCCATTCAAAATGATGTTCATATGTATAATACAGATTTCAGGAGCATTTGGTAGTGTAATATAAAACCTGAAATAAAAAAAATCTAATAACCTACATAAAGTATTAAAAAAAAACACCAGTATTTTTATTAATATAACACCCAGCTGGAATCAAAACAAATTTACGGGCTCAACGTTATTTACAAAAACTGAGAAAACTCGCAATATAAATTGTAATATCTCCAGTGCTGAGCAAATTAAACTGTGTAACTCTAAGTCCCAAGGGGAATTTATGTTTATTTGTAGGGCAGCTGCTTATTTTCTATTAGGATATACGACCAATTTTGAAAGTAACATCTAAAACATATTATATATAGAACACTGTTAGTTATTTCTTTTTAGTATTACGTATTAGTTAGTATGCATAGCGTTTCCCCATATACATAGTTTTTTTTTACACTCTTATAAAACATAAATAGTTAATTATAAATAACAGGAATATTCTAAGTATAAATAGTTACAAAAATAGATGCATTTTTTTATATAATCGGTCTAAAACGGAAGTAAAAATCCAATATGTATTTTCTTCAAGAAAATTTTATATATGTAATATTAGGAGTATACAAAATATCATTTTAAATATTTAAACAGGGTTCATACCCGCAATAGCAGCAGAGTAATATTTAACCTTTCACAGTTTAATTTGATATATAAAATATTTACTTTCTAGGACATTATTACCTCTAACATAAAATAGTGGCGTAGCCAGAAATTGCTTCTGGGGGAGGGGGTTTAAATCTTTTCTTCAAATATGTAAATAAAATTGTTGGAAAAAAAGATCCTTGCTTCCTGTTTTACAAGTAATTGCAACCGTTTCATCATAAAAATTGGCGACAGAAACAAAAAAAAACCTTTGTTTTTGTGAGCGGTTAATTTACACTTATTTTATTTTAGTTTAGTTAAAGCTAGTTAGTTTAAGTAAGTAACTGTTAAAATGTATAGTTAAATTTTAGATTGAAGCTCTAGGGAAGGTTTTAAACTTCAAACCCTCCTCCTAAATATGCCATCAATAACTTACTAATTTTCGTAAGCTTTTATTCCTGAACTAGAAAGCCAAATTAAATTTCCAACAACACGCGAGAGTAAGACTCGTTTTAAAACTGTAAAGCTACTACTTGTATCCTACAAGTAGTGCGACTGCTCACAGTGCAGTGGTACGCTCTTATAGGCGCTCTAACCTTAATATACCAGTTCAACATTTTTTTCTCGTTATTTATGTTTAACAATTTATAACAAAACATTCGACAGCCATTCATACTGTTTCTTTTTTGAAATGCAGTAGACACCTGTAGTGATTAGATTGTATTTTAGAAAGCTTTATTTAACAAGCTGGAGTATAACCTATCGTATTAAATATATTACAGCAAATTCATTATTTTGGACAGATCAATCAATAACAAGAGTGATATTTATTTAATTTCTCTTTAAAAACTTTAACTCAGAACTATATTGGCGATATAATATATTAAAAAAAAATTAAATGTAATACAATCTTCCATATATTACTATTTAAACTTATGATACTAAAAGTTCTTTACCTTCTGCCATTTCTAAGTTTGCAGATTTCTTTCATTCATTACAGAAGTTGGTGATCTATAGATAAAGAAATAAGCAGAGAAAGCAAAATATACTTATTTGTTGGAAAAATGTACTCATTAAACGAATCCTTATTTCGGACTTCTGCTCGCCTAGATATTCTATTAGAACACAAGCAAATCAAATTATACTACATTCATTTAATGAGATTTTTTCTATTTTGCAATCATAAAAACGTCTTTTCGATCCGCAAATTATGACATACTCGCTCTCTGTTCGACACTACTTTCTTCTCTCTACAAAGTCATGGTCATCTCGAATTTGAAACCGGTCAAGTCTCAAAGTTGAAAAACAGAAATAGCGCGCATATAATTTTCACTTTTGGCAGTGGCGGCTATTCAGGTGAAGTGCTGCTTCACCAGGAAAAAGAAACAAGCAAACATCTAACTATATTTATTATATATCTCTTAAAATTTTAATTTTTACATTTATTTATTCATCTAATTGGTAAAAAATAAACTGTACATCTCGAATAAATATTTTACTTGACCGTTGGCGCCGTGTCTTTTTAAAACTCTCAATCGAACTTTATTATAACAACTATAACAGTAGCGCAAACCGCTTTGACTTTGCCGGAGGTGCTATGTTTAGTTTACGATTTTCCTACTATGTTGCCATGACAACGCGTACCCGATGACGTCGAACCCAGCGCCATAAAACGCTCTCGGTGAATTGCAGGCGCGGTACACTACACCCACGTGTCTTTCAGTTTGCTGTGGTGTTTACTTTTATTTTCGCGGATTTCGCTGCAACCAGTGAGTTCCTTTGCAGTTAACTTGACTGTTTTGTGTTATATTTATTTATGGTGTTGTTACAACTTCAAATTCGAAGTTAGTAAATGTGATTGTTCAAGACTGGAATAAATTAAAAGACGTCTTTGAATGTATTACAAACTGTGACAAATCTGATGAAAAATCATTCCGCCTTGCGAAAGGATTTTTAGGTGAGATGAACGATTTTGAATTCACGTTTCTGGCATTAGTGTTTAATGACATTTCTCAATCACGGACATACTATTTGACATTCTTCAAAAAAAAATCGCTTGACATTCATTTTTGCATATCCAATATAAAACGCTGTTGTGAGGCGCTCTGTAAAAAAAGGAAATGAACATTTTTTTAATACCATGTTTGATAAAGCAAATTCTATTACAGAAATAAATCATTACAAACGTGAGCTTGCTAAGCTTTCACCTGAAGAAATTAGGGCTAAGTATAGAACCCTTTTTTATGAAATATTGGACCATATTTTAATAGAAATGACACTAAGATTTCAAGACTGTGAAAAACATACATTTTCATATTTAGCAGGTTCTGCTAAATTTTCCGAATATAGATTAAATTTTCCGACTGGCCCGTTTGAAAATTTGTTACAGTTATATGGGGAAATATTTTCAAAAGGTCAACGACTTAAAAATGAGCTTAGTCTTATTTCTTTCAAGGAGAGTAATCGGAATATATCACTGCAAGAACAAGTAAAAAAATTGATAAAAATAAACATATTTTTACCGAAGCATATAAATTGTTTTCCCTTATTTTGGCAATACTTTCGACAAGTGCTTCAGTGGAAAGTAGTTTTTCTTGATTCAAACGTGTAAAAACTTATTTAAGAAATACAATATCTCAAGAAAGACTTACTTCTCTTCAAATATTTCAATTCAAAAGGAATTTCTGGAGGAGATTAGGACAACTCATCCATTTTATGAACCTCATTGATTGGATGTTCAACAATTGTAGCGATTAGCAGTCCCATTTAGAAAAAAAACGAACACTCATTGGAAAAACAAATGTTGAACACTAAATTCAGATTATTTATTATTCGTTCACTCATCATCTCGCAAAATTCCAAACGTCTGTCAAAGTCATCTTCATTTAATTATTGTACAAGATAAATTCTGCGAATACTCGTACGAGGTATGCCTCACACTAAAGGTAGTTGCCTGGTGCTTAATGTAGGGTCCATATTGACGTGGCCCAAAATAGCAAGTTCCATTGCTTTGTTTCCCACTATCATTCGATACGAAGGGATTAATTTTCAGTTTGCCACCGATCCCTAAACTTTGCTACCAGTTTAGTTATGTATTTTTGGTGAACATGTTTATCTGAATTCATTTGATTAAATACCTGTGCTGCAATACTAGCACATCTATCATTTTCATAATAGAGTTCAATCAGCTATACTCTTTCTGCAGAAGAATAAACTATTTTAGATTAAAATAAAGTTATAAATAGTCACAGACACCACACACTACGAGATTTTTTTTTTGACGAACGGTACCTATGTGAAATATCGGCCTTGTTTCGCTTTGATTGTCCCATCTTACATATATTGTATTTTCAAATATTTATATTTTCTCCACCATATTGGCTTTATACCAATATTTTTTCCAGTTTCTACCCATTCCCGACTTTACCGACAAACATAAAAACACTGTGACAGACAGACCGGCGGAGTTGATAAAATAAACATTTTTTGGCATCTAGGGCGGCTAAAAGGTGAAGATATGTAAAACCTGGTGATATTTTCTCAATTAAAAATATTTGATCTCTATACCATAATTGATTATTGCACACACATTTTGAAATTAATCCAAGTAGTTTATTCAGGCTGAATTTTTGAGTATTTTATTAAACCGCCGTTTTGTTTCGCAATCTTGATTTTTGTACAAAATTTGAGGTAAACTGGATAAGTAATTTTTTTGTGATAATTTTTTAACATTTCACTAAGACGCCATTTTGTTTCGTCGTATTGGATTTTCACCAAAATGTTACCAAGTTATCTCCATATGATCCTTAATTTTTGACCAAAATTTTAAGTCAATCGGATTAGTAGTTTTTTAGCTATGCCGCAAACAGCCTGACCGACAGACAGACAAACCGACGGAATTGAAAAAATATGTTTTCGACATCTAGGAACCCTGAAACGTATAGATATGAAAAAGTCTCAGAGGGTGATTTTTTAACGATTAAAATACTTCCCTTTACGAGGGAAACAAAAATAGTATAAAATATTCGTTTTATAAGACATTTAGTCCATTTTCCAACCTACGGCTCGTACTATAAAATCATGGCTTGTGAATCTAGTGTTCTAATATATTATGATGCACGAATGAATACAATAAAATAATGAGAAAATGTATGTTATTAGGTTGAAAATGTATTTATACCTTGATAATTTTGTATCTTTATAACCATTTCCTCAGCAATAATTAGTAAGTTTCTCAGCTTCTTTCTGAAGTCGTTGTTTATAGCTACGTGCTCTTAGACCCATGATTTTTCAATTTTGATATCTATCCAAGACATTGGTAGAGTTTCATTTTTTAAAGTTTATGAAAAAAGTATCTTCGCATCCTTTAGCTTCATTGTCTTAATGTTTAAAATGAGGTCAAAATGATGTTTGTGAAGATTGTTTCACTAATTTAAGGTCACCATTAGAAATATTTAATTCTTCTTTTAATTTAGGAAAAAATCGTGGAATATTATTAATGAGATGAGTGAAAACGAACTGAAAAACTACGGGATGTCAAATCTTTATATTATATTTTCTCTTTTGGCGAGACGCACGTCGTACTTAAATAAATTATGTTATTTGGAGTGGCAGAAATTGCTCAAATTAATTCAGAGTTGAGATTTTTTTTCTAATTCAGGTCTTTCCCATATTTCGCAAATACTTTTTCACTAAGTTAAACAAAGAAAAAAATAGCAAAAACTTGAAATAAATTATTTTATGTAATTAACATTATTACTTACTGTTAAATAACATTTTGTTGAATAACAAGGCCCAACCTTACTTGATAGAGATAAAATACATTTAAGGATAGATAATAGTTCAAAAGATTACCGCAAACCGAAGAAAAAATGCCATATTTAGTTACGATATTATTCATTGAACATGCCAAGCAATAATGCACTAGTATATATTTACTTTTTTATGACACTTTTACTGTCATTGGTAATTACTTTGGAAAAATATATTATGATAGAATATCTACTAGCCCAGTCACCACAGATAATTTTGGAGGCTGTCACATCAATAATGTATGTAATTGAACACTTTTTTTCCAATGGCACAAAGATGATGTCTAAGAAAATGTAGTAATGCCTGATAAAATAATTTTTACTTTCAAACATTTTGCTTGGGATGGATATTAAACTCTTTTGCCCCCTTTAAATAAGCCACTGTTTTTTTCACTAATTGTAAGAACCCCCCCTTATCTTTTTTATTTGGAAAAAAGTGTCCAAAATAAAAGTTTGGACTGAGCGTGGTCCTACTTTCTTATTTCAAATGGGTCATTTTGGGCTTTTTATTTGATCTTCACGTTTTTCTGAATATTCTAAACATTTTTTATGTAGCATACCCTATACCTAGCTTTAACGTATAAAAAAATATTGACGTTTGTGTATTTATATTTTTATATTAGAAAACATTGTTTTTTTTTTATAAAAAATATAAAATAGTGTTATCTACTAAAACTATTTACAACTGCTGAATGTGCTCACCGTTCAATTCAATGCAATGTATGTAATCACTCTTGATTTTATTTATAGTGTTAATAATAAAATGAAAATGATTGTCATGGTGTCCTGAATAGCCTCAATTATTCTTGTTCGTAAAACCTTCAGTTGGATTTTTATACACTTTATTCTGCAAAAATCACCACAGGGACGAATCAAGTGGCGTTAAGCTGGGGCTATTCGGCGGCCAGCCAATCAGTCGAGTATGACCAATATGGTATTTTATATTAAGATAGTTTATTTATGGTGGGGCTCCGTCCGAATGCCATATAATTTCGTTGTATTGACACAGTGGTAAATTGTCCAGAAAATTTTCTACGTCATTGCTCAATAAATTTAAATATTTTTCCCCATTTAAGAACCCGTCAATAACCAATTTTTATTATTTAAGATCCCGCACCACACATGTAACGATTTTCGACTTAGTATCTTAATTTCACTAGTTACTCGAGGGTTTTGCCTTGCCCAAAATCGTACCTACATTTTTCCGGTTATGAATCCCTGCGGTACTAAACCATAAGATTTGTTTTTTAAAAATTGTTTTCTTCTTTTAATAATAACATTTCTTGACAAGACATAATTCTTCCGTTTTTTTAATTTTCTGTTAATTCCTGCACGGGTAGTATTTTATAAGGATAATAATAAATAAAAAATAAAATTGATTTTCCGAAAAAACTTCATGCATCTTTTAAGAATGCATTTGGATTTTCTAAACATAAATAACACTACAGCCTGGGTTATAGATTGAAAACGTTTGCGTCTTGCGTCGCCGTTTGCGCTGTCGTTAAAGTTAACTTAACGCAAAGCAATGGCTACGGTTACATTTTTGCCGCCATTCGTTTGAGTTTTCGCTAGCCGTCGAAAAGATGCCGATCTTTAACTTTGACGGAAGCGGCTGCCGAAAATCGACGTTTGCGTTAAGTTACAACCAATGAAATTGCTGGATTTTAGAGGGCCTTTTAAAACGTTGGTCCTTCGTAATAAATTAGACATTAATATATACACATAACATCCTCGTCCATTTAAAAAAACTGCTTGGGGTCATTCTCTTTAAGTTTAAGAAAATACTAGTAGGAGTTATGAGTAGTTCCACCCCAATTAAGAGGCCGAATTCCGATCTTCTTTGCCGCCTTCTCTTCAACAACTTTACAGCTGCGGCACATATTAATACATCCACAATGCCTAGTCTTTACTAGGCATCATTACTATGATTTTGATTATCCATGTTCAGCAAATTAAAAAAACGCACATAAACTGAAAAACAGGCAAGACAAAATTGCATTACACAAAAAGGCGATAAATATAAACATTAAAAATTAGTTCCACAGGCGACACAAAGCGCAGACGTTTTCAATCTATAACTAGGGCTAAGAACCAGTGTAAACACTTAGCTCAAACGGACGACGCAAGACGCAAACTTTTTCAGTCTATAGCCCAAGCTTAATAGCAGTAAGTTACTCTATAAACCAAAGCGCCTAACCTTGAAAATAACAAAATATTTAATTCTTCCTCCTCAATAACTGTCCATTTTTTTCTCGCATCGGAAACTGCTGTTGATATTCCCTTCTCGCTGCATATGCATTTTTGTTATTCTTATAAAAATCCGCAGAATATCGCATTTTTCCTCATCTGAATATGGCGTTTTCTAAAGACATTGATTGAAAGCCTACCTGACATTAAAACAATCAATGTGAATCACCAAATAGGCTAGGCCAGATTTTGTATACAAACATCAACAAAAAATGATAATTTTCGTACGTCAATGTGCTTTTATACGTCAAAGTTAGGTATTAGGGTATGCTACATAAAAAATTTTACAAATACGTAAAAATCAGATAAAAATATAAACTGCCTATTTGAAATAAGAAAGTAGGACCACGCCCAGATTTGTTGAACACCCTGTATATGTAAAAACAAGTTTTCCTAAAAATGTATTTTAAACCGTTAAACTTCTATTTTCTACGCTTTTCTCCAAAACGTCAAATAACCTCTGGCTGCTTAGGAATGTGCCTAGTGCTCACACAATAATTTCCAAAATATCGCAGATAGAACAAACTTGTTTAACTAAAAATTGTAGGACAGATCATTACCTAAAAAAAAGAAATTCATGTTTTTCTTCTGTAGTTCTTGCAAAAATTGAGTTTGAGAAAAAAAATAGTTTTTCTGGGATTATGTTATGTTATGTAGCCAGGAATGTCTTCTTCCAAACGCATTTTGAATTATAACCAAATAATCATTTTTACTCGAGTTGTAGCAAAGTTTTTCCGCGCGCTTGCTAATGAATTTCAAAATTTTTCTGGTTTTTCTTGGTCAGAAAAGATGCGAAGAGGAATATCAATGGTAACTTTAAATTAATTTGTATCCGAAACTATTTCAAAAAAATTTCCTTTTTTGTTGGTAATGATCTAAAATTATTAGAAAAAAATGTTCCAAACAAAAGTTGTTTAATTCGATATGCTTTTTCATATACTTAGTTTTATTGTTTATTTGGTGTTTTAAAAGAACAAGGCAAGTACCAACTTTATATATATATATATATATATATATATATATATATATATATATATATATATACCACATTTTTGAATATTCTTGAAGTCTGTATAGAATTATGCATATTTTTTGTTTCAAAAAGTAACGGTTTTCGAAATATGGAATATTTCCGAATTACGAAATACTACGATTTTTCGGATATAATTGTTTAGTTGTATAAATACCTGCTGCTATCTGGAAATAAAGGTTTGTTTTTCGAATGTCATGAGAATGATATTTTAAGTCTGATTAAGTGATTGATTTACAGATTGATTGATTTTTATTTTGTGCTAATACTTAAAAAATAAGCTATTCTATTTACATTAAGAATAAAAATAACGCCCCGAGAACACGAGAGCAATATACAGAAAATGTTCAGAATCGCCAGAGAATACCATCTCTATCAGCTGTAATTCATATGAAGAAGTTATTGCAGCGTCTCTATGAAATAAGAAAAGGACGAGACAAAGAAATTAAGAAAAAATGGTTGATTAAAAGTTTGATTGGAGATTAGGTATTTTTTATTTTCTCACTTTTTTTTGGATTCACTGCTGCACAAAAAAATTGCTGAAGAATCACTTTGTTTGCAAAAAAAAGCATAACGAATAGTTATAACTTTGTAAAACACTATATGCTTAGAAAGGTCTACTGTTACTTTAATTATGTTAAAATTACATGCGGAATAGACAATTAGAGTATTATATCATATAATATACGGTTTTGTACGTTAAGTTTATCAAGAACTGATGCTAAAAATGTGTCGTGTTACCTACCCTATTAAAAAACTCTCAAACGCAAAATTAACTGATATTTAACATTTTTGATTAATCGGCTATTTCCTCGAATTCAAGAAGCAATATTGTCAAGAGTAATTTCATATAGCTAGCGTATAATTACTGTTTATTAGGGTTGTTAATGTTTTATCCTTTGAATAAATAAAGTTTTTTTATTTAAAAAAATTGTTGTATAGTTGAAACGCTGTCTTGCGAACCACAAGGTAAAACAATAAAAGGTTAGCAGCATGTTAGGCTACAAAAGCATCATCATTAAAGCCATAACATAAAAAAAATCGTCGTTTACCCTGAAAACGCAAACAACGGTAGCAAACTACGTTGATTTACTAGGTAAATCGGTACCGGGTTAGAACAACACCGACTCTACTAGAAAGCCTCGAAGCGGGTATCGATGAGTCATCATAAGTAGTTTTTCCCGCAATGAACAGCTCGAGTTGTGACGTCACGGCGGCCATATTGTTAGGCACAGTCATGTCAACGTTCACTTTTGGAAGTTGGTTTACATTGATTAATCGTAAAATAATTTATTTTTTCCTAGTTTTTCAAGTGAATGTTTAATTTTTGTTACATGTAAGTATACTTACGAATAATTAGAAGTGTGTATTGGCGATTACTAATAAATAAACTTGATTTTTACTTAAATATCTATATAGATATGTGTATTTTGCCTATGATTCCTTTTTTTACTTTTTAGATTATTATAGCAACGAAATCAGTTATCAGATTCTCAGCAATAATTCAAGCTTTCGCAAAGAAGAAAACGCGGTAGATTCAAACCGTATGAAAGACCTGGTTTTGATGGGAAACTTCCAATAATCAAAAGGATTGCTCTTCCAAGTATAAGAGAGATCCTGTTTAGAAGGTTGAGGTAAACGCACTTTATACATTTTAGGCACATATTCATATCGCAAAATATATTTAATGTGGTAAAACGGTATTTAATTTTGAAACCATTGTTACTGTTTTTAATATATTTTATCGATAATATATTTTCGAATGTGTCACTTGCAGATTAAACTTGATAAATGATATTGAGGAATCAATGTGCAAATGCTCTAAGAGGTCAATTGTTGTGTCATCATATGGCTACATTGCTAATAGTTGTATACCACAATATATCCGAAACAGATGGGGTAAAAACCATAGATGATTGTTTGGTAGAAAATGGCACACGGAAGAAAACATTTCTGAAATAGTAGGTTAATTGCCAAATGAAACCTTGTTAATCGCAAGGAAGAATTGTTTGACTCCCAGGAGTTTTGGTTCTGTCGTGTATCATAAATAAAAGATTCTCACCTTCATTATATAAATAACTCACAGGTCATATACATTTTATGTTTAATAATTATTCATTCAGTGTGTATATTAATTGGTAAGTTTTATTGAGCTTTAAAAACTATATGGTGTTTCAGTTACTAATTCTGGTCTATATATGTATATATCTAAATTATATGTTAAAAAGTTATTTACCACAGACATGAAACAGATTAATTTTATATATTTTGCCTCTTAAATCAAAATACTTTTTTTTTGACTACTGAACATCCCAGCGTAATAATTTTTAGCTTCTTGGGAGTTGTATATGCTTTATAGGTGGTTGTGGTACACGTCATTTAAATAAATTGCTTATCAGTAATGTTACTGATATTATATTGAATGCAGTTAGGACGTCCATTAGGGGGGGAGGCATTGCTTCTCCCTGTATTTTGGAAAATGTCCTCTAATCGCTGAACTACCTGCGCCCTTGGCAGTTAATTTGAGCTAGGTCATATGGAATGACATTTTTGTCAACTTACTAGTAAAAGTTGAATCGCAATTAACCATTTAAGCAGTCGAACTGAGAATTGTATGCTTTATTAACGAAAAATATTAAAAGCATGGTTTACTCACTAAGGCACTCAAAGGTTTATAAAAATTTAAACTGGTTTTATTTGTACAAATTTATGAATATTTTGTTGACAAAAATAGGACAATTATTAATTACTGCTTATGGCAAAATCTGAATATTTCTGAATATGACTATTTCCAATCTTACATTTGCAGACAATGAAGACCATAAAATGGGGGTAAGAACACAAAACTAATGGAAATATTTGAAAAAAACCATAATACAGGCAACAAAAAGTAATTTTATAAATCAGCATTGGGAAAATTTAGTTATACAGAATAACTCTCTATAGAAGTCTAAAGTATATTACATAAGTGTTGCAAGTGAAATTTTCGAACAAAGTAGGTCATAGGAAAAATAGTAAACTATTTTTCTTACAACAACAAAGAGTCTTCAGTAGGACTTTATTTACTTCTCAACACGAGTATTGAAAAAATGAATAACTGATTTGAAACAGATTAAAAGTAGGCTTTAGCTATTTTTTACTTAACATCTTTCGAATAGGTACTATAGGTTGAAAGTTTTTTTTAACATACGTGTGATATAAACCACTTTCTAGTGTAAACAGTGCTTTTTTGTCAGTTTCATATGAAGCTGCATGACAAAAAACTTTGTCTAACAAATTAACTTCAATTCCAATTTGTAGGAAAACAACGCAACAAAACCTGCCTCTGTAAAATTAGTTGAAAAGTGAAACAACCATATTTTTTTTCATTTTCTAGTTTTTGTAAAACCTTTTTTCTTTCCTGTCACAGGAAAGATTTTCTGAAAATCTGATCTGAAATAATATTCTATTATTTATTATGACAAACCAGCATACCAAATATGTTTAACAAAATGAAATAATATCTATATTTTTATCGCAGTTTTATTCACAAACTAATTAACGGATACACAAATATATACATACATACATATGTACAACTTAAACTAAGGAAAAGAGACTAATATAATATTAAAAAGCTAATAAGATTTTATCGAAATAGAAGAATAGTAATTATATAAAATATACAATGTTACATAAATTTAGATTGATTCTATATTTGCTCTCAGAAACTGCAAAAATTGAGAATTTTGTTAATCTACTATGTATTAAATTTGGAAAATTGGAGTTTCAATGCCAAGGTTTCACCTAGCTCATACACAGCCCAACTTGTGAAAAGTGAATTGTTTAGACAATATTTTTAGTAATTTTGAAATAAATGGGGTTTAAAATGGGATGTTCTGATCGTTAAGGCTCAGATTGCGAGAGTGGAATTTGTCTCATTGGGAATGCAGATGTATAAACGTATATATAATCAAGTTAAACATCAAACCTTTTATGATTACCTTTCACAAGAAATCTCACAAAATGTGTATGAGGCTGATCTAGTTGAGTTGAAATATATATTTTTTCATGAGACTTTTTATTACTTTTACGACCTGTGCTTTCCACTAAAATTAAATAATAACTGGAGCCACATAAATTTAATATAAATGGTTGGAATACTAAAGGGGTAGGGGCAGTAAAGCAAACAGTTATGTTATGCTATGAATTCTTTTGTTGGCAGTTGGAGTAAAACTTTCTCTTCTTTTTGCATGAAGCCACTTCTTTCGACTTTCTTCGTACTTTGGAAACCCAAAAAATGAACCTTAGGTCCTTTCGTATAGTTTCCATTGCAATTAGGTACACAACAAATAAAGGGCATTGTTAGGGACATAATATATTAGTAATATTTTTACGGGACAATATAAGACTATACAAAATGAACTAATTAGTTGCATACATGACTATATTCAAGAATATATAAAAAAAGAAATCAATGACACCGATTGTTGCTTTTTTGGCGTAATTGCGGATGATAGTACTGATATAACAGAAAAATCACAGTGTTCGATAACAGTTAGGTATGTGACCAACGGATCTTTAAAAGAAAGATCTTCTTAATAAAAAGAAATGCCGAACTTACTGAACATTGTGCTAAATTTAGTAATAAAATTCACAGTGTTCGATAACAGTTAGGTATAACGGATCTTTAAAAGATTTTTAGGATTTTTTGACGTTAGCGATAATAGAACAGCAGGGAGCCTTTTTCATTTAATACAAAACAGCTTAGAGCCTTATGACTTTAAAAATAAATTGGTCGCGCAGTGTTACGATGGGGCTAGTGTTATGGCAGGTGAAATAAATGGGCTTCAAACAAAAGTTAGATCTATTGCTCCTTTAGCTATGTTTACTCACTGTTGCGCCCACAGATTAAATCTAGTTTTACAACAGGGAACAAAACTGATTACCCAAAGTCGTATATTTTTTGCCACTTTATTAGGAATACCAAATTATTTCCACCAATCACCAAAACGGTCTTTTGTGCTTAATCAGATAGTATGTAAAAGAATTCCGCGAGCTGTAGAAACGCGATGGTATACACGGTCTAAAATTTTAAACTTAGTGGCTAATGAATGGGACAATTTAATTATAGTATTTGAAACTATTATTAATGACTTAAGTTCTGGAACAGAATGTATAATGGTGCAAAAGGATTTCTAAAGCATTTTAATGATTTCGAATTTTGCCTTTTAACGCATATTTATAAACAAATTTTTAGTTGCACTGATGTACTGTTTCAAATATTACAGTTAAAGCATTTAGATATAAATTACTGCATTTCGCAAATAAACCTTGCCAAGAAACGAATTATTGAATTTAGAAACGAGGACCATTTCAAAGAACTTTTCAATATTGCTAAAAAAGCCACTATTCTGCCAACTAACACACGTCGAGGGCAATGTTCTAGCGACTTTGATATTTTTACTAAATATAAAATATTATATTTCGAAATAATAGATTGTATAATTCTTCAATTAGGGACGCGGTTTGAAAATTTAAATAATTTAAATTTCTTTACTTTAGTCGATTGCACAAAATATTCGGAATATGTTAATTGCTTTCCAGACGACTTATTAAATAATTTATTAAAAAATTATCCAAACATTTTTGACAGAGATAGATTAAAGAATGAGCTTTCTGTATTGTATAGGGATGAACAATTTTCAAATTTAGATGTCGAAAAAAGTCTAGCTTTGTTATTTAAAGATTTTAAAGCAATTTTTGCGGAAGCATATAAGCTTTTTAATTTAGTTTTAACTATTCCCGCAACAAGTGTATCGGCCGAACGAAATTTTTCATGTCTTAAACGGATCAAAACCTACCTAAGAAACACATTCACACAAGAACGGCTTTCGGGTTTAGCAATGATGTCAATAGACCAGGAATTACTGTCAGAACTTAGTGAACACCAAAACTTTTACGACCAAATTCTAGATCAATTTGCAACCTTAAAAGACAGACGTATAGATCTAATGTACAAAAAGTAGTTTTTTTATCTTATTTCATACAACTATTTATTTTAGGTTTTAATAAACTAAATTATGTTTTTATTATCGCAATCACCGCTATATTTTAGTGATAGGTGTACATATTTTACTTGTTTTATTTTTTTAGTTTTTAATGGTTTAGTAGGGCTATTGGCGATGACCTCCATTAAAAAAAAAAGGTCAACGCGTCTCAGAATAATACCTCATGGGTGACGTGGAAATTTATTCACATTTAAACAAAATTAACCTCATGTAGCCTCACCCTTCAATATACTCACGAGCCGCCACTGGGTGAAACGGTACCGTGTTCGCACAAGGTTAGACGCCGAAGACATTATCATTAAAGCCATAACTTAAAAAACACTACAGCTTAATCACTGGCATTAAGTTAATCGATACCGGGCGATCACCAGGTTAGGCGCCGAAGGCAGGTAATTTTAAAATATTTACATCAGAAGTCAGGAAATGTAAGGCTATTTGGCAACAAGGATTCTTTTATTTCTAAAACTGCAATAAGGAGTTTTTGCATTAGAAAATTTTTAAGGTTATAGGGAATTTGACTAGCTTTTCTTTTGCTTCATCCGCATTTTTTTTAATTTCTACTATAAGGAATAGGCTTTAATTTAGAGTTTGAAAAATTCGCAAAATCCGAAATACTTACTCTCGAATCAACAGAACTCAAAGTTTAAATTATTACCGTGTTATTTCCAAATTTAGTAGACATAATTTAAAAACTATTTAAAATCTCATTTCGTAAATACTACGTAAAATATTAGCACAAAAAAATGAGTCGAACCAGACCTCAAACATCCATTTCGTGACATTCGAAAAATAAGCCTTTGTGTCCTTTGTGGTAGCATCAGGTATTTAAATAGGTAAGCAATTATATCCGCAAAATCGTAGTAATTTGAAAACCTTCCATATTTTGAAGACTGTTATGTCTGATATATGGTATATTATACAAAAAATATGCAGAATTTAACATTAAAAATGTAGTATATTATATTTACAAAAACAAAGTTACCAATTTGCAGTTTTGAGACACCCTGTATATATGATATATTATGTATATATTAAAATATAAGCATACAAAGAAGATATCGATAAAGACATTATTCAAAAATAAAACTTATTTCAAAATGTTTATTTTTTTCCGAAAACCTTTATTAAATCCAGATTTTCACCTTAACATATTAATACAAATCAAAATATAGGGCTAAAATAGATTTTTTTATGTTTATTTTTTACAAGTGACTGCATTGCAACTAAATTATATATCTAAGTAATATAATCCTACCTACACCGATTACTAAGGGAAAGTTTAGGATACTGCTTAAGTCAGATATTCAATTTAAAATTAGTTTGATATTATACCAAACTTAAGTACTAACTATTGCTTAAGACACACACATCATTATCTTTACAATAACCTGGCTCGCAATAGCAACCAATTACTATATACAGAGGACAAAAAGTAGAATTACATGCATCAAAACAAGGATTACTTCCTCTGCATATTTCGTTATCTCCTGTACATGTTAGGTTCGCACAAGTTTCAAGTTCTTGGCCGTTAATTAAACCTGAAAATACAAATTATTTAAAAATTATATAACTAAAATGTTGTAAGTGCAAGAAAGTAGACTTTTTGGTTGTAGGTCCATAGATCACTTAACTCATACATAAAAGTTGATATAGACTTAAATAAATCTTAATATAAATATACATTCAAAAATGTTTTACATTATTAAACTTCATATCCAATTTAAACCAGTCGAGTCGACTAAAAAGCAAATCATGTTAGGTATATCTAGAACTACAATATATCTTTCATGTCAAAGTTCTTTACATTATGGGGATCAGGATCGCTAGATATGGGAAATCATTCTATTATTTCGGTAATACTTTCACGCGCGATCGCTACTACACGTCTAATATGTAATAAATCCATTTTAACCCAATATATTATTTACCATCCATAATTGACTATTGGCAAAAGAGGGGCTAGATAACGAGATATGGAAACATTTTATAAGGAAAAAAAAAAAAAAAAAAAATATATATATATATATATATATATATATATATATATATATATATATATATATGTGTTTTCATTCCGGGTGTACATCCGTTCACTACTGTCGTTCTGAAAAGAAATATATAAATATTATATATATATATATATATATATATATATATATATATATATATATATATATAATAAATATTAAAGTTAAAGATAACTTAGTTATTCATATATTTCGCTTTTATATAAAGAAGGCTATGTATTTTTACAATAAAATTTGTTTTACGTTTTATGTCACAATATTACTTTACAGACTTTTTCAAAATAGATGTATAATAACAAATGGTCCCATTCGTTGGCCACTAAAATCTCCTGACATATTACCATTAGACTTTTACTTTTGGTGTTTTGTCAAAGAAGAGGTATATAAAAAGAGATATTTGACATTAGACGAACTTCAACTTAATATTAGGTGCATTGTCATTTCTATCGATGACAGAAAACTTTTAAAGGCAACAAAAGCTGTATTAAAAAGTGCTGAAAATATATAAATTTAAATTGTTCTTATAAAATATATAAATTTAAATTGTTCTTATTTCTAAAAATAAAATTTGATTTTAAAAATACATAGCCTTCTTTATCTAATAGCGAAATATAAGAATGACTAGGTTATCTCTAACTTGAGGCTAGTAATGCATATACACTTTTTTGTTCAGTAGAAGGTTTGCAATCAAAACCGCAAAAAATATGCAGGGTATCCAATTTAACACAATACCATTTTTTAAATTGATTCAGAAACGCGATGTTCGATTGTTTGTTTGTCTCTTTCTGCTATTTTAATCACAATAAAAAATGCTATTAGTTTGCTAATTTAACCGACTTTGTAGATCCCGTAATAAACCAGATAACAATAGTGCGCACTTAATTTGGTACACCCTGTATATATATAATTTCTTTTTAATATTTACCAATATCTTTCTAAAAATAAGTTTATTAAATTGCAAGTTTATATTCTTGGTTATTATGTATCAAACTTTTTTTTCCTGCTAATGCTAGAGAAATAAAATCGACTTATTAGTTTACGTGACAGACCGTGTACCTACACTGGTCGCTTTTAAAAGGCCCTTTGTTAGTTATATAAAAATATTTTGATTACACCTGGTTTCTAGACAAAGTATGATGACCTTATATTGTAAAACGCAGACGGTGAAAATTTTGCTCCCATATTTCTTTAACTGTAATTAAAAAAATATTTAACTTTTGTCCAAATCTATGAAATAATTTAATTCCGTAAAACACAAACTTTATTAGTAAATGAACCATCATAAAAATAACCCACTTTGGACAAAAACATGTGGCATAGATATAAACTAATAGTTTTTTGTAGAAATATGTGAATGGTGGTACTCACGCAAAATGGCGACATATTAAACTAAACAATCGGTAAATTTACTTTATCCGGAACTGCCCTCGTTATGAATCTTTTATTTTATTAGGAATAATAAAGCATAACTTAATTTAGTTCATTTTCTACCATACTCGATTTTTGAGCATAGTTTAAAATAAATGCAATAAATAGTTTTTACATTGACACTCACAGCCGTTTTGTTACGTTATGTTGAATTTAAACTAGTTTATCCTTATATAACATTTATATCATTTTATCACATTTAAATTTTAAAAAACAATTTTTTAAAAGTTTTATTTGGCCGCTCTTTTGTAACGTCATGTCGAATTCGTACCACAACTTTACAAGTTTATCTCTATATCACGTTTACTGCTTGCACAAAATTTGAAATTAATCTAATAAATAGTATTTTCAGGTTGATGTTTAAATATTTTTGCCACTTTGTCTTACTGTATTATATTCATACCAAAATGTCACCAGTTCATTCCTATGTAACTTTGATTTTTGTGCATAATTCGTTTTTAATAATATTTTTATAACATTTCACATGGCCGCCATTTTGTTTTGCCATATTGGATTTTTACTAAAAGGTTAATTTATGACCAAAATTTGACGTCAATCGGGTAAGTAGTTTCTTAGCTTTTTATTGAGCTCATCAGGCCGCAACATACTAGCAAGCTCTGCGTGGAGCAATTGGAAAAAATGGAATCAATAGAAACAACTACTCCGTTGGCTAATACCACGACCAAAGCTATAATGAAATGGTCTATGCGGAACATGTTCCAGACAGGAATCACAGTGTCTTTAGGTTAACGTTGGTGAAACGTGATATAACAGCATTTTGACGGGTAGGAGTACCATTAGCGGCCATCACTCTAGTTTCGGTCACCTAACATGTATTTAATTTATTCAATAAGGATAATATTTCACGGCGAAATTTAAATTTGTCGCCTGAAATCAAAATGTTTCTGCCCCTGCTTATAAAAAGTATCGGTAGATAGCGCCAGTGAAGTTTTAATGACTGGTACGTGAAATCAGCTGCGTGTTGTTTCGTAATATTTCTTAAAGTTTTCGCTAAGAAAGAAAGGTAAGTACATATACAAATAACTTGGGTCACTACAATAGAGTAGCAAAAAGTAGTTACAGGTTATAAATTCTCTAAGATTTATATTTTTGTTTTGTTAACTGCTTGTATAAAACTAGTTATATTTTACTTAATTGGGGTGGGCGGATCCGGAGCATAGAAATATAGAAAATATCCTGTTACGGCCATCCTAGTGGCCTCAATATAGGAGTATGGTTTTCTAGTTGCGGCCATAGTGGCTGAAACAAGTACCTACCGATGTGTAATTAGGCCACAATTTTTTTAATTGGGTTAAAGTAGGATGTACATATAGGGGAGTAAGAGAAGATGTTAGGAATATAACAGTTAATTTTTTTCCACGCACCATTAACAAAGCACGAATCGGAGCAAACTAAAACCTAGGAAGAAATAAAAATATTTTGGTTAGTTAATTGTTAGGAACGTAAAGCACATGACTGAAATCTTTAAACGAGCTTTACCTAAAATCTATTTTTTTTTTAATTTAAAATAAAAAACTTTTTCTTTCAGTGCCTAATGGCAAAAACAAAGGAAATGTTAAGAAAAACCGCTTCAACCCAACATTATTTAATTACACCGCCAAGCAACTCAAAAGAACTCAGTAGAAGCCATTAAAAATGGGATGCCAGTTCTGACAGCCTCCAAAACCTTCGGTCCAAATTGTGTTTTGGGAGATGATGTTGAAAAGTTGTTGTGTGATTATGCAAAAGGTTTTCCGGTAACCAAAGATGGTCCTTGTTCCTCGATACAAAAGACCGCCAATGAAACCAAACAAAAGACTCCTTTTACCAACAATCGTCCTGGGCGGAAAAGGTTCGAATCGCTTATGAATCGTCATCCAGACCTCTCGCTTAAGAAATCGGAATATATTCCGAAATGCTGAGAAAATTAGAAAATGCTTCCAGAGATTTCCTTGGTGCTTGAGGATCTCCAAACGTGTATGGAATGTGGATGAAACAGCTTTCTACCTTAACCCGAGTAAAGGCTGCGTTATAGCTGATAAGGGTAAACACGTGTATGCTACGTCTATGAAGACAGACAAAGAAAATGTCACTACTTTTATTGCTGTTAATGCAGTAGGTGATTATGCTCCCCTTCGGTAACTATATATAAACTATACAGAAATTTGAGAGAATTCTAGCAGCATACTTCAAGTCGGCACCATTTCATTGGGGAATTATTAAATCCAAGAATAGGTAGATGACTACATAGACATTTTACGATTACTAACGTTTTTCACCCTTTTTTAATTGAACAAAAGTACACTCTGTCAATAATTTTTTTTAGATGGACATTCGTCACATTTAAGCCTCCGATTAAGCAAATTTTGCAGAAAACGGCATAATTGTAGTGTGTTTATATTTCAATAACACACCCATATTTTACAGCCACTAGAGGTAGCAGTCTTCTAGTGGATTTAAAAATACAGAAAATTAATAATTAAAGCAACATCCTTGTAAAACCTGAACCAAAATTTAATTAAGTAGCCAAAAAAAGAACCAACTCGTTAGATGTTTCGATGTGCGAGAGTTGGATTGAAATAGAAAAAGAAAAAGAGATTTTTAAACTTAATGCATTTAAGAAGTAAGAAAACAATAGGAAAAAAAGAAGAGCTGGAAATAAGGAAAAACGTATAGAACAACGGAAGAACAAAAAGAAAAATACCATACAGAATCCAAAGAAATAAAAAAAATGACGAACAAGACAAGGTCTAAACACAAACCACAGCTCACCATCGCCAGTTATACTCAATACTCAAGAAAGACCAATTAACGAAAAACCAAAAGAACAAGAAACAGATAGATAGTTCAACGACCTTTGAGGATCAAAAAAAAAATTGCAAGAAAATACACATGTTATTTTTAATTATGAAGACAAGTTTTGCCCTGCTGTAATTACAAAAACTAATGACGATTAATATTTTATAAGTACAATGACACAAACACTGAACCGTGGAAAATGGCCAGAAAAAATAGATGAAATAGGTTATAAAAATGACGAAATTGTGCTGTGCTGTGAAATAATGCTTAGAATTTTAGGGGTGTATTTTCAGTTCTTGAAATGCTCGAGTTTATTGAATAAAATGGTTTTTATATATGCTTGAAAGTTTTATATGTACCTACCTTTACTGTTTTAGTTTATTCCTGTTCTAAATAACATAATTTAATTTGTTATAATAATTTTTTTAATATTTTTGTGTAAACTTATTTTTTCTCCCCTTAGAACTATTTATGGCCGGAAGTGGCAAAAATTGATTTTTTAAAGTAAATTTAAGTAATGTTTTTTATAATTGTTTGGGTAACAACATTCTAAATTACCTTTGGCACAAATGGAACAAGAATCATTAACAATATAGAACTTAAGAATTTGAAACTTAAAAAATATGTATACAAATATACACTATGTTCATCTTAATAAAATAATTTATGATCTACTCTTTAAAAAAATACTATGACGAGCTATATAATATGTTAATTAATTTTAGTTGGATTTTGACTTTGAATTTTTTTTATTTAAATATGACTTAGTTATGAATAATAAACGAAATAAATTAAAACACACTTCACCTGCAATCTCCAATAAAAGAACAATAGTAATAAATGTGTACCTCATTTCGAATTCAAATGTTACAGTTCTGCTTGAGAATATAGTGATTATCTTAATAAATATACACAAGTTTTTATAACCAGTATTGTGTTATTTGCTCATTTTGTATTGTGTTATTTTGATAGCATTTCTGACAATCAGCGTGCAGATCTTTTGTGGTGAAATTATAATATTTAATTTAATTGTTTTAATGTCTATTTATAAAAAAAATATCTTGGGGGTCATGGTAAATATTTGATTTATAAAGTCCTGTTTTTAAACGACTATACAAATTTAATAAACGTTGAAGAGATTACAATCAGATACAAATTTCATTTCCTTTTTATTTGCAGTATTATTCTTGCTTTACTGATTTATTTCTATGTATTTTTTTATAGTGATGTCCTTGAGTACTTAATAATAACAAATAAATAAACAGATTTATATATATATATATATATATATATATATATATATATATATATATATATATATATATATATATATATATATATATATATATATATATATATATATATATATATATATATATATATATATATATATATATATATATATATATATATATATATATATATATATATATATATATATATATATATATATATATATATATATATATATATATATATATATATATATATATATATATATATATATATATATATATATATATATATATATATATATATATATATATATATATATATATATATATATATATATATATATATATATATATATATATATATATATATATATATATATATATATATATATATATATATATATGTCCCAGTTGGCACTAAAGTAGCTATAACTGTTTCCACTACTACTCTTTAAGGGTTTTTACCTATTTATTACTAATAATCCTACTATATATATATATCAATAAATAGTAATTTCCTGTGTAAAGTGATTATATAATTACTATTGCCAAATTGACTTCAAGATCGTTATTTCTTTTCAGTGACATAATAGTAATTTTTCAAAGTTATTGCTTCTAATCTGTTTACTAAATTAAAACTTCTAAGTATCAAAACTTTCCTGAACCTTACAGCGACTACTTCATTACGTCCAAATGTACTCCTATAAGGTATTACCAAAATTTACTGAATACATATTTTTATTCAATAAACTTTGGTATTACTATAAAGTAAAACGAGTCGTTGCAGAGTAGAAAAATGTATCGTCTAATGTTATTTTAAACCGGCTTTATTATTCGGTTGCAACTTAGAAGCAAGAATTACAGTAATTATTTACTACAAGGAAACTATTACCTCTTGTACTTGAGGTTCCGGAGGTAGAGGGCGCTAGTACGATATTCGGTATACAGTGACTTTATAAGGACAGTAGCGACAATAGAAGCCCACCCGCTCTATTAATGCAAAATTTCTAAAGGTTTAAATGCGCATACATATTATCGTTAGTTTTTCGCAAAATATGACTAAATTAATCTACTTTAACACATTAATATAAGAAAATTGTATCAGCTAAAAGATTAATTAATGAAATTATTATTCATTTCAGTCTACAAAGAGTAATATGCCACAGAAAAAAATCGAAATTGACTTTAATTCAGATTGGGGTACTGAATAAAGTGTCTTTTACAGCAAAATAAAACCAAAACATAATAATGTGCAATATTTAATAAGCTTTCTTGGAGTAAAAGTATACTTAAGATATTTTCGGTCATAGTAATTTACAAAATCATCACAAATACTTTATAATTACAGGCAAAAAGCAGGTGAACCAGGCTTAAACACATTTCTCCATATGGACAATGGCTTGGAACTTATTCTTTGAATTAATATTAATTTTAATAATCACAAAAACTATAATCATATATATATCAACAATAAAATAATACACTAAAATAGCAAACCTCATAAGAAACCTCCGTAGACAAAAGTAAACAAAACGATTTTAGCAGCAATATGGCCGAACTAATCAAAAAATTGATTACTCTATTGTCGCCACCGTCCTTATAAAGTGCTGTAATTTGGTATACAGCCATTAAACTCCATTATATTTGATCCGCATTTGTCAATCTCAGTTAGTTGTGTATGTGTTGTAGACGATAACCTACGAGTAACAAGTTAAAATGGCAATGGCGTCACGTCCATAAGAAAAAAGGTAGCTTTCGTCGTTCATCCCCATTTTATAGAAAATTAAAAATATCATAACTTGGTTATGTCATACTTGAACAAAACAACATAAAGCGGTATTTTAAGGAAACACAAAATAAAACGAAACAAATTGTTATGGTGGATAACTTTATTCGTCTTTTTATAGTCGTAGACACTTGATATTAAGTAATTTTCTCAGTAAAGAAATGCAGCTATCTTCAAAGTAAAAGTCCAATAGAACGCCATTGTTTATTTTCAACTCCCCGATAAATATTTAGCTAAGATGTTTATTTTAGTGAGTATAAAGATTAAACATTCATACAAATTAAAAAAAGAATCACTCTTTATAACAAGATATTTAACGACAATTACTATTTAAACCAAATTACAAAATTAAACTTTTGAGATTTAAATTGGCCGATATATTTGACCAAAATTTATTGAAACTTAACGAATTTTAAAGGCGCGTAATTTTTTTCAGCTATCATCGCCATATTCACCAAAGAAATTGCTTGCGTTTTAATTTTAGGTCCTCAGCATAGCTAGAAAACTAACTGGAACGCATGTATCCTACCTTAACAACTAACGTATTCTATATACGCTCAACACCATTTTCCCAGTTTGAGTGTTTGTAGTCGCCATAACTATTTTATTTGTATTAAAAAGAACCACACATATTACATATATAAACAGAACGTGGCGACACCAAGTCGCGGTTACTTCATCGAAAATTTTTGTGGTAACAATGGCGTACTCATGACTAAAAGTGCTATTTGGGATATAAAAAATAATTATTTTAAGTTTTAAAAGGCTTTTTCATAAACTTTCTAAATTAAAGTTTCTGGAATGTTGAGATCTTATATCTTTAAAACTACAATATAAAATATTTTTAAAAACGCCATTTTAAAAGCTTATAACGTATATGAAATAAAATGAAAGGTAAAATTGTGTGACTTTTCATAAAGTAATTGATTTATTGAAATCCTAATGCCAGGAGCCGAAAAATAGGGATTTTTAGCGAAATAACGTACTAATAAAAAATAAAAAAGGGGTCATCAGGCACACTATTGAATTTTGTTTTAAATGATAGCTTTTGAACAAAATTAATTTTTGCGATGCCGCCTGAATGAGGCAATACATATATCCAGCCGCTGGTAGAGTGCATTCAAGTAGCGCCATTTTAAAAACATGCAATATGAAATAAAGTGAATTAAATATCTTCTCAGAAAATTTTCGATTTATTAAAGTCCCTTCTTAGTGAGCTAACACAGTAAATAAACGCGCCTCAAACTTGCCCGCGCTATTCCGCCATTTCTAAGTTTTATTCCAATATGTTTACCACTCTGGTACTAAATATAATTCCTGTGCGACGACAGTTTAGCATTTAATTTTGAATTTATATTTTTGCTTGTTTCTTAAATCTCTAAAAACAAGTTTACTGTAAACCTAAATCGCTTTTGCTTGCGCAGCAAAGTTGTTCGACTTTGAGCGTTTATAAATATTTATAATCAGCAGCAAGAGTTAGGGTACGAGCGAGGATCGAACCCGCATCTCTGGATCACTAGTTCATCGCTCTAACCTATTGCGCTATTATCGTACCACTGATAAGCAATTTCTTAGAACTTGTACATATTCAAACCCAGGAGTATCGTAACCATTGTTGATCCTGCCAAATATTCTAATCTTATGGCGCGGCGTTCCTGACTGGACGTCAAATCTGACATCGCTATTAGGTACCGTGCATATTAATAAATTTATAATGTTTACACGTGGAACAGAGAATTAGAGTATTATATAAAAAGGGTTTTGTACGTTAAGTTTATAAAGAACTGATGTTGAAAATGTGTCAACAAAATATGTTGATGTTACTCAACTAAAAAACTCTCAAACGGAAAATTAACTGACATTTAACATTTCTTGATTAATCGGCTATTTCTTCGAATCAAGAAGCAATATTGCCAAGAATAATTTCATATTGCCAGCGTAGGACAAACATTTTTAGTGCATTTTTTTTATACAGGACCATTTTTTACCATTGTGTGTTTGCTTTAAACTTAGTTATGACAAGTGAATACTTTTTGAAGCTTCGAAATAAGAAAGCCGAAGTCGCCAAGCAGCGCAAACAAAATATTTTTATAATTAAAAATTAGATCATTTTGTAGTGTAGATCCAAAAGACTTTCCCCCAGTGACAAATATGGACATTGTTAGTTACCCAGTTCTTCAATTTAAATTATGTATATCCAAGTTACACTTAGTTCAATCTGTGTTTAAATTTTGTGCTGCATTCGGTACATATTTTTTTTATAAATAAAACATATATATGTCAATAAAACCAACTTGTTTTTATTTAAATAAATTGTCAAGAATATGAATTATAAGTTGTCTTTACAATAAACCTGATGACGAGTGTAAAGAAACTCAATTTTTATCAGCATAATGAAACATTTACTCTTTACTAGACTTGAAGTTACTTATGTCTACAAAAAATTATATACTTGCACTCTAGGACAGGATTATACCATGGAGTGAGCCCCTAAAAAAAAATTGTAACATTTTGTTCCCATCTTATTTTTTTGAGAAGTTATCGAGAAACTCAAAATTTTGAAAAGAGTGTCCCAGCCATTATCCTACTTGAGAAACACTTTTGGCAAATCTTAATATTAAGTAAATAATAACCTTGTATATGGTTATCATAGCTTTATTTATTATATATTAAATATTTAGTTCCTAAAATACGTAATAAACTTCCAGCTTCCACATACGATGAATTCATTAAGTTTCAGATAGAATATAAAAAAGATTTATTACTCGTATAATGAATTTACCTCACTTTCTCAACAAAAAAATAATTACAGTTAGATAAAGGTTAAAATTATTTAAAAAATCTTTTTCAAAATGGTGCATACAATTAATGATAATTATTTATAATCCCTAAAACATAAAAAAATAATACAGCATTAAAATATGTAACGGTACAAAATAAAATATAACGTTTTCAAACAACGATTAGATTTTTAATCTGTCTCGATTGAGAATCATAATAATTGTTAACTAGCTAGATTAATTTTAGTTTTTTATAAATGATTAATATGAAATGTTTTGCACACACTTAGGCCTAATTTGATTTAGTAGTACGTAAACCTTATTGTAGCAATCCACTTCAGTCACATCGACGAAAGTACATTCAATTGTTTCCATATCTAAAATTGCAAATTTTTGAAACTTACAAATAAAAGTAACTTTGTGTCTTCTCCCTCTACATCCTCAATTTGCAATACAACAAAAAGAAGGTATTTTAAGGTAAAAAAAAAGAAATAAATAACAAAACTCTCATATACTCCCGTGTAAAAATTCGATTTATTTGTCCTACGCCCGTCAAAAACAGCTGATCGGTGACGTTCAACTGACAGATCGTTGGAATGCCCAATAAAGGGTTAGCAACAAGTTAGGTTAGGTTAGGAAACGGTACTGGGTTAGTACCCGGTTAGGCGCCGAAGACATAATCATTGAAGCTATAACATAAAAACGCTACAGCTCAATCACTGGCAACGTAGAGGCAGTATTTGACTCGATACGATGAGGTTATATGGCAACAAGGATTCTTTTATTTCTAATCCTGTATTAGAGAGTTTTGGCATTGCAATGTTTTTAAGATTATAGAAAATTTGACAAGCTTTTTTTGGTTCAAAATCCCTTAATCCGCAAATTTTTTTAATTCGTACTATATGAAATAGGCTTTAATTTAAAATTTTAAAAATTCGCAAAATCCGAAATATTTGCTCTCAACAGAACTCAAAGTTTAAATTAATACCATGTAATTTCCAAATTTAGTAAACAGAATTTAAAAACGTAAATATTTTGTAAAATATTAGCACAAAAAAATGAGTCATACCAGACTTCAAACATTAATTTTATATTCAAACTTGTAACTTGTATTTTTAAAAACTTTATTTTTATTTAAAATACGAAATTACAATGAATGTTGACCGATCTAGAGCTACTTAATGACTAAAGATGGTTACTCATTCTCCTGTATTTATATAAAAATAGTGCTGAACTAGCAAGAATGAATGAGTAATTGGAAATACAATGCTTAATTCTAAATGATTCATCGGAAGTGGCCATATAATTCCTCCCTCCTTAAGTTTGAGAAAATCGGGGTTGATTTTCGAGAGATTCTAATTTTATGTCCACTTTTACATTTTCTTTAGATTTTTTATTTCTACAATAATAATACAAGAAACCTATGATGATTGTGAATATTACAATAATAATTATTATTAGAGTAATTGAAACTCCAGAGCTTACAAAGTCCATTTGTTTTAGGGGATGAATTATTAATCTTTTAGCATTCTCTAAATCTTCATTGATTTTATCAAGATTTATTTCTTTTAGTTCCAAGGGTTCAATATCTTGGATTAATTTTTCATCAATATTTATTGATGGGAGTTTTAGTCTTAAACTAATTGTTTCTAGTTTTTGAGAATCGTAAATATTATTTTGGATTTTTACTTTGCAATCTGAAGGCGATATTAAGGATACTTTGTCAATAGTTTCAACGCTATGTTGATTTGGACATTGAAAGTATATGCTTTCTTTCGAAGCAGGTATAATTATAAGGAAATTGTCTTCAAGTTGTGTTATAGAAGTTTTATTATATTTAATTGGTATTAGTGGACAATGGTTTGTCAAATTAATTGTTTGAGGTATACAGGGTTCGTTTTTATTCAGTGTCTCTCTAGAACATAAAGATATATTTTCTATCTTATAACAATTTTCTTTTGAGTTGTAAAAGTCATCTGTAGATCTCAATAAATACAGATTATTTAAAATCGTTATTTGATTATTTATTGGTATTGGATATATTCGATAAAGTATATAAGGTTTCTCTAAAATTAAAGGTATTGCAATATAAAATATAATTAGATCGTTCTTAATTGTCACATCTGCGTGTGCTACTTCGTAATATTTAATTATATTATCGAAATGAATACGACTCTCGGGTCTTATCTTTGCAATTATTCTGCGAAGTTCTTTATACTTAATAATACTGTGATGCATAATGTTTATTTCCGCGAAATTTATTGCAGTTTGCAAATTACTTTTTATGTCATGAATGACACGTAGATTAGTCTCAATATTGTCTAGCGTAACAATATAGTAAGACGAAGTGGTTGTTGTATGAGTCATATTAGTGAGGTCTTCCATTCGGGTTAATAATTTTTGCTGATTAGTTTTAATATTAGTCAGCTGTGCGTCAAGATCTTTTGTTAATTGTTTTACAATAGTCTGGGTTGCAGATAAATCTTTATGTAAGATTTCTTGATTTTCTTGTAATATTTTAATATAATTGTCGTATCTTTCTCCATCATCGGCATCTAATGTACCATAGAGATATTTTTGTGCTTTTCCTAGGAAATTGAAAAGTCCGCGTTTAGTTCGCTTTTGTGGGGTAGTATAATGTTTAACAAATAATTCGATTGATTCTATTTGATCGAAAAGGTTACGTGTTCTTATAGATAAAAGTTGGTATATAGGTGCGTATAGATTACTTAGGGTATTATTAATTTGTGTAAGTGTTAATTTCGAGTTTTCTACACAATCTTTTATATTAGTTAGATTTACATGATAATAGACATGATGATAACCTGTTATTATGTAACCTGTTGATTGGTAAACTGGTAACAAAGGGTTATTTAATTCTTCTATTTTATATTGTGCGTTGACAAGTAGTGGGAGTAGTATCAGGATCTTCTTCATTTTGTCAGTAAGTTCCTGAAAATTACGAACGTCTTTTAATATCTTTTGGGTGTCTTTGATTTTTAAAAGTAGTTAGTTTGTATTTTGGTTCTAACTTTAATGGTAATTTTCGAGGTGTATGTAATAGTTGTTTTGTAGCTTCAGCTATTTCCGGGTCAATCTCGCGTTTTTCGTTTAATTTAGCTAGGACATTAGCCTTTTTCGCACTTAATTTTAGATTTATTTTTTCATTAAGTTCACTAAATATTTGGGCGAGTTCGTGAATGTAATCAGTTTGTATTTGATTTATATTTTTCTCAAAATTTAATTGATAATTTAAATTTCCTTTTAATATTTGAAATGGTGTATATTCATGTGTTGAATGTATACTGTTATTATAATTAAGGATTGCGATATCCATTAATTCTTGTATTGTTTTATTTCAATGTTCGTTTCTAAGGACAATAAGACTTTCTTTCAAAGTTGAATGCCATCTTTCGATTGGTGAGTTCGAATTTGGATTATAGGGTGTAGTAAAATGTAATTCGATCTGATAAGTCTTGCAAAGGTCTTGTACTAAATTACTTTTAAAGCTTTGTGCATTATCAGTTGTAATTTTACAGGGTGTACCATGATGTGAAAAGAATTTAATTAGATTTTGACAAATCTCTATTGATGTTTCATTTACAGGGTATGCTGTAGCAAATTTAGAGAAGTTATCTATTATTGTCAAATATTTTTGACCTGAAATGGAATATATATCCATATAAATATGTTCCATGGGTTTACAGCCTGTTGGTGTTGGTTTAAAAATTACTTTATAGGGATGTCTATCGTATTTGGTTTTTTGACATATTTCACATGTATTAACAAAATTAATTACGTCTTTTTCAAGGCTTTGCCAATAATATCTTTGCTTTATATTTTTTATATTTTCAGTCATTCCTCTATGGGATGTTTTAGTGATATGATATCTTTCAATTATTTCTTTTTGTTCATTTACGTCTACGACGTCCTCTAATAGTGTATTAGAAATAACAAGGTTGTAGGCGTTATTTTGAAAGGTTTCTTGGAAAATTCGAATTATTATTGGTTCTAATTCTTTATTAGGAAAGTGTAAACAATAAGTATCTGGGGGTAAATAATCTCTTAAGAGCCTTTGGATTATTTCGGTTATTGGGTTTTGATTTATAAAAATGATTAATCGCTTTTTGGTTTCAAATAATTTTTTAGTGACAACATAAGGTTGTTCCTTTTCAGTCCATTTAAATATGATTTGATTTTTAAAAGTGTTCAGGGCTTTACTAACATACGGGGCTCCTAATATGGGGTCTTCTCTTGACGTATGTATAGTTTCTGTGTCTGAGTTGTTTTGATTAATTTTTTCTTCGTCATTTATTTTACTTGTTGATGGCAATGGCGATGGTGTTTTAATTGGTTTATTTGGGGGTTTAATTTGAATATCGGAAATTATATTAATTTTTGGTTTCTTCTTTTCTTTATTTATCTTTTTTGGTTTTTCGAATAGGTTTTCTTGGGTGTCAAAGAAATGTTTTATTTTTTCATGCCAAATATATTGGTCGTCAGAGTTTTCTTCTTTTTCACATACTGCTGACATATGCGTCATATGGTGATTTTATTATTTCGGTTGGGTACAATTCTTGAGGTGGTCTTGAAAGTGCATCGGCGTTGGAATTTAAGGTTCCTTTTTTATATTGAATATCATATTCATATTCTTGCAGTTTTAATCGCCATCTTACTAATTTTGAATTCGGTTCTTTTATTGAGAACAGCCATTGTAATGGTTTATGGTCTGTTACAATTGTGAATTTTCTGCCAAATAAGTAAGGTCTGAAATATTTTGTTGCCCAAACAATAGCAAGAAGTTCTTTTTCTATTGTTGAGTAGTTGCATTCTGATTGATTCAGAGTTCTGCTAGCAAATGCTATAGGTAGGTCGTTTCCTATTTTTCCTTGTGAAAGTATTGCTCCAATAGCGTAATTTGAAGCATCAGTGGTTAAAATAAAAGGTTTACTAAAATCTGGGTGTTGTAATATAGGGTCATTAGTTAAGATATTTTTACATAGATTGAATGCGGTAATAAATGCTTTATCATGATTTATTTTAACGTTTTTCTTTAAACAATGAGTCAAAGGTTTCGTTATTTTTGCAAAATTCTTTATAAATTTTCGGTAGTAACCGACTAAACCGAGAAATGATTTTATTTCTTTTGGTGTTTTAGGGATTTTAAAATTTTTTATTGCTTCGATTTTTTTGGGATTTGGTTTGATACCGTCAGGGGTAATAACATGACCTAAAAATTCAATTGTCTTATGCAAAAATTCGGATTTATCTAATTGGATTTTCATGTTAAAAGAACTTAATCTGTTAAATACTTATTTTAAAGAGTCTAAATGTTCTTGAAGACTGGTTGAAAAGATAATTATATCGTCCATATATACAAGACATATTTTTCCTTGTAATCCGCGTAAAACGTTATACATTGCACGCTGAAAAGTGGAAGGTGCATTTTTTAGTCCGAAGGGCATTCTGGTATATTCATAATGTCCATGTTCTACATTGAATGCTGTTTTTGGTATACTTTTTGGGTCCATTTCTATTTGATGAAAACCGCTGGCTAAGTCAAGTGTTGTAAAATATTGACTTCTACCAAGTTTATCAAGTATATCTGCGATATTTGGAATAGGATATCTATCTTCTATAGTCTTTTCATTGATTTTTCTGTAATCTATCACTAGACGCCATTTTCTTTGTCCTGATGCGTCAACTTTCTTCGGGACGATCCACACAGGGGAACTCCAGGGAGAATTTGAAGGTTGAATGATACCATCTTGTAGCATTTGATCTATTTGTCTGTCTACTTCTTGTTTATGTATGAATGGGTATCTGTAACTTTTCGCATGTACGGGTATTTCATCCGTAGTCTTAATAGTGTGTTTGACTTGATTGAAAAATGTTAATTTATCTCCGGGTTTATGTAAAATATTTTGAAAGTTTTTAATAAGTTTAAAAAGTTCTTTACGTTCTTCAAAGTTTAGGTGTTCGTGCCTAATTAGTGATTTTAAATCGATATCTTCGATTATGTTTTTTTTATTAATTTGATTCTGATTTGGTTCGAAATTTATTATTTCAAAATTATTAAGCTCGATTGGTCTTAAGGGTAAATTATCATTAGTGGTTTCTTTTAGAATAAAATATTTTTCTGTATGGTTAAAAATATCAATAGCGTCCGTGTTATTTTTTACTTCTATTTGGGTAGGTTGAATTTCTATATTTTCGTCTAAATAATAGGGCATTAACCAAGTAGTGTCATTTGGTCGCGAAGTTTTCAAAATTACTTTTTGAATTGTTTTAGGTGGTATTTCAATTGTATATTCATCAAAATTTTGCCTATATTGAAAGGGTATTTCTAAATATTGGTTTTTCAATTTTTTATTTTTTAAATCAATATTTAAATTTAATTTACAGTCTTTAATTCCGATTATTCCATCAAAATATTCATGGAATGAATATAAAATAAATTCTATTGGTTCGGTTATACCAAAGCTTAAAAATAAAGGAATAGTAGCTTTACTTTTTGCTTTCTTTGAACCTGCACAAGTTTGAAGGGTGCTTACGTAAGGTTTAATACATTCGGGAAAATATGTTTCTGCTAAAGAGGGTCTAAGTAGGGATGCATGAGAACCTGTATCAATTAGTAGTCGAATATTATAATTCGGTATTTCTACATAGGGTAATTGATTTACTTGAAAACTGTTTAAAGTTAAGCAAGGTTTTCGTCCGAGGCTGATATATGAAAATTTTCTATTTGCTCGACTAAATTTTCATTATCTAATTCACATGTTTCATCAAAATTTTGATAATCTTGATCATAATTGTCAAATTCGGAGTTTTCTTCATTATATAACTCGTCATTATTGGGTTCATTATTTTCTAAATGCGTTAATTCTTGGAATGTAAATTTCGGGTGATGTTGTTGTTGGGGTTGTTGTTTATAGAAAGTTTGTTGTTGTTGTGGTTGCTGTCTGGCAAAAGTTTGTTGTTGTTGTCTTCATGGTGGCATTGTTTTTTGTACACTCACACCTGACATTGGTTGTGGGTATTGTTGTTTAGGATATTGATTGCCTTTTTGATTAAATGTTTGATTTTGTACTCGATTAAAAAATTGATTTGGTGGTTTTGGTTTAAAAGATGAGTTTGGAAAATTATTCGATCTATTTACCAAAAATTTATTGGTGGCGTTTTCTGATTGCTAAGTAAATTATTTGATCTACTATTTTGCAAATAATTATTTTTAAAATTATTTTGACTAGTTAAGATTTCATAATTGGTTACAATATCAATTGCATGGTCTAAATTTTGGGGATTTTGAACGATTAATAAAGTTCTTAATTCGCTTGAAATATTTGCAAGAAGGTTTTGAGTTGCTGTTAATTCATTTTGTGCTATAATTATATTTCTAGCTTCAATATTACTTATTTCTGTACAAGTTTTCGTATTTATTTTGGTGACTAAGGCTTTGAGTTTTTGTATATAATCTAAAGTTGATTCGCCTTTTCTTGAAAAGAATATTAATTGTTGTTGTAAATTAGCTCTTGTTATTGGATCACTAAATTTTTGTTTTAATGAGTTTTTTATTTCTGGCCAAGTATTAAGATCTGGTCTAGTTAAAAGAAAATCTTCGGCTGATCCTATAATTTTTGATTTAATTGCCAAAATTACAAATTCTTGTTGGGAAGTATCAGTATTAAAATATCTTGTATAAAAAGTATCTATTTGATTAATAAAAGATTCAAGACGTGATGGGGTACCATCGAAAGTTTTTAAAAGTGAAACAGTACTTCTCAAAGCGTCTGCCATCTTATTAATGTTAGTATCTACACTTATACTAGGGTTAAAAATATTTTCTAAATTAATGTCTGAATAAATTTCTGTTAATACACTTGCAGATTGATTTTCAAAACTACTTTGTAATAATCTACTTTTAGAAGGATTTTCTAAACTATTTCTTCGAAATGTTTTAGGATAAGTAATGTCTTTACTACAATTCTTAAATTTACTCATTAAATATGTACTTAACTACTGTTAACTGCGTTAACATTTGTTTTCTTTACAACTAAAATAATTAGTGAAAGTTATTCAAATAATTGTTCAATACAATTGCTTTAATTCAATTATTCACTTTTCTTTCTTCACACAAAAAAATTTGTCTTTGTTCAAAAAAAAATTCTTTCTTCAAAAATTTCAAAACTTAATTAACAGGGATCTCAACTATAAGGGAAGTAAGTAAATATCTTACAATGTGTCCCAAGTCTTGGTCCTGTATCAAACGATGCTTTGCTGAAGAGATGAACTGTTCAGGTTGGCTACCGCTTGTCTTGGACGCTAGCACAGGCCAAATCGTCCTTACTGGCTTCTCGAATGGCGTACCAATAATCGATGTACCAGGAGTCACAAGTGCCTAGTTTGGTTGTAGATGTGCCTGATCCTTGTCTTAACTGTTGAAACAGAAAGATGCAGCACTGATAATCCTTATGGAGATGAAACGTTGTTACACTCCGATTTCAGGATAACCTTTTTTCGCACTCCGAAAAGGAATCCTACCGACTGCGCCAATTTTATATTCAAACTTGTAACTTGTATTTTTAAAAACTTTATTTTTATTTAAAATACGAAATTACAATGAATGTTGACCGATCTAGAGCTACTTAATGACTAAAGATGGTTACTCATTCTCCTGTATTTATATAAAAATTGTGCTGAACTAGCAAGAATGAATGAGTAATTGGAAATACAATGCTTAATTCTAAATGATTCATCGGAAGTGGCCATATAATTCATTCATCTCGTGACATTTGAAAGATAAACCCTTATCTCCAGGTAGCAGTAGGTATTTAAATAGGTAAGCAATTATATCCGAAAAATCATAGTAATTCGAAAACTCCATATTTTGAAAACTGTTAATTTTTGATACATGGTATATTATACAAAAAATATGCAGAATTTAATATAAAATTCAAAAACATTAAAATTGTGATACATTATATTTATAAAAACAAAGTTAGTACTTGCCTTGCATTTTTGAGACGCTCTGTATATACGATATATTATGTATATATTAAAATATAATTATACAAGGAAGATATCGATAAATACTTTATTCAAAAATAAAACTTATTTCCAAATATTTATTTTTTTTACGAAAACCTTTATTAAATCTCGATTTTTCACCTTAATATGTTAATACATATCAAAATATATGGCTACAATAGATTTTTTATGTTTATTTATTACAAGTGACTTCATTGCAATTAAATTATACATCTAATTAATATAATTAAACTACACCGATTACTAAGGGAAAGTTTAGGATACTACTTAAGTCTACATCTACATATAAGAAAATAGTGATACGTTCAATTTAAAATTAATTTGATATTATAGTAAACTTAAGTACTAACTATTGCTTAAGATACACACGTCATTATCTTTACAATAACCTGGCTCGCAATAGCAGCCAATTAGTAGGTACTTAGGACAAATAGTAGAATTACATGCATCAAGACAAGGATTACTTCCTCTGCATATTTCGTTATCTTCTGTACATGTTAGGTTCGCACAAGTTACAAATTCTTGGCCGGTAACTAAACCTAAAAATACAAATTATTTAAAAATTATATAATTAAAATCTTTTAAGTACAAAAAACTAGACTTTTTAGTCATAGGTACATACATCACCTTACTTATACATGAAAGTTGATATATACTTAAATAAATCTTAATGTAAATATACATTCAAAAATGTTTTACATTATTAAACTTCATATCCAATTTACACTAGTCGAGTCGACTAAAAAGCAAACTTTGTTAAGTAGATCTAGAACTACAATATATCTTTCATGTCAAAGTTCTTTACGTATTATACATTATGGGGATCAGGATCGCTAGATATGGGAAATCGTTCTATTATTTCGAAAATACTTTCACGCGCGATCGCTACTACGTGTCTAATAAGTAATAAATCCATTTTAACACAACATATTATTTACCATCCAAAATTGAGTATTGGTAAAAGAGAGGCTAGATAACGGTATATGGAAACATTTTATAAGGAAAAAATGTTTGAAATTCAATTTTACAACAATTAGCAAACTAGTGTTGTTTTTATTGTGATTAAAATATTAAAAAAATAAAAACAACCGAACATCGCGTTTCTGTTAAATTTAAAAAACAGCATTTTTTTTAATGTAACACCCTGTATATTAAAGTTAAAGATAACTTAGTTATTCATATATTTCACTTTTATATAAAGAAGGCTATGTATATTTTATTTTACGTTTTATATCACAATATTGCTTGACAGACTTTTTCAAAATAGATGTATAATAACAAATCGCCCGATTCGTTGTCCACTAAGATTTCCTGACATATCTCCATTGGACTTTTACTTTTGGTGTTATGTCAAAGAAGAAGTACATAAAAGAGATATTTGACATTAGACGAACCTCAACTTAATATTAGGTACATTGTAACATCTATCGATGGCAGAAAACTTTTGAAGGCAACAAAAGCTGTGTTAAAAAATGCTGAAAATATATTGAAGAAAATGGAGATATATTTACCCACTTTCAATAAATTAAAATTGTTCTTATTTCTAAAAATAAAATTTTCTTTTAAAAATACATAGCCTGCTTTATCTACAAGCGAAATATAAGAATGACTAGGTTATCTTTAACTTGAGGCTAGTAATGCATATATACTCTTTGTTCAGCAAAAGATTTGCAATCAAAACAGCATAAAATATACAGGGTATCTCATTTACAAAAATACAATTTTTTAAATTGATTCAGAAACGCAATCTTCGACTGTTTTTCTTATTCTACTATTTTAATCACAATAAAAAATACTGCTAGTTTGCTAATTTAACCGACTTTGTAGATCCCGTAATAAACCAGTTAGCAATAGTGCGCACTTAATTTGATACACCCTGTATATATAATTTGTTTTTAATATTTACAAATATCTTTCTAGAAATAGGTTTATCAAAGCGCAAGTTTATATTCTTGGTTAGGGTAGGTTGGGTTAGGTTATTTATAAAACTTTTATTTCCTATTAATGTTAGAGAAATAAAATCGATTGATTAGTTTACGTGAGACATCACGTATCTACACTGGTCGCTTTTAAAAGGCACTGTGTGAGGTATATGAAAATATTTTTATTGCACCTGGTTCTAGTCAAAGTATGATTACGTCGATTTTTTAAAAGTTTTATTTGGCAGCCCTTTTGTAACGCCATGATAATTACATTTTTACTAATATTTTTTTAACATTTCACCATTTTGTTTTGCCATATTGGATTTTTACTAAAATCTTACCAAATCATTCCCAATTACCCTTAATTTATGTCCAAAATTTTACTTCTTCCCTTTTACGAGGGAAGTAAGAATAAAATCAACACAAAACACCTACTCCGCTGGCTAATACCACGACCGGCATTGGATCACACTTTTGACTCCCTATTTTCGTTGGAAAAAAAAGAATGTGGAAATGCCTTTATTTCACATTTCACCAATTTCAACTTCTCTGGAACATATCCTGCAATAGCGGCAGGCAGGCGCTAATGGCAAAAACAAAGAAAGTGTTAAGAAAAACCGTTCCAACCAGACCTAAAGTTCCAAGAAGCACTCTTAGGTATCTGGTGTCCGGCCAGTTGGAAAGGTCGGTCTAAATTGTGTTTAGGGAGATGATATTGAAAATTTTCGTTGGAAAGAAAAGAATGTGGAAATGCCTTTATTTCACATTTCACCAATTTCAACTTCTCTGGAACATATCCTGCAATAGCGGCAGGCAGGCGCTAATGGCAAAAACAAAGAAAGTGTTAAGAAAAACCGTTCCAACCAGACCTAAAGTTCCAAGAAGCACTCTTAGGTATCTGGTGTCCGGCCAGTTGGAAAGGTCGGTCTAAATTGTGTTTAGGGAGATGATATTGAAAAGTTGTTGTGTGATTGGATCAAAGCATCTAATGCAAAAGGTTTTCCGGTAACCAAAGATGGTCTTTGTTCCTCGATACAAAAGATCGCCAATGAAACCAAACAAAAGACCCGTTTTACCAACAATCGTCCTGGGCGGAAATGGTTCGAATCGTTTATGAATCGTCATCCAGACCTGTCGCTTAAGAAATCGGAATGTATTCCGAAATGCAGAAAAAAATAGAAATTCCAAAATACCTTGGATGATCTGGGGAACCACGCAACAGTGCTTGAGAATCCAAGATGTTTATGGAATATGGATGAAACAGCTTTCTACCTTAACCCAAGTGGAGGCAGTGTTATGGCTGATAAGTGCAAACACATGTATGCTGCGTCTCTGAAGACAGACAAAGAAAATGTCACTACTTTGATTGCTGTTAATGCAGTAGGCGATTATGTTCCCCTTCGTTAACTATATATAAACTATATATTAACTACATATAAATTTGAAAGAATTCCAGCAGCATACTTCAAGTCGGTAGCACTTCATTGGGGAATTGGTAAATCTAAGAATAGGTGGATGACTCCAGAGACATTTTACGATTACATGGTTAACGTTTTTCACCCGTTTTTAATTGAACAAAAGTACGCTCTGCTAGTAATAGTGTCTTTGGATGGACATTCGTCACATTTAAGTCTCCAATTAAGTAAATTTCACAGAGAACGGCATAATTGTAGTGTGTTTATATCCTAATACCATCCATATTTTACAGCCACTAGATGTAGCCGTCTTTTTGTGAATTTAAAGCACAGAAAATTAATATTTAAAGCAATATCCTTGTAATAACTGAACTAAAAATTAAATTAAACCAATTAAAACCAAAAGAGCGACCCACTCGTCAGGTGTTTTAACTTGAGCCAGTTGGATTGAAATAGGAGAAAAAAAAGAGCTTTTTAAACTTGATACACTTAAGAACAAGGAAAAAAAGAAAAAGAAGAGCTGAAAATAAGCAAAAACGGATAGAATAACGACAGAATAAAAAGAAAAACACCTTACATAATCCAAAGAAATAAAACAGAACGAGGAACAACACAAACCATAGCTCATCATCGCCAGTTATACTCAATATTCAAGAAAAGCCAATTAACGAAAAACCAGAGAAACAAGAAAAAGATATAGTTCAATCGACGTTTGAGGATCAAATATTTTATAAGTACAATGACACAAACACTGAACCGTGGGAAATGGCCAGATAAAATAGATGAAATATGTTAAAAATATTAGTGCTCAGAATTGTAGGGGTGTATTTTCAGTTCTTGAAATGCTCGGGTTTATTGAATAATAACGTTTTTATTTATGCTTGAAAGTTTTATACGTACCTACCTGTACTGTTTCAGTTTATTCTTGTTCTAAATAACATATATTAATTTGTCATAATAGATTTTTTGATATTTTTGGGTAAACTTATTCTTTTCTGCCTTAAAACTACTTCTGACTTCAACTGGTACAAGTAATGGCCCCTACTAGTACCTCTGCGGCCGGAAGTGGCAAAAATTGATTGTTTAAAGTTGATTTAAGTATTGTTTTTTATAATTGTTTGGGTAACAATATTCTAAATTACATTTGGCACAAATGAAACAAAATTCATTAACAATATAAACCTTAATAATTTTAAGAATTAATAAAAATCCTTAATGTGGCCGAAACCCGTGCTCTTGCCCCATTAAACTGTTGAAATTAATGGTAATTATTATTTTTAGACGTGCCGAAACTTTTTGTCAAGAAAAGTGAAAATCAATTTATTTTAAGTTACAATTTAAAAAAAAATGAAAACTTAAAAAATATATATACATGTACACTATGTTCATCTTGATAAAATAATTTATGATCTCTCTTTAAAAAAATACTATGAATAGGTAATAGGATTTTGACTTAGAATTTTTTTATTTAGATATACTTTGGCTATGAATAATAAACGAAATAAATTAAAACACACTTCACCTGCAATCTCCAACAGAAGAACAATAGTAATAAATGTGTACCTCATTTCGAATTCAAAGGTTAGAGTTGGGCTTAAAAATATACTGATTATCTTAATAAATATACACAAGTTTTTATAACCAGTATTGTGTTTACTTGCTCATTTTGTATTGTTTTATTTTGATAGCATTTCTGACAATCAGAATGCAGATCTTTTGTGGTGCAATTATAATATTTAACTTAATTGTTTTAATGTCTATTTATAAAAACAAAATCTTGGGGGTCACGGTAAATATTTGATTTATAAAGTCCTGTTTTTAAATGACTATACAAATTGTTTTTAGGCTAATAAACATTGAAGGGATTACAATTAGATGCAAATTTCATTTCCTTTTTATTTGCAGTATTATTCTTGCATTGCTGATTTATTTCTATGTATTTTTTTTATAGTGATGTCCTGAGTGCTGAAGTCCTTGAATACTTAATAATAATAGTAATAATAATAACAAGTGGTTTTTTAAACTACAAAAGAAATAAACATATATATATATATATATATATATATATATATATATATATATATATATATATATATATATATATATATATATATATATATATATATATATATATATATATATATATATATATATATATATATATATATATATATATATATATATATATATATATATATATATATATATATATATATATATATATATATATATATATATATATATATATATATATATATATATATATATATATATATATATATATATATATATATATATATATATATATATATATATATATATATATATATATATATATATATATATATATATATATATATATATATATATATATATATATATATATATATATATATATATATATATATATATATATATATATATATATAATACTTTGTAGTAATTTCCTATGTAAAGTAATTATATAATTACTACTGCCAAGCAACTACTTACGAAATTGCCTTCAAGGTCGTCATTTTTTTTCAGTGACATAATAGTAATTTTTCAAAGTTACTGCTTCTAATCTGTTTACTAAATCAAAACTTTCCTGAACCTTGAAGCGACTACTTCATTACGTCCAAATGTACTCCTATAAGGTATTACCAAAGTTTACTGAATACATATTTTTATTCAGTGAACTTTGGTATTACTATAAAGTAAAACGAGTCGTTGTAGAGTAGAAAAATGTATCGTCTAATGTCACTTTAAATATATATATTACAGTAGTTATATATATATATATATATATATATATATATATATATATATATATATATATATATACTTAAGATGTTTTCGGTCATATATATATATATATATATATATATATATATATATATATATATATATATATATATATATATATATATATATTTGGTATACAGCCATTAAATTATTATATATATATATATATATATATATATATATCCATAAGAAAAAAGTAGCTTTCGTCATTCATCCACATTTTATAGAAAATTAAAAATATCATAACTTGCTTATGTCATACCTGAACAAAACAACATAAAGTGGTATTGTAAAGAAACAGAAAATAAAACACAACAAATTGTTATGGTAGGTAACTTTATTCGTACTACATTAGTGTTCAAGATTTCAAAGTAATTGGGTATAAGTGACAGATGCGTATTTAAAGAATCCAAAACTATACAAGCGAATGGGGACAATCGTAGACACTCGATGTTAAGTAATTTTCTCAGTAAAGAAATGTAGCTAAGTTCAAAGTAAAAGTCCAATAGAACGCCATTATTTATTTTCATCTCCCGATAAATATTTAGCTGTGATGTTAATTTTTGTGAGTATAAAGATTAAAAATGCATACAAATTAAAAAAAAATCACTCTTTATAACAAGATATTTAATGACAATTACTATTTAAACCAAATTCTAAAATTAAATTTTTTAGATTTAAATTGGCCGATATATTTGACCAAAATGTATTGAAAATTAATCACCATATTCACCAAAGAAATTGCCTGCGTTTTAATTTTAGATCCTTAGCATAGCTAGAAAACTAAGTGAAACGGATGTATCCTACCTTAACAACTTATAACGTATCCTATCCACGCTCAACACCATTTTCCGAATTTGAGTGTTTATAGTCGCCGTAACTATTTTGTTTGTATTAAAAAGAACCACACATATTTTTAAAAAGGATTAAATAAAGACAGAAATAAGGAAGTAACAAATAGGGTGAATTATTACTATTCGGCTACTTAAATGGAACCACACAATTCTATACTATCTACGTAATAGCCACAGTCACAGTTATATATTATTCACTTCAACAGTAACCCTAAAATTGTTCGCCATTTTGGTAATGACTACGTAGTCTCAGCTTAAACAGAACTTGGCGACACCAAGTCCCGGTTACTTCATCGAAAATACTTGTGGTAACAATGGCGTATTCATGACTAAAAGTGCTATTTGGGATATATATAAAAAATAATTGTTTTAAATTGTAGTAAATCATCCATTATTCACAAAGAGACCTGTTTCTAAATTAAACAGTAAAGAGACGCTAAGTCTCGGTCTCAGTCAAAGTTTATATTAAAATAAAACTGGTTACACGTGTTTCGCCCGGTCGAGCATCATCAGTCCTATCAGAAAAAATGTATCCTAATTACTAACTAAAAGCCTTTAAATTAAATAAATAAATAGTGCCTTTAAAATTAGCAACATGTCACACATACAACGTTAAAACAGTAAACAAATAATCACATTATATTATACATACACATTATACATACAAATGTATGTATAAAAACTCCTTATGCTTAAATTATAAATAAATAAGGTAGTAATACAATAATGAAAAATTAAAAAAAGGGGTATACCAGTGGTGAGATTTGAACCCGTATCTTCTAGGTGAGATTATTTTTGCCTCTCACCTAGAAGATATGGGTTCAAATCTCACCACTGGTATACCTCTTTTTTTAATATTTCATTATTGTATTACTACCTTATTTATTTATAATTTAAGCATAAGGAGTTTTTATACATATATTTGACCACATTTCGTTTCAACCTCTTTCAGTATCCGTCGAACTATGTAATGTGATTGTTTGTTTACTGTTTTAACGTTGTATGTGTGACGTGTTGTTTAATTTTAAAGGTAGTATTTATTTATTTAATTTAAAGGCTTTTAGTTAGTAATAAGGATATATTTTTTCTGATAGATCTGATGATGCCTGACCGGGCGAAACACGTGTAACCAGTTTTATTTTATTATAAACTTTGACTGAGACCGAGACTTAGCGTCTGTTTACTGTTTAATTGTTTTAAGTTTAAAAACGCTTTTTCGTAAACTTTAAAATAAATAAATAAATATATAAGTAAAATATTTTTAAAAACGCCATTTTAAAAGCTTAAAATGTATGTGAAATGAAATGAAAGTCGGGATTCTTAGAGAAATAACGTACTAATAAAAAATAAAAGGGACACACTATTGGATTTTGTTTTAAATGATAGCTTTTGAACAAAATTAATTTTTGCAGTTCCGCCTGCATGAGGCAATACAGTTATCCAGCGGCTTCTCAGAAAATTTTCGATTTATTAAAGTCCCATTGCCAGGAGCCGAAAAATCGAGATTCTTAGTGAGATAACGCAGTGTAAAAACGCGCGACAAAGTTGCCCTCGCTATTTCGCCATTTTTAAGATTTATTCCAATATGTTTGCTATGGGACCACTCCGGTACTAAACATAATTCCTGTGAGACTACAGTTTAGCCCCAACTCGGCATTTAATTTTAAATTTATATTTTTGTTTGTTTCTTAAATCTCTAAAAAGAAGTTTACTATAAACCTAAATCGCTTTTGCTTGCGCGGCAAAGTTGTTTGACTTTGAACGTTTATAAATATTTATAAACAACAGCAAAAGTTATGGTACGAGCGGGGATCGAACCCGCACCTCAGGATCACTAGTCCATCGCTCTAACCAATTGTACCACTGATAAGCAATTTGTTGAGCGATGTTACTTCAAAGTCAGATTGACAAGTCAGTGACAAAATGAGTAATAGAAAACAATTTTCGGGTTTTTTGCATCCACAAGCTAAAAAAATGGTATTAAATCTAATAAAATATTACGAAAATGAAAATTCACTGGCCAATATCCAGGAGACAGTAGCAAAAGCTTTGGGAAACGGTATAAGGACTGTGCAGAAAATTGTGCATGAAAAAAAGTATAATTTACTACCGAAGAAGGTTAAGAAATGTACACGAAAAAAGCCAAAGACAGAAGACTTAAGTGACAATATAAAAATGGATGTTCGTAATGCCATTTACGATTTATGCACATCAAAAACTAATATAACCCTTCAAGTTTTAAAAGAAGCTTTAAAAAATTAAAAAATCTTTGTCAAAATTAATAAAAATGTTGGGTTTTCGATATAAAAAGGACTGTAATCAAAGAGTTTTATGCGAGTTGCCACATATAGCAAGTCAGCGTATCCAGTTTTTAAAGAAATACAGGGAAAATGTTAATTCAAAATTTAGAACGGGACGGGAAAACGGTTCATCATTTTGCATGCAGGTTCTTCAACAGGATTTCTCTAAGGTGCAAGTTTACTGTTTTCTTCAACATCCAGAAGTATGGACTACCATGATAATATGTGAACTGTTTGAAAAGTGGTTAAAAGAACAACTGATTCCAAATTTAGATGCTCAATCTTTAACCATTTTGGACAATGCATCTTATCATTCAAGAATCTTAAATAAACAACCTACTTCATCCTGGAAGAAAAGTGATATTTATGACTGGCTAATAAAACAAAAACAAAATCCTTTACCCACTATGCTGAAACTAGAACTTTTTTTAATGGCAAAATCTATTAAAAAACCAACAATATATGCCGTAGATGAAATATTACGGAAAAATGGACATGAGATTTTACGACTGCCGTCATACCATTGCCAGTTTAAGGCAATAGAATTAATATGGGCTGGGGCAAAATCATATTACGAAACACACGTGAATGATATTCTTCAGCAGATGAAGTGTAAATTGTTTGCCAAGATTCATTAGATTATATTACGCCGGAGTACTGGAAGAAATCTGTGGAACATACGGAGAAATTAATATGGGATTGGTGGAATCGAGAACGAATTCTAGATGTCGAAATAGCACCAATGATCATTGCGCAATTTGAGGACGACTCAGAAGATCAGGACTTTTTAAGTGATGATGATATTTTTTAGTCTCTAACATTAAAAAGTTTCTGAGGATTACATTAGTCTTTGACGTGTATAAATCATAAATTGCATTATGAATATCCATTTTTGCATTGTAACTTAAGTCTATATATATATATATATATATATATATATATATATATACATATATATTCATAGCCTGTATTTTTTCGCATGCACAGCCCTTAATTTTAGTCTGAAATTTGAAGAAATCGGATAAGTAGTTTTTTAGCTATATCGCGAACAGGCAAACTGACGGACAGACATACCTACAGACAGACGGAATTGAGAAAACATGTTTTACGGTATCTAGGGACCCTTAAACGTAAAGATCTGAAAAAATCTTAATAGGGAAGTAATAACTAATTATCTTGTGTTTTTAACAAAAGTGTATAATACTTTTGCAAAATAAAATTTTTTTGTTATCACAATACAAAAAAAAATAAGTTTTCTTTGCACAGGGGCGGCCCGCATTTAAATAAATGACACTGTATAAATGGTTAAATGTTTAGGTCAAGCGGGGCTCATAATTTTTGGTGATTGATAAAATATCTCACTTTCATTAAGTGGCTGTATAAACAGAACGTATCCTGATTCTTCCACTGATTCGAACCGCCTTCCGACTTTATGAAGGCGCTTGCAATTTGTGTATTTTTGTTTTTGCCAACCAAAGAGTTTTAACCAAATACATATTTAGCGAATTTTCTTATTTAGTCCCTCGGCATTTAATATATAAAATAATATTAAGTGGCTATCTTAATAATATTGCGTAATATAATAAAAAAACTATGTTCTTTCTCCCTGTATATTTGTAAATAGTCCATCGAGATTTAATAGCTCGATAAAAGAATCACACAACATTTTGGTATTCACTGTGTTTTCTGATTTGATTCATATGTTGGTGACCTTTGGACCCGCACGATAAGACCGCATTCGACTATACGAGCTTCTATTCAAAATTTGGTTTATACGGGCATAACGTAAAAATTATAAGATTTGACGTCCAGTCAGGAACGCCGCTCCATAAGGTTAGAATATTAGGCAGGATCAACAATGGTTATGATACTGGGGGGTTTGAATATGTACAAGTTCTAACAAATTGCTTATCAGTGGTACGATAGTGCAATTGGTTAGAGCGATGGACTAGTGATCCAGAGGTGCGGGTTCGATCCCCGCTCGTAATATAACTTTAGCTGTTGATTATAAATATTTCTAAAATATGTTTTACAGTTTAAAAATAAACTGATAAAATACTTCTCTTTGAACGTTTATATTCTAATCTATCAATGAAATATACGAATAAAACTGATTTTAAGCATTTTCGTTGCGTAGTAATTTGTTTCCTTTTGAAATTGCAGTTAACTTTCTTTAACTTTAAATGTGGCACAAGTGAGCATGTCCCTCATGATCAAGTTTTAAAATAGTAGAGATTTCCTTTGTTCTTATCTATAAATTGGAGTTGATCATAAGTGACAATCTCACTTAGGCCAACAGGGTCGGATTTGCCCTTAGACAAAATGGACCCTAGCCTAGGACCTCAACTTCTTATCACTATAGATAAAGTTCAATAAAATTTTATTAGAAAATATTAAAAAGTCATACTTATTACCACAAAACTTTTAGAAACACTTGTACCCAGGCTTTAAGCCTTTCTTAAATTTAAATGGAGAGTTGAATGTACCAAAAACTTGATTTTTAGTTTATTTAATAAAAACTGTTTGGCGTAAGCGTAACATAAAAGTGGCGTGGTGTTATTTGCGTAGAAAAACCCTAGAAAGAAGCTATTTTGGTCGTTCTTCTTTATATTAACATAGCAAAATTTAACATTCTTAATTAAAGTAAAAATTAAATCGTTAAACGCCAGAACGTGCGTAATTGCACTATGTTAAAAAGCCTTCATTGCTCCGTTTTTTTGATCCATCAGAACAAGATTGTGATGAATGTATGAGTGAAATTAAAAGGATATATAAAGAGGACGTTGATACCACTTCGCGTTTCAATTTTGCATTTTATAAAGTTTGTGATTTAAGAATTAAAGAAATGGTTTATAAAACACCAGTGGATTCAAAAGAAGATCTAGAAAATCGGGTAAGGCGCGCTTTTGAACTCGATCCTTCAGAAATTCAAAGAGCTTACATGTAAATGGTCAGTACTTTAAATATCTGACGTATTAGGTGAGAATTCCAAAAGTTTTAATTTACTGACAAAATCGACTCTTTTCAGAACCACAATTTGTATTAAAAGAAAATCGTTTGGCATTGCGTAAGCTGTGGTTACATCATAAAAGTCTTAGCGTTTTAGACATTTAATGTCTATTTCTCGAATATCAATATTAATTATTTATAAAATCATTTATAAATCGATATCTTTAATGTCTGATTGTCAAATATTTATAATAATAATTATTCATAAATTCGAAAATTATTTTTCAACTCTGCAGTTCTACTTATCTTCACGTTTTAGCGTCTACAGATGTCAAAAAATATGTTTTATCAGTTCCGTCTGTTGGTCTGCCCGTCGGTTCGCGGAAGAGATTAAAAACAACTAACCAGATTGACTTTAAATTTTAGTCAGTACTAGGTCATATTATAGGGAAGACCTGGTGATATTTTAGTAAAAATTCACTAGACCGGAATAAGATGGCGGCCTACTGAAACGCCAAAAAAATTATTACTAATAAAGCTAATTATCTAATTTACCTCAAATTTTGCACAGAAATCGAATATTACATAGACATGAACTGATAATATTTTACTATCAATTTAAGATAGAAAAAAAAGTTGGGGCCTAATAAAATATTTAAAAAACCCGTAAAATTGTGGTACGAATTAAAAATGGCTAAACAAAATGGCGACCAACTTTTTTTTTTAATTTAACTTAAAAAGGTCTTATTCAATTGACTTTAAATTTTGCAGAAATATTAAACGGCTGAGTGCGTCCGTGTAAAAGCAACTTATGAATTTTCAATTATGCCCAAAAATCAAGTGTGGCATAGGTTGAAACTGGTAAAATATTGGTAGAAATCTAATATGATGGAACAAAATGGCGCCCAATAAAATTGTTAAAGACAGAGTATGTCACAGATTCGCTTCTCTATAAAGGGATCTGGGCTCCTATTATACCTACAGCAAATGTTAAAATGGGAAAAGTTTTAGAGGAATTGGCGACAATTGGTTTTGGAAATATCGGCGAAAAAAACGGAAATGGCGAATTTCGTGTTTCGCCACTAAATCCAAAACGGTAAATTTGACAGCTGTCAAAATGTGACATTGTTAAGGCGAATAAGATGGCGTGTACTTTAAATATCTGACGTATTAGGTGAGAATTCCAAAAGTTTTAATTTACTGACAAAATCGACTCTTTTCAGAACCACAATTTGTATTAAAAGAAAATCGTTTGGCATTGCGTAATGTGGTTACATCATGTTAGCGTTTTAGACATTTAATGTCTATTTCTCGAATATCAATATTAATTATTTATAAAATCATTTATAAATCGATATCTTTAATGTCTGATTGTCAAATATTTATAATAATAATTATTCATAAATTCGAAAATTATTTTTCTACTCTGCTGTTCTACTTATCTTCACGTTTTAGCGTCTACAGATGTCAAAAAATATGTTTTATCAGTTCCGTCTGTTGGTCTGCCCGTCGGTTCGCGGAAGAGATTAAAAACAACTAACCAGATTGACTTTAAATTTTAGTCAGTACTAGGTCATATTATAGGGAAGACCTGGTGATATTTTAGTAAAAATTCACTAGACCGGAATAAGATGGCGGCCTACTGAAACGCCAAAAAAATTATTACTAATAAAGCTAATTATCTAATTTACCTCAAATTTTGCACAGAAATCGAATATTACATAGACATCCATTTTTCTTGTAGACGCTATATTGGATTTTTCGATTTTTGGAAAAAGCGTGAAGTTTCCATTCTAGTGACAAGTGCATAAAAGATTTTAGTATCATCGAAATATCACACTTCTTAAAGTTAGGTCTCAATTTTTTCTAAAGAGGCCATGATTTATTTTTCACAAGATTACATTAATAAGTCATGTATTAAACGCCTTGAATTTTCAATACAACTTGAACGTAAATAACGACTGAAAAAATCTAAATAAGTTCTTAACTACTTCGTACCTGGGTTACATTAATTTGCAGATTTGCAAAATGACGTCAATTTGCATCGAGACACTTTTGACAAATGGTGACTGTTTTTTCGTACAACCCTGGCAAGTGTATTTCCGTTAATATTTTCAAATGTGTCCAAAACTCTTTATTTTAGGATTGTTATGGTCGCAGGGGGATCCCTGAGGTAGAAATCCAAGGGTCAGAGGTCAGGAAATCTAAAAGGCCAAGATATTGGACCATTTAAGGAAATAATTCTCTCATCAAACTGCTCTCTTAAGAAGTTCCTGACTTGAAGTGTTTTGTGAGCCGGACATCCATCCTGTTGAAATCAGGTTCTTCTAAACTTATCTTCCGTTAGAGTACCTCGTGAAGCCGGTACAATCTGAGTTCGGAAACGCTTTAGCTGTCTCTGTCCGTTTAGGTTGTAGTCAAACAAAAATGATCCTAGAAGTCGATTTCCTGAAATGATTAATAGTTTATAAATAGGTGCCCAATTAAAAAAGATAACTTAGATTAAATTACCAATGACCCGACACCAAACGTTACTTCCAAATCTGGTCTGTAGACGTCTCTCTGCCACTTCGTGAAGTTTTCCACAGCCCAATGATGACTGTTGTGCCTATTAAAAACTCCACAATTCGTAAACCTACTTTCACCGGACCACAAGACATGATTTACAAAATCGGGATTTTCATTACACGTCCTAGTATACCATTTACAGAAGCGTAGTGGTCTTGGAAAATCAGTTTCCTTAAGTCCTTGAACTATTATGGGTTTGTATGGATGGTACTTATTCTTTTTTAACACTCTTTGTACCGTTGATTTTGGCACAAATTTCCTGTTGTTACCGATGCACTAGGGTTTTCGTTGACAGCTTGTAAAATGTTTGTGTCACGATTTTCATTGTCAATACTGTATCCGCTTCTATGTTGTTCGACGGCTCCATGGTTAATTAAATTAAATACGATTTTTCTGAATTGGGTTTTATGAGGCTACCGTCGTTCGGGGTACATCTCCAAATACCTTGCTGAGGTAATATCTGTGTAACTGCAAGTACAGCGCTAACATGTAAAATTTTTCTTTATTTGAATTTGTGGTGTCAGATTTATTATTTTAGTGAGAGAAAAGCGTACTACTTATTAAAACACAACTTTGATACTACGAATTAGTTAAAGTCCACTTGTGTTACAAATCATGGCCTCTTTAGAAAAAATTGACACTTAACTTTTACGAAGTGTGATATTCCGATGATTATCTTTTATGCACTTGCATCACTAGACTAGAAATTTCACGCTCTTTCCAAAGATCGAAAAATCCGATATGGCGGCCATAAGAAAAATGAAAGTTGAGACGGATTGCTGGATAACAACAGACGATGGAGACATATCATACACGACATCTTATTTGTCTTAAAAAAGTGTAGTAATATTTCTAAAACTAATTGACCGATCGTAAAAAAAGCCGGATGCGCTAAGTTTCCTCTAAAACTTTCCCCATTTGACCTTTGCTGTAGATATATTAGGAGCCGAGATCTTTAAGAGAAGCGAATCTGGGACACACTGTATATGTGTTACTAAATGGCTATGTACTGTATAAAATAAATTCATAACGAGAGAAATGTACCAATTTTTTTCTTTAAATTCATTTTGAAAGGCGATGGTGGCTCGTAACCTAAAAACTTAGCGGTGCTGCATAAATGAACGTCCCATTAGCCATTTTATTTTTATCCCAATTATATTTTAATCGATGTTAACAAAAAAGCAAAATGTTTTGGACGTTTTCTTAAACCTCTTAGATGTTTCCAAAGATTCTGCTAAAGAATTACAAAATCCGCTGTAAGTTTTGATAGACTGCTACAAATTTTAGGATTATTAGCTTGGTCACATTGTTTTGTATCTTCTCACCCTACTATTTAATAAACAAAAAAACACTTAATGTAGTCAATAATTCTTGACAACGCATGCCTACTTTTATTCAATATATCGAATTTAGCTGCTCTCTTTTGCTTTTTATTATGCTCAATAAAACGAAATACATTCCGGTATTCAAGTGAGCTTTTAATAGTTTATTTTTATTTTCTCACTTAAATGCACTAGGTATGTTACACTAATTTGCATCCACGATTTATCTCCCATAAAAGGCAGGTGGAATCAAAACAAATTTACCGGCTCGACTTTATTTACGGCAAAAACCGGGAAAACTCCCAATATAAATTACAATATCTCCGGTGCTGAGCAAATTAAGCTGTATGACTTTAAGCCCCACGGGGCGGGGTCCTTAGGCTTATTTGAAGGTTAGTTGCTTATTTTCTGTCATGATGAATAACCTATTTTGTTTAAACTAAATTAATTTTTGTAAAGTAATGAATAACAGTAACTTGCATTCCAATTTTTCTTGCTTGACGTATCAAGACGTATCAAGAAAAAAACTCAGAGAAAGCTAATTTAGCCTACAGGTTGCAATTCATATTAACGAAAAAAATATCAACAAAATTTTCTGCTAATGATTTTTTAGATCTCTGAAGCCGTAGAGTTCAAATAGTGGCTTAACAAATATGGGCTAATTTTTTGACAATGTCAAAGTACAAATTGTTTAAAAAACACTTTGCACTTGAATGCACGAAGTATATTTAGTAATCTTTTTTTAAAAAGATTAAAATAAGCTCGGAGGTAAGAGAACCACGATATTTCTTGTTTTCAACGAAAAACACGACTGATTAAATTTATTAAGTGATAATTTTTTCGTATATTTTTTTTATTTTCTTTATAGCATAATATATAGCCATTACGTAATTTAACAACATTCAGTATTCAAATCTCTTCAAGTAAAAATCCCTGAAGATGTCCCCGAGCAATCGAAGGCGAAACGTCGGATAGTAATTCCAATTTGACATGAAACATTATTTCAAGAAAGTATTAATATTGTTTCACTTTATACCGACGACACAACAAAGATACCAAAATCTCTGTCTTTTAGAGCTCATCGGGCCGTCATAGACTTGCTAGCGAAATCACGTTACTAAAAGTTCTTTAACTTCTTCTGCCATTTTTAAGTTTACAGATTTCTTTCATTTATGGCGAAGTTGGTGAGCTACAGATCAGATAAAATAACTTGAGAATATAAAATATTCTTATTTGTTTGTGAACATTTACGAGAACATTCGACGAAAGCTTTTCAAATTCTTTTTTCGAGCTTCTGCTGATACTCCTCTTAGCTGTTGTATTAGAAGACAAGCAAATCGATTATACTACATTCATTTAATAATATTTTATTCACTATATGATAATTGGAAAAATCTTCATATTTTTAGATAGACAAAGATTTTTTAAAAATATGTACTTCTACCTTGATAACTGACGATTTCCACCAGCATTTTGCGAATTAAATATATTCCAAATAATATTAAAAGTATCATCCCTATTCAACTAATTTTTGAATTAACCAAAAAAGCTATCTTATGTTTCTTTAACTTCATTCCATTAATGTTTGAGATGGGGTAAAAATGTTTTTTTGTGAAGATTGTTTTACTATTTTGAAGACATTACTAAACATATTAAAATCCTCTTTTAATTTGGAAAAAATCCTAAAATATTATTATTGAAAAGAAACAAAAACTCTATGGGGTGTCAAGTCTTTACGTTGTAGTTTCTGTTTTGGCGAAGCGCACAGCGTGCTTAAAAAAACTGTGTTATTTGAAGTGGCACAAAGTGCCCTCATATATATAAGACTTTCTTTTTTTTTTTTCATGATATTTTTCTGAATTTCTTTAATATTGTTATTTCTTTCTCTGTAAACTGTATCTTTCACATAGCTCGAAAAGAAGGTATCCATAGGCGTTAGATCTGGGATGTTCGCGGGCCAGCTAGTTGTTTAGTATCCTCGCTTGATATTTTTTTGGAGAAGGTCTCTTATTGGCACAATATTATGGAGTGGTGCCCTGTCTTGTTGCCAAATTATATTTTGACGACTTCGAAGTGGTATTTCACAGAAAAAGTGCTCAATTTGATTTTCCAAAAGTTCCAAATATCCTAACCCATTTAAGTTGCCACGTATAAAAACAGGACTTAGAACCTTATGCCTCAAAATGCGTGCGGCATACTTGAATTGAGAATCGTCCTTGAAAAGCAATTTGCTCGACAGCTTGAGAATTTTCATCGGACCAAATATGGCATCTTTTCCGATTATAATTACCAGTAGTGGTAAATATCGCATCATCGGGCCATAAAATATTATTAAAATATTCTGGATCTTGATTAAGACTTGCTCTTCTGATTTGAACAAATAAATGTCTCCTATTTGTTCGTCATTTCATTGTTGAACTAGCATAATTTTAAAATCGTGGTATTCGTTTTGCTTTAAAGTTCTCTGAACTACTCAATAACTAAGTCTCTTGTTTTGTGGCCCATACCTTATATCTCTGACACAATCTCTGATAAATTGTCTTAGATTTTCTTGAAAATAAAGTAATACATTAAGATCCCGTTCTTCATTTCTTTGTTTCTTCCTTTTCTTATTTTTTAGAGACGCTGTTTCTTTCAATATTTTCATTGTATAAATTATAGTTGGGACAGATTCTCTAACCATTTTGAACATTTTTCCTATACTGTTCTTGTGGCGTTATTATTGTACTTGAAATAAAGTTCGACCATTTTGAACCTTTCAACAATGGAATATCGCATTTTTAAGTATTATCCCAAAATTAAAAAAATGATTCAAGCAGTGAATCAGCCTTCAAACATCAATGTCATGTTATGACATTCCAAAAATAAACCTTTATCTCCAGGCAGAAGCAGCTATTTAAATAGGTAAGCAATTATATCCGAAAAATCGTAATATTTCGTATTTATAAAACCCTCCATATTTCGAAAACCGTGAATTTTTGATACTGGTATATTACACAAAAAAATGCAGAATTTAATATGAAATTCAATAATATTAAAAAATGTTAAGTCCTAAAACTGGAACCTATCGTGGAAGATACAAAATACAAGAGTTCTAACTACACTACACCACAACTTGTTACGTCTGGGCGAGCGTTTCGCTAACCAAGTTAGCATCATCACCAGATGATATAAACTAAAGTAACTTATCCTAACCGAGACTATTTATAGGTAAATGTGTTCCCACTTGGTTGCACCCGACTGCACCGTTGTCAAGTAAGCAATAGAGGGGACTACAGGGAATAGGCCCTCTGTCTTTATTTAGTGCTTCCTTACCACATTTCTACTACTTCTCTACTCTCAAATGCATCCAATAATCTATTATTAGATACATTTTTAATTAACTTAAGATTATTTATTCCTATTTGGTGATTGTTTTCCAAAGCATGTTGGGCAACGCTTGACTTTTCTGTTCTTCCGTATCTTATCATTATCATTATATCCATTACTTTTAGCTATATTTTTAATCCGATACACTTCATTGTTAAAACGTTCTTTACTTAATGGAAAATTGACTAACCTGTGAGTTAAGAAATGAAATACTGCCATTTTGTGCTGACGGGAATGAAATGAATCGGATGTTATATACCTGTCAGTATTAGTAAATTTCCTATAAATATCAAATTTTAATTTATGGTTATTTCTATTAACTAACGTGTCGAGACAAAATTATTTACGAATATTTACCAAAGGAAAATTACAAATCTAATATGCCAAAAACTAAACTTAGCAGGCCATGAAATATAAAGGTGGTAAACATTAATGATATCTTGACATTTAATTGCAACATAATAATTATTCTTAAGAGGTTTGTTATAAAAGTTGTAACAGAATGACAAAATATTTTTAAGGAATAATACATTGTTATAATTGGGAAAAGAGCAAGCATAAAATTTAAGGAATATATATATAAGTAGTAAGAGGACACAAGTCTCTCGAATTCTAAACATTTTTTCTTATGAATTTCATTGATATTTCTTTACATACCAATACATTTACTAGTTTAATTTTTTTTATTAGAATTTTCGGCTAACTTAAATGACGTATGTCAAAATCAAATTTTCTTTTTTCGAAATGTTAATATAATTTTTTCTCTATACATAGTGAACATTATATGGGCACAGTGTACGGTGTAAAATACAATATAACGCTCAAAGAAAGACAGACCAAATATTTTTATCTAATTTTAGGATGGGATTAAAATAAAAACGATTATTTCCAAAAATATATGTTATAAGTAACTAGCTTGCCCGGCAGTAGTAACGCGATGAGTTTCTGGTGGAATTATAAGAATATGTGGCGCATTCACTTCATCATCCAGAAATGTTATTGGAGGAAATCTTATTGGTTTTATAGAAAAAATACGGAATAAAACAATACAAAAAAGATTTCGGTAGCGAGGAGAACATTGAAAAAATCATGTAAATTGGTGCAGTGCACAGTACAACTTTCTCACAAACTTGCTGAAAAAACTTTCTTAGTTTTTTAAATGTGTAGTTGAAAGAAGACTCTATGATAGGAATATTACAGTACATAATAACAAAATTGATATAGACTTAAGCAAATCTTAATGCAAACATACACTCAAAAATGTTTTACATCATTATTCAGTACTTTATTTCCAATTATGCACCAGTCGCGCAGTCGACTAAAAAGCAAACCTTGTTAGGTAAAACTAAAAGTATTTTCATCAGTTTTACGAGAATGTATCTCAGAAATGCCTTAAGCGGATTTTTATAAATTAAAAATATTCTGAAAGACGATTATTTGTTTAATCAATAGCCTGGAGTGGTCTTTAATAAAAAAGTTTTTTCTGTGGTATACACGGTGTGAAAAAGAATGAAAAATTTTAATTTTCTGCACCTCTTGCAATAATTATTCTAGAATCTTATTTAGAAGCTTTTTTCGATATCTCCGGTCGTATTTGGCAGTTTTAATTTTTTGTTTAGAAAAAAAGTTACAGCGTATTTTCAAGGCTGTATTTTTTAAATCAAAATATTTGGAATTTCTAGTGGTTTTTTATTTTATTATGGAAATTGCGGGACTTTATTATCCCAGTTTCTCTATACCCATAATTATAGAGATTTTCTTTTTTTTTTGTTCAGAAATAAAAGTTACAGGGTGTTTTCAAAAAGTCAAATTCAAAATTTCTATGAGTTCTTAAATTTAATAAAAAACTTTAGGGACTCTATTATCCCAGCTTTTATATCACAGAAGTATAGCGGTTTTGCGCTTTTTGAAAAAAAATTACAGGGTATTCTAAAAAAGTCTGTATTTTTGAAATTTCAAAAATTACAAATTTCTATGTGCCTTTTTTATTAATGTGGAACGTTCGGGGCTTTATTAGCCTAGTTTTTCAGTACTGTTATTATTTATAAATTATTCATAACTCAAAAATAAAAGTTGATGTAGTATCAAAATTCTTACTTTCTCCAAAATATCAAGGTGGTATAGTTTAAAAAAATGCAACTTTTGTTTGTCAGCCTTTTTTGAGACACATGTATGAGTATACATAAAAATATATGCCCTAAAAACTACTTATTAAATCCGACAACTTTTGTATTTAAATTTTTTTTCTAAAATGATAAGCCATGTGTTAAATGGGGTAGAATTTATCGTGTACTTAACTTTTTTTCCTAAACCAAAAAATACGAAACCACCATACTTTTGTGTACAGGGTGATCAGTTAAGGGTAGCGAGCGGCCATATCTCATAAGATATTGGTCGTATAGATTTGAGAAAAAAAAACTCATAATAAAAGTCGCTAAATGTTGTTGTTGGACAGTTTTATTAAGATTTTTCATTGTTAAACATCTTATTTTTTCAATCCAAAACCGTTCGTCTAACGAAAAAAAGTCAAGAGGTTCTTTTTGTTAGCAACTAATAAGTGATTACGAAAATGATTTTTATTTTGACAAAAAGCAGTGGCGTGCCATTTTTTAATAAAATAATATTTTGGTCAATATCAACGGTTCACAAAAAGGTAGATGATAAATTATTTTCATTAAATTATAGAGAAATTTATCCCCTTTTAAAATATGTAAAAATGAATATACCATTACATTTGTTTTTATTGAAAAAAACTAAAAAATATGCTACTAATTCAGTTAACGCCATCTAGCGACGCCAGCAAAAGTCAAAAATTCAAAACCAAATAAGCGTTTTGTAGTGCAAATTATGCTCTTTCATATGAGCCTAAGTTTGCTAAAATCGGTCAAAAGAAACGAGAGACATCTTGGTTTGTTTGAAAAAACAATTGAACTTCCCCCACCGCTTTATTTTGATATATAGAACAAAACATTTTAGACAAAAAGTGTAGGGAAATGGTCACTAAATATGAAAATGATATCATCGATATATTTTCATTAGGCAAAATTCTATAAAAACCCCATTTTTCTACTTGGTGTTGGTTGTTACACCCTCTAGCGGACGTTTGACAAACTCGAAAATAATTTTCAGCAATTTCTCTTGGCGACTTTTATTACGATTTTTTTTCTCAAATCTATACGACCAATATCTTATGAGATATGGCCGCTCGCTACCCTTAACTGATCACCCTGTACAGAGGAACTGGGATAATAAAGTCTCGAAACTTACATATTAATAAAAAGGCACAGACAAATTTCTATTTTTTGTAATTTCAAAATTACGGACTTTTTCCCTGTAACTTTTTTTCTAAACAAAAAATGCAAAACCGCTATACTTCTGTGTACAGAAAAGTTGGGATAATAAAGTCCCGAAAATTTTATATTACATGTAAGAACTCAAAGAAATTTATATTTTTTTAATTTAAAAAACAGATAACTCTTTTTTTTCTAAACAAAAAAATGCAAAACCTTTGTACTTCTAGGTATAGAGAAACTGTGACAATAAAGTCCCGGAATTTCCACAATAAATAAACGAACCCCCAGAAATTTTTAATTTTAAAAATACAGGCTTTTTGAAAATACCCTATATAACTTTTTTTTCTAAATAAAACAATTAAAAACCGCCTATTGTAAGATGTGCAGAGAGTTAACATTTTTATTTTTAAATTATATTGTTTTCACACCCTGTAAAACAAAAAAAAATTATTTTTATCATACACCACTTCACGCTATTGATTAAACAAATAATGGCCTTTCAGAATCTTTAATTACCAAAAATCAGCTAAAAATGACGAAATTTGCTGTGCCGACTAATTTTTTGAGCAGTTTATTATAAATTATGGGGATCATATATGCTACATGGAATATCTTTTTATTATTAACATTTCGGAAATACTTTCTCGAGCAATCGTTACTACACGTCTAATAACTAATAAATCGAGTTAAACGCATTGTGTCTTTATAAGAATCCGCGGGAATTTTTTAGCAAAAGTAGGGTTAGCTAACGAGATATCGAAAAATATTATAGAGAAAAAATATTTAAAATTCGAATTTATATATTTGTGCAAATTATTGAAACGTTTTGAAAGATATGAAAATTTAATTTTTTCTTTATCTTTCTTAAAAATAAGTTTATCAAAGCTCTAGTTTATTTTTTTCGCAATTATAAGAGATAGTAATAATAAAATGCCTGTAATTTTTTACTGCTCAAATAAATAATATCAAGTTAAGAAAGAATTAAGTTCAGTTACAAACATTTTTGATAAATCTTTGGCTTACATAAAAGACTCAGGATTTGAGTTTGTTGCAGAAGTTCCATCGGCTGTATCCAAAAAAATTATTTCTGTGCAGGGAATGCTCTGGGGGCAGTAAATTTTAAATGCCGTGTGGACAAACTACTTCTTCATAAGTTTACAGACAACTTTCAGGTATTGGATAACGTAATTGCCGGAGAACTAATTTTAGATTTACTAGTGAAACATACTGACCCCCCGGTCTATTTATCACACACAAAAGTCGGTAACAGACACGTGATCGTTTCCCCTTTACACACCTATTTTGGACTATCCTCTCACGTTGCATTGTTTTTGTAGCTCCCAGTTTCTTTTAGAGTTTGAAATCACAAGATGTTACTCTAGTTTTTTTTATACCTATATTGTTTTTTTAACCTTAATTTTACTTTTGTAAATTAAATTTATTCTAAAACTCATTGCATAAATTTATTTTCAAGCAACCACCTGACATATTATGTACAGAAATACTCTTTTCCTAAGATCAATGTTAACAGATAGAAGGATATTTGTATCCCTCAAATCCGTATGTACTTACATTAGTACAACCTTAATGTATTGATTTACTCAGTCTATCTAATGTCTTTAATAATAACATATTAGTCCAGAGTAAATAAACGTGGCACCTGTCACTTACTACGTTTACTACGCCTGTTATAAAGAGGGCCTAAAGTTATGGCACTTTATAATTTAAAACCACTTGGAAGACAACGGTCCAGCAGAGAGCTCCAAGGCTAACACCTACTGCCAAACATCCTTGGTTATTAAATAGTTGTCCATATCTTGTCTCCTAATATAACTTTGATTAACGCCTCTAATGCTATCATGTTATTATTGGCGGATACGTACAGAATATATACTCTCAGACACACAAACATCGCACTCGACATACATACTCCCTCACACTTTCATACCTTTTGCACGAAGCTTCTAACATACATTTTATACGCAAGTACATTACGATTAAATATTTAGCTCATTTTTTATTTTAAACTACCTATTATCTGATTTTGACCTACCGACCCAAATTTACAGTCTTTAATGATACACAAACAGGTGGTTGCTAAAACCTTACACCCTATAGTAAAAGAAAGTGAACTAAACAGATGTTCGGAATACCGTTAGATTTTTCTGAAGAGCAAGTGACTTTGTTTTGATGCAACCAGATGTTTAAAAAGCCGGCTGCGTGGCTTTTAAATTGTCAAAAATTAAGTATCTTGGCAAATTTCCCCCTTTATTTAAATTCTCACCTGTAAATTTTTGTTTACCAGTTTTCTCTCCCCCAAAATTTTATGATTTTGATCTAGTACTTATTTTTAAGTTTATATTATTTTTCATGATGCTTTGAAGCGTCTGCGACAAACTTAGCTGTTCACCGTTTCCCTTAACCTTAAATAATCGTTTAATTTTTTTTTTGCCCAACCTTACAGAAAACAATTTATCTTATTCTTTATTTTTTTTTATATATAATCGCCCCGCAAAACTAAAATGTTTGTCTTATGTTCCTTTGCCATTATCCCAACTTAGAAGTGAAATCTTGTACCGACGGGCACCGGACACTACAGAGTACAAGTCGAGCCGGGCGATGTCAGCTTTTTTATAGCTGTCACGTGCCATAGCAGCGACTTCTCTGAAGTGATATGAGGTTGTGCCGGGACGCTGTCAGCTTTCTATAGATGTCACGTGCCGTAAAACAGACCTCTCGGCGTCAACACCCATACAATATCACACTGAAAGTGTGTTGAATAAGACAAATCATTGGACTACCTTTCACTGTATATAAACCACCGGGCACCGTTCTTATCGGCGTCACAGGATTTAGATACACTGACCATACCCAATAATTCGACAACTAAAACAATTTCCTGCAAAGTAACGTACAGTCGGGCACCGCTATAAAGGCTCTCGGCGTCATCAGCACTGTAATGTCACCCCCAGGAAATTATTTAGTTTAGCCGCAAGAACCACAGAGTTGAAATTTAATTTACATCCAGCCCTCCCCTTTCGTTATTTTACTTTATTATTTTTCCTCTTCAAAATCTATGAACAAATTAGCAGCGTAACAACCTTTACCTTTAAAAGAAAATATAGAAAATGCCAAGTTAGAAGTTCTGGATGCTTTTATAGGCTAATCCCCCTTTGCATTATTTCACCCGCCGTGAGGTGCAACTTTCACCCTCATTGGCAAAGTCACGTAATCGTGGGAATGGAATTTAAAGAATTTTACCTACTCTGTCCTCTTTTGAGACATTCATGCGTTCTTGTCTAAATTTTAAACTTTTTTTTAAACGAGTTTTCTACTCGAACATTATTAATTTGTTTACTTGAAATCTATGTCCATATTATAACACACAGTAATTAGCCCAGTATGTTCCTAGTTAATAAAAACTTTAAAATATTTATAATACTAAAAACCAGAAAATTTACAACAAAATATCGACCCCAAGTCGATTTACTTTACTAGTAAAAAGGCAAAGGAAAGCATGCCACAAAAATTTTCTTTGGCGATATGACGTTTAAAAGTTGCTGCAGAGATTTTGCACAACTTGATACAAAAACAGAGGAAGCACGCAAGAATCCAAGAATTTCGTTCCCGTTTTGTAATCGGTGTTACCAAACAAACGTGAACGTACTTTAAGACGTTTCATCAAAATAAATCACTTCATGGAATCCCATTTACTTCAAAATCGAATTTTGAGAGTTTGATCATAAAGCATTACGCAGTATTCTTGCTCATTATATATTAAAAGACAGTAACTTTCAATATAACCAGTGTCTCTGAAAGAAAGTGCAATCGCTTGGCTTGCCAAAACAGTATATTAACAAACACGTTTGTCAATGAGCTTTTGCGCTTTAACTTTCATAGACGGCTAGTTGAAAATTATAGAAACATCACCACAAATTAGTGCAATGCAGATTTTAATGACTATTTTGTTGAACAGTGGTTAGAAAAAAGTATTATTAGAGATATTTAAAAGGTCGGCTTAATTGGAAAATACAATCCTCATATTTGTGACTTGTTGTCAAGTTAATTTTAGTAGGACGCCCCAAAAAGATAATAATTCTTTAGATTTATGTATTAATAATACAACACAAAAATTGTTGTAAAGTACAAATTTCTTTTTCATTACACTTGAAATGAGAAATGTTTACAGTTTATGTGTGAAAGGTAGCCTGGCCAGTTGGCATGCAAAAATAAATGTTGGAAGATTGCGTGGCGGGCTAGCCCAGGTTTTATTGCCGTGTCGAGTTGGGAATAATTTAAAATTGGGTTTCATTTTTGAAACCCAAAAAATCACCCTGGTTGCTCAGATTTGCTCGAACTTCACTTGATTACGAAATAGGTAATTTTTTGTGGTCGGAGCAATTGTTGAACACTTTATCTACCGTTTTTAAATTTGAGTTTGAATAGTTCAATTTCATATATTGATGAAGTTTGTAAATAATGCTTAGGATATGAATTCAATATAAAATCAGTATCAACTCTGTAATGTGCAATTGAATGTTCAATTGGCAGTTTATTTGTGTTTCAGTATATCGATCTCTGTTATGGTCTAAATGTTTAAAAACTTCGTGGTTCATGTAAAAAAATTGAATAGGTCGTAATTTTTGGCTAAGAAGGATAGAATTAAAAATAAAGAAAATCGCTTTCCCAAACCCCCTGCGGAAAAATAGAAGGTGTTTTTGTGAATTTGTAGGCCATTTCTTGATTTGAAGTTAATTTTTCTATTCGATTTCGTATAAAAAAAGCCCAAACAGTTTTAGTTGTACCTAGGTCAAAGCTAAATATTGTTAAAAAAATAAAATCGAGTAGTTTACATGCGACATCGTGTGTACTGGTCGAATTTAGATGGCACTTTGCTAGTTGGCGGTAAACATAAAAATATTGTGGAAAAATTTCATTCTAACATTATGGAAAAGAACATTGATGACTTTTTTTTCCAATAGATTATTTTGTCGTTTTATAATTTATTTGAGAACACAAACGATGATAATTTTGCTCCCATGTTTGCTTATCCTAATTACAAATAAAAAACAAACGCAAAATGGCGACATATTAAACTGTTGAGTATATATTTTTATACGTGCCGAAATAAGTTTTAAAAAAATTTTAAACAAATGGCGATATATTCTGTTCCGTATATATTCTTAATAAATATTGTTTTTGATCTACTCAAAAAAATGTTTTCAATGGATATAAATATATAAAGGATTAAAATATATTAATTTTACTTGGTATTTGAATGTGAAAACAAAGTTTTTAATAATTTCAGGGGTCCATGGAAGCAAGGGAAGCGATGCTTCCCCTATAAAAAATCAAAAAATCATCTTCTAAAATGTAATTTTTGAAAGTGGAAACAATTAATTTACTTTATATTAAAAATGCTAAAAAATTGTCCTAATTATCAAGCCGATAACAAACGCGGCCTTGATTCCCACGGAGCAGCAGTAGAAAAATAAGAAAACATAGATCTTGTGTGTTTTCTCGGACAGCACGAATTAGGATCAAGATGTAGGTCACGACCAAATAAGGGTTTCTTCCAATAAAGGAGATTTTCAGTATTTACTTAATTTAATGGCTAAATATGACGATTGCTTAAAAAATCATTTAGATCAGTTGGAGAGAGTTGATTTAATGATTAATTTCCGCAACCATTTTTTTAAAAATAAGCAGGCGATTGGCGAAGCGTCGTTCACTGCTATTGTTTTGGAAAGTGGGTCGAAATGATGCTCTACCGAGTTCGCTTAGACCAATAAGTACAACCTCCTTTCTGTTGAAAAGTCTGGCTACATCCGCTGAGTGATCATCAGTACACTTACCAAACGGGCAAATCAAAAGAACTGGCTCTCAACAATTCTATTGAGAACATAAATAACGAGATTGCAATTGCTGCATTCCTAGATATCGAGGCAGCATTTAATATTGCCCTTTCTGAATCACTCTATGATGCAATTACTGAAAGAGGGGTAGAATCCCTTATTAAACAGAAGGATGACAACATCTCTACAGGACGAGACAGTTAGCTTTAGAGCAGCTAGAGGGTGTCCACAGAGAGGGGTTTTATCGCCCTTGCTGTGGTCACTACTGGTGGACAACCTGCTGGCTGTGGTTAGGCTGTGGGAGGTTGATCTACAGACATATGCCGATGATCTAGTTATCATAGTAAAAGCCCTCAAATTTTGGGCTTGGTTGAGGAGAAAACTAATATCTACTGGCTTAGACTGCCAGGTCTGTTTCATGCAAAGGCATTTATCCCCCTTCCCATGAAGAAGAGGATAACAGAAAGTCGGTTAAATACGAACATAATTAAGCTCAAAACAGCAATAGATACAAACTGATATCACTAATTTTACCCAATTATCTATAGTAACTAACTTTACCCAATTATCTATAGTAATACGCTATCTTAAAATAGATGGAAGTATTTGAGAGCTGAAGTTCGAGAAACTTTTCCAGTCCATCAATCACATTAAGAGTGTAAAATATTTTTCGTTACTTTAAGTGGCATGGCTGCTTTTTTTTCCAAGTCAGCAAAACATGCACAACTAACACTTACTAGGTGGAACTATAATGGAAAACTTGTATTAATAGTCCCTGAAAAGCGTGAATGACTGATTGAATTATTTGAGGATGTAATAGAAAATAATGAAACGTGGGACTCAGAAGCTATAAATACTTCGAGGGTTTTTGGACTGTTTGAAACGAGATTTTAATTTTAATTATTTGTTGAACATATTTTCGGAAATATTTCCATTTCCGGGTAATGTTTTTACAGTATATTACAAACTAAGACAAATGATATTGCATTTCACTTAAAAAAGTGGATGATTTTTAGTCTAGATTAAGCCAAAAAAGAGATGACTTGACCCATTTTAGGAGAAAAAGATTATGATAAATGAAGAGTCACAAGCCAAGCGTTTTCCAACAGACAATGTGAGAGATGTTTAAACACCATACAGCCTCCTCTTATGAAATAATCGATCAAATTCAGCAACAAATAAGCCATGAAATAAAGTAATTTTTAATTCCTGGAGCTCTGCCATTTTGGTGCATTTAAAGGAAGATACTTTTCTTTATTATGGACAATTCTTTGACCGAGTGTTACTGCGATCTGAACTAGAAGTGATTTACGAAACCGATGACATTAGCGCAAAAACCTAACGTTAAAGAACTAGTGCAATTTTTAAAAGTCAATGAGCTAGAAAAGGCCTACACCGAAGTATCGAAATTGTATGAATTAGTATTGACCATACCTGCCATAAATGTATCACTAGGACGCAGTTGTTTAACACTTAAACGTAAAAAAAAAAACGTTAGAAATTCAACTGGGTAGGGTTGCATGTTTGTAGTGTTACAAAAAGTGACTACATTACAAATGTAGGTAAGTTTCCCTTACTTAAAATTTCACCGAATTTACTGATTACCTTAATAGATATAACAACTTTTTATAACCAATATTATATTTACTTTCTCACTTTTTAGTATCTGTTATTTTGATAGCATTTCTTACAATAATCAAGTTGCTGATTTTTTGTTTGGCATTTATAATATTTAATTTAATTGTTTTAATTTCCGTTTACCAAAAAATATCGTGAGAATTCAGACAAATATCTGATTTCTAAAGTCCTGTTTTTGAATGATTATAAAAATCGTTTTTAGGCTAGTAAACATTGAGAGAATTACAACTGGATGCAAATTTTGTTTTTTTTTTCTTTGCAATATTATTTTTCCATTGCCGATTTTTATTTGTAAGTTTCTAGTGTTTGTATATGCATGTTTTGGTACCTACTTAATAATAATACTAATGCTAATAATGAAACTTTTGTTAATCTACAAAAAATACGTACATCTGTAATTCAAAAAAAGAGGAGTAATCGTTGAAAGTTTAAATAGACCATTTCATAAGCTTTCTGAATTAAAATTTAGAGGCAGTCCATGTCTTGTATCTTGAAAACTAAATAAAACTACCTCGGTTATTTAAAATATTTTAAAAAACTATCAGAAGATAAGTAAATATAGATAATTGTGTTAATGGAAATGAACTAAAAAAAAGAGAAAAGGGGGACAGAAATACAAGATCGGGATGATCGGGATGGAATAAAAAGTGCTTGTTGTAACTTATAATTTTAGCTATATTAAATCGACACTTTCAATTTCTTCTTAGTGCATGGAAACTGTTTTACCGCCAACTTTTGACGTGTCAGAACATTTATATTTCCTCAGTCTAATCATTATACAAATTTATATAGTTAGTATTGTTTGTAAATTGTGTTGTTATTGTATTGTGAATGTGTTTTAAGTTAAGTGTTTCTGTTATTTCCGACCATTTCGTTCCGAATGTCTGAGGAAAGATGATATTTGTAAGTTTTTTAAAAAAAAAACTATTATTTTTTTATTTATTATCTAGATTTTTGTCACTTACAGATACTATAATTCTATCCTTGACAATGGCTGTTGTGCCGAAACGCGTCGGATAGTCTTTAATAAAAATATTGTGAAGTACTGGACCTTTTTTTTCTTTCTTTCATAAAAAAAACTGTTTCAAGCTCGGATATTTAATATTTAACTGACAGGTAGGACATCAACAGGGTTCATAAGATCCACAAATAATCATCCGAGTGGCGCCATTTTAAGAACATATAATGTATACAAAAACAGTCTGTGTATTAATTATGTGTATATATATATATATATATATATATATATATATATATATATATATATACACATAATTAATACACAGACTGTTTTTGTATACATTATATGTTCTTAAATATGTGTGTTTAATAATCGGTACTGCACCTAGTACATATAATTATTTGTATAAATCATATATATATATATATATATATATATATATATATATATATATGTCCTATATATATAAACAATCATGTTTTTATTTAAATAAACGGTCATGCATATCAGAGTGAATCAATATATAATATTTTCAGAGTGAATATAATAAGAATAAAAAGTTGTTTTTACCATAAACCTGATGACGAGTGTAAAGGAACTCAATTTTTTCAGCATAATGAAACCTGTATCCTTTACTATACTTAAACTTACTTATATCTAGAAAAATTTAATTATATACTTGCATTCTAGGACGGGATTATACCATGGAGACCCTAAAAAAAATTTTGTTCCCGTCTTATATTTTTGAGAAGTTATCGAAAAACTTAAAATTTTGAAGAGTGTCCGTGCCTTTATCCTATTTGTAATCCTGACTCTGGAATTTCCACCCTTCCTAATTTAAGAACTTCTGTCCTGAATGAATGATCTTTCTTTATTCGGTCATAGGTTTTGCTGAGAGACACTTTTGGCAAATCTTAGTATTAAGTAAGTAATGGTAATGTATATGGTTATCGTAGCTTCATTTATTATACATAAAAAATGGAATAACACAGAATACGCTTGTGTTAAGATAATATCAAGATAAAAAGCAAAAGTAATACAACTTTTTCAAACAAAGATTAGATATTTGATCAGTCTCGATTGAGAATCATAATAATGTTAACTAGCTAGATTAATTAATACAGTTTTTTAATAAATGATTAATATAAAATGTTTTGTGCACACTTGGGCGTAATTTAATTTAATAGTACGGAAATCCTCTTCTAATTGCAGTAATCCACTTCAGCCACATTGAAGAAAGTTTATTCAATCGTTTTCATATCTAAAATTGAAAATTTTTGAAACTTTCAAATAAAAGTAACATTGTCTTTTATCCCTCTACTTCCACATTTTACAATACTACCAAAAGAAGGCATTGTTAGGTAAAAAACAGAAATAAATACCAAAACTACCATATACTCCCATGTAAAAATTCGATTTGTTTGTCCTACGACCGTGAAAAACAGCTGATCGGTGACGTTCAACTGAGAGATCGTTGGAGTGCCCTATAAATGTGTACCTCATTTTGAATTTAAAGGTTAGAGTTCTACTGCCTGAGAATGTACTGATTATCTTAGTAGAGACGAACAATTTTCTATAACCAATATTTTATATCCTTGCTCCCTTTTTTTAGTATGTTTCTTATTTCGATAACATTTGTGACAATCAAGTTGCAGATCTTTTGTTTGGCAATTATAATATTTAATTTAATTGTTTTAATGTCGGTTTACCAAAAAATATCTTGTGGGTCACGTATAAATATTTTATTTCTAAAACCCTAATTTTAATGATTATAAAAATTGTTTTTAAGCTAATAAACGTTGAAGGGATTTCATTTAGATGCAAATTTTAATTTCTTTTTATTTGCAATATTATTTTTACATTGCCGGTTCATTTGTATGCATCTTTTACTGTGCCACATGTTTTGGTACCTAGTTAATATTAATACTAATGCTAATAAGACTTTTGTTAATCTACAAAAAAGACATACATGTGTAATTTAAAAAAAAAAGAGGAATAATCATTGGAAGAATAAATAGGTCATTTCGTAAACTTTCTATTTACTTATACACGATAGGAGTAACCACAGATTACACATTCCAAAAAGTAATCCACTACGTAGTACACTATTTTAGTGGGTAACAAAAAGTGAAATAAAAAGAGTTTCAATATATAGAAATAATAAAAAATACAATTAATCACAGTTCATTCAGAAAATGATATTTAAGCCTATGCTTGAAACAAACTAATGATATTTCAAAACACTCTAAGTTATTAAAATGTTTATTAAAATTAATTTAACATTCTACACAGTGGTGAATTCTGACCTGAATTGGTCCTGCGGAAAGGAATATGAAAGAGTTCTTGATGCCTAAGATTCCTGCTGAAAACATTAAATTGGATACACGAGTAAACTTGTGGGGCGAATCCTAGACCTTTAAATATATCATGCCTGCGCTGCAACGACAAAATGCTAAATCATCTCATAATATCAATATAATTTATGTCTATAATAAAATAATTTAATTTAAAACCGAGATAACTTACAAATTTATATTGCACAAATTCTAGTCTTCTTATATACACATAATATCGTGGATTCCAAATAGGGTTGCCAACCTTCCTGTATTAAGAAGGACGTCCTAGATTTTAGTAGATTTTTATTTGTCCTTTGTCTTTCCGACACCCCCAGAAGGAGGCATTTTGACCTGGATTTTGGCATTTTTTATTTATTTTTTTTTTTTTTGAAACAACACAGCATAAAATACAATTTTATTATTTTAATCGTTTTGTTGCGTAAGGTCATCTGTCGACTGTCGAAATAATGAAGAAAATGCGCACTTAAAGAGCGAAATTCTGTGGTTTCTACTATTTGTATTTATCTGAATAACTTATGAGTTAGTAATATCTAAGAGTATGAGGCAATTCCTTTTACCTTAATTATATTATAACTTAGTTATATGTTAAGTGATTTTGAAATTTTCTTTTCTTTTGTTTACTGAAATATTATTTATTCCGTTTATTTTATTAAAATATGAAATAAGTTGACACATTATTAATAATAATACGTCTACTACACCAAGATATTATTGTTTCCTTCATAATATATGTTTGGCTTAGCTTTTATTATCTAGTTTGTATTTAGTTTTCGAGCTAATAATTAATTATTTAATTTTTGTTTTACACAGTGAAAACAATATTTGTTACATTTATTTTGTAAGAACTAAGGAAATATGAAACAAACAGGTACATTAATTATTATAATGCCTATACTAAACGACAGTTTAACTTGTTCCTCCATAATATGTTTAGTTTGTATCTTCTTTTTAATCGTTATTACATGCCGCCTACCTAATATAATACAGTGCTTATACTTAGGAGGTAAAAGGTAATAAGGTAAATAGTCCCTCTATACAACTTTATTTATAGGAACTTAGTTGCAAGTTGAAATGCGGTTGGATAAGTGATTTTTAATTTTTTTTTACTCAGTTAAAATATTATTTATCACGTTTATTTTGTTTAAAATTGATAAAATATTTATATTATTAGGTGTCCTTCTACCCTTTATTACAATTTTTTACAGATTTTAACTGATCTGTCCTGGATTATGGAAATTTATAGTTGGCAACCATAATTCCAAACTACCGATGCAAAACAAAGCATGCTGTGAATAAAAGCATAGTAGAGGTTAAGTACGGGAATTGCTGCAGCAGACGGTTGAACTCATTTATTATTAATTTTAGATATGAGTCCAATATGGCACAAAAGTCCCTGATCTCCGAAATCCTTATTAAACTAACATTTTGAATTTGGTAGTTGCAATTAATCTCATGTTTCTGTTTCTGGTGGAGATTATAAAGCATTTGTCTATGTTTATAAACAGACTCGTGGTCTCGTAATAAGTAGAAAATCGTTCCAAGTCCTCCTTCATTTTCACGCAGTCGTCCGGTGTTTGAATAGTCCGAAAAAGTTTTAGATCATCAGCGTAAAGAACAAATGAGGAATTATTAAAACAGCCACTAATATTATTTATGTATAGGACGAAAAAGGGGGCCTAAATGACTCCTTTGAGGAATACCCAAGGGAACCCGAAACGAAGCAGAAATGTAGCCGTTAACTGCTACTGCCTGAGTCCGGTCTTGTAGATATGACCATATCCATCTTTAGAGGTAGTTAGATTCATTAACCTCAGAAAGGCGATCAATTAGTATCCGGTCATCAATTTTGTCGAAGGCCTTACTGAAGTCGGTGTAAATCACATCGACCTGGATTCTTTTGTCCATTGATTCTGACAAAAATTCTACGAGCGAAATCAAATTTGTCTCTATTGATCTAGCTGACACGAAGCTATGCTATTCAGGTATAATTATATCATTAACAAGTTCCAAAATTTGTGTAAATATATTTTTTTCAAATAACTTACCTAGAATGCACAGCTTATTAACAGGCCTATAGTTATTAACATCATGTTGTACTTCCGTTTTTAAATATAGGGCTTATGTGAGAATATTTCCACTCTGAAGAGACGTGTTAAATATATGTAACAACGGACTCAATGTAAAATAGGTTTTTACCCCATACACTTTTTTGTATCAAGCCGATTCTAGACGAGACCTCAAACTCATTCAGAAGAAATCTACTGTTATCCCCAGAATCTAACATATTCGGAATAAAGGGATCCGTATTAAAGCACTGAGAGAAAAGGCCAGGATGTCACTACCAGTGCTGGTACTCTGAGTCCCATAAAACATAGAGAAATTAAATTAAAGTTTAGATGCAGTTGAGGACTTGTATTTTTAAAACTAAATAAAACAACCTCAACTATTTAAAATATTTTAAGAAACTATCAGGGGGTAAGTAAACATAATTAATTATATTGATGGAAATCAACTAAAAAAAGAGAAAAAATGGGAATAAAAGCTAAAAGTAAAGCATGGCAAGCATGCAAGGTCGGGACGGGTAATAAATACCTTCAATTTGAAAAAATATAAAAGAATAATGTGATGTTACGCAGAGCAACGACAGCAAAATGGGGTCATAAGATATACGAAGGAAAGAGGTACAAAAAGCTACTTTTCAGGTAGGCAAACAAAACGCCTATAATGAAAATTGCTGCTACGTGTCACGAGACTGAATATTTAAAATTTACTTGGCAGGTAGGATATTTAGAGGGGTCATAAGAAACACAAAAATTCTTTAAGTGAAGCCATTTTAAGAACATATAATATATTCGAAATGAAATAAAACTAACTGTGTAACTTTTCAGGAAATTTTTGATTTATGAAAGTTCCATTGAAATTATTGGGTAAGTATTTTTACAGGTGCCGAAATCTTTCTCTATTTGTCACAAAATGTGAAAAGAAATTTATTTTAAGTGACAATTTAAAAAATTAAAGTGGTAAAAGTAATGAAAACTTAAAAAATATTAATAGACATCTACAGCCAGATCAATACCGCATCTTAATAAAACAGTTTTTAATCTACTCCAGAAAATAAAATGCTATGCAAAGATACAAATATATAAAATAATAAATTATATGAATTAATTGTTACTCTCAAAGTGAAAGCGAAGATTTTTTTCTTTAAATAAACCTTGACTATGAATAACGAACCAAATAAATTTATTAAAACACAGTTTACCTGCAATTCCTAATACAGGAATAACAGTAATAAATATGTACCTCATTTTGAAAGGTTACAGTTCTGCTTGAGAATATACTGAGTATATTAATAGAAATGAGCAACTTTATATCACCAATATTTTATTTAGTTACTTTAAAATTAGAGGCAAATTATATTATTTATATATATATATATATATATATATATATATATATATATATATAATCCTATATATATATATATATATATATATATATATATATATATATATATATATATATATATATATATATATATATATATATATATATATATATAAGAATAAAATATATGCACCTATTTGTTTCTTTTTTAGATAGCAAAAAAAAAAAAAAAATAATAATCCTTCTTTTGTGTTTTGAAGGCCAGGACGATTATTTGGTTTTAAGGTTTAATAAATTGCTATATATTATATTGAGATTCTGTATATCCGATTTTTTATTCATCGGGTTTTCCTGATTATTTATGTGCACCATTTCGAGAAAATTTCTTTTAAAATAATTAATTTCACATTCGAGAATCTCCGCCTCTGCGAAATTTGCTGAATGACCTGTGTCTCTTACGTGTTGGGAAAGGGCACATGCTTCGGGTTTTATTCTTATATCACTTTTATGAGATATTATTCTATCTTTTAGAGGCCTTGAGGTTTGCCCTATGTATTTTTTATTGCAATGTAAACAATCTATTTTATATATACATATATATATATATATATATATATATATATATATATATATATATATATATATATATATATATATATATATATATATATATATATATATATATATATATATATATATATATATATATATATATATATATATATATATATATATATATATATATATATATATATATATATATATATATATATATATATCTTTTATAGAAGACTGCAGTGCTACTAAATGAATATATAAATAACGTAAACGGATTATTAAGAAACATTTTCGGACGCTACTTACGAAAAACTGCTAATTTAAGGAATAGAGGTATCGGGAAATAGTGATAGGTTCATTTTAAAATTAATTAAGACATTACTCTGAGTTTAACTATTTTTATTTGCATTGCCTATCAATAGACTACATATTTATCCACTATTTCTTAAGACACATACACCATTGTCTTTACAATAACTTGGCTCGCAATAGCAACCAGCCATTTCGTACTGAGGACAAAAAGTAGAATTACATGTATCAAAACAAGGATTACTTTCTCTACATGTTATTTTATATCCTGTACATGTTAGGTTCGCACAAGTTACAGGTTCTTGGCCGTTAATTAAACCTGAAAATAGAAAATATATAAATATTACAACTAAAATCTCATAATTACAAGAGTTTTAGTTTAGTTTTAGTTGCACTTAAATCGCTGTAAATGAGGCTAAATAAATATTATTAAATTTTTCAAGCTGAAATCAAAAGTAACTGATCCATAAACATTGGTATTGGTTTCAATTTATTAAAAAGCATTAAGATACCTTTAATAATATATACTTAAAGAAATCTTAATGTATACTTTTAAAAATATCGTTTTATTACAGTTTGCATCAGTTGATTAAAAAGTAAACCTTGTTGGGTAAAGCTAGCAATAAATAACTATGCCTCTGTCAAAAATCATTATATATTAAAAAAGCAAACAAAACATGCTATTAATACCATTTAAGGCGAATGTTAAAACTACTTGTACCACATTTATCTACAAAATATGGTCGGCTGATAAGTATGTCGTTCCATAAATATTATAGCTAATGCAACCTCAACCTGGAAGGATTTAAATCAATACTGAATAAATTTGTTGAAAGTTACATGAGTCTAATAAACAGTCGTTGAATGGGTAGTCCCAACAGAGAGAATATTAAATCTACCCCTTCACCATTTTGTCAACAATAATTTTTTATCGAATATATTTTATAATTTGGCAAGGGGTTAAAAATTAGGGAATTTCAGATTTTTCTTTACATACTGTCCAGATATTTGCCAAATGGTAACTTTATATATAATCTAGAAGTCGATTTTTATGGCATTACAATAAAAATAAATTAAATGAATTGAATTTTACTATATACAGAGTGGCCCAACAGAAACTTTCCAACTACAATTTATTGGGGTTACTAAGTGTCCCAACAGAAACTTTCCAACTACAATTTATTGGGGTTACTAAAAGAAATCTAAAAACTCTCGGACCCGTAATTTTTAATTTAAGAGGACACTTTTCTGAGGATTTTTATCAATTTAACTTCCTAACTATAGCAGGTCAAAATCTTAAATGGGTTATATATTGTATCAAAAAAAGACTGTTTCAAAAATTTTGGACACGGCATTAAAGATGGTTATGGGCCAATAATTTATTGCTTTATGCTTGAATTCACTTTTAAAAATAGCCAATATCTTACTTATTCGCCAATCATTAGATCAAGTCGATGTTTGAAGACTTAGGTTAAACATATGTACCAAAGGCTGAAATTAAAAAATCTCAACACCCAGAATTGTTAGAATTGCAATAAAACTGCAATCACAGTGATATTTTTTTACATAATAATAGATTGGCTATTGATTCAAGAATTAGTTTGACGTTTCTGATACTAAAAATCCTAATAGTAATAATTATGCCATAAATATACAAATCGTCATTCTTTCATTTATTTATAATCGTAAATAAATCAACCTAGATGCTGAAAAATATGGTTTTCTCAATTCCGTCTTTGTGTCTGCCTGTCGGGCTTTTCGCGGCATAGCTAAAAACCACTTATCCGATTAACTTTTGATCAAAAATTAAGGGTTATATGGGGAGAAGATAATCATATTTTGGTAAAAATCCAAAATGGCTGAACGAAATGACGACCCAAGAAAGTAATACAAAATTTATTACTAAAAATACCTATACTATTTACCCAAAAAATTGTTGTAATTATAATCCAAAGGAGTGGAACAAAATGGCGGCCTAATCAAATGTTAAAAACTCACTGTTGTAAGGGAAGAGACTATATAACAACATAGAGACATAAGAATGGCATAGAGTATATAAATTCCTAATTTATTTTAAAACGAAATATTTCTAAAGCAACAGTCGGTTTCTCTTGATAAATCTTAAATACGAAAAAAGTCGTTAAATTAAAGCTATCTAATATTAATTTTGAGAATTTTTAAAAGCTAAACAAAATAATATTTATCTTAATCGCTATCTTCTAGATTGTGCAGACATATATAAACTTACTTAAGATAAACCTGTCAAGTTGCACTCGACTATACATCCCCCTTAAAAGTTTATAGTTATTATATGGCCCTTCTTCATAGGAAGTTTTTTTTTGCGGCTTGAAACACTTCATTTGTTTCGATTCAATTATAATAAATTGTACAGTTTACTAAGTTAAAATGCAATAGAATATTTTATATTAGAAGCGTTTTCAAAAAGGCATTGTTTTTTTGGAATCGGATTTTTTTAATCCAGAATGCTGATAAGTTAGTTTAAGTTTTAGACATTTATATAGAAGGTACTTTTAGCTTATTTAGTCGGAAATGAAATTATGTTTCAATTTAATAAAATTCTCACATAAAGTAGAACTTTTGGAAACATAGAATATTTATTAATTAAAGATCAGGGTACGTGTATAAAGATGCATTGCGTCACAGTCAATAAGAGACTTCTAAGAGGGCAGCTCTTATCAAATTTGACCTTTTTTCTGATTTCTGATACAAGAGTTAGTCTGTGTCAAAGTTATAGTTGTTATGGTTGATTTTAAATTCTTTTTTTGTGGTGGCTTATGGTGCTTTACATATACAGTGGGTTGTCAAAGTTGAGGCTTTTACAAAGATATTTTATTTTGATTCTAGTAATTATTTGGCGAGTAATTTTTATATATTTTCAGGTGTTAAATTTATGGTCTACTTAAAAATTTTTATTTTCTTTTTCTTTTGTTCTAAGGTTGGTGATTTTAATTAAATTCTGTCATCTTCTAAATTTCAATTTAGGTTTAAATGTTTTTTGTTAATAATTTTTAGCATTACTTTTTGTACAGTAATTCTCGTTTTTTATTTTTATTAATAGATGTTTAAGTTGTTCAAAAAAAAAACAAATATTTTATTTAAATAAACCACCTGTTTTTTAAAATATCTACAGTCAAGAAGAAAATACCAAGGATGTTGCAGCTTGCTGTTGTTTGAGAATTAAGTGGGCGCTGAATTGGCACGATAAAATATTTAATTAATTTGTGCTGGCGCTGAATTGGCACGATAAAATATTTAATTAATTTGTGCTAACAATTCTATTGAATAACATTGTAAATTATAATCTACGAAGAAATCTACAGAGAACCTTTGATTTTATTTATTAAATAATAGTTAGTTTCAGTAATGTGACAGGAATGCCCGCTACAATTAAAATACATAATTAAATTTAAATACTATAGAATAATAAAGCTCATTTAAGGTCTATAACCCTGTTACACTGTAAATAAACTACTTCATCGATTTTTTTCAATTTCTGCACAAAAATCAAGTATTATGTAAACATAAACTGGTAACAAATACAAGATGGCGTAATAAAATGGCGGTCTTATTAAATGTTTATAAAATCGGTCAAAAAATTACTTATTCACTAGATTTTTAATTATACACAAAAAGCAAGTGTAATATAAAAATAAACTGGTAACATTTTGGTGAGGAATCATTATGGTGGAACAAAATGGCGGCTTATGAGAATGTTTAAAATATCAGTATTTACAAACTATTTATTTATTCAGTTAAGTGTGAACTAGTAAAATTTTCTCCATCATATATGGCAATACAAAATGGCGGCATAATTAAATGTTTTTTACCTAAAATGTTGCCAGAAGTCAAGTGTGTATGGATAAACTGATAAAATTTTTGTGACTATCCATTATGGTGAAGGAATATAGGGATCCGACCTAATTAAATTTTTAAAATATTGGCATCAAAAACCACTTATCCCATTATGTTGTAGAATTCCAACAAAATCTATATGGAAAAACAAAACGGCGACTTAATTGAATGTCTAAAAAGCCGATAAAATTCATGATTCTAGAATAAAGACCTTTTTTATGGATGAAAATAATAAATGTCATAATTTATTTTTTATCTATTATGTATTTAAACTTAAAAAGAATATAATTATTAAAATAAAGATAAATTAATAAAAAATAAAAACAGAATTTAAAAAGTGCTATACTAGAGTATCGAAGCAGTAGACTTATTTAAATAGGTTTGACAAGTAAGTGCCTATTTATATGTACGTATATATCTATGAATGTATGTCAGATCTGGACAATAACAGTTGTGGAGATGAAACATGTATATGTTTTCAGCTGAATGATTGCTTCTATAGCTAGATGTAAAAAAAACAATTATTTTGTCATCATTTCTTATTTGAACATGCACAATATAATTATACAGGAGGACGGTCATTTTCAGCTTGATAAAAACAATATAAAAATGTGTAAAAAACGGTAGAAAATATATATAGACAAAATAAACAACATGAAGAAAAATAAATTTTAAAAATTCGGTAAATTTGCCTTTAATCAGAACCTCCCTCGTAACGAATTCCACCAAACGCAGATAAGACAGTTTATTTTATCCATATATTTATTCTTATTATTATCTTTATAGATATTGGGTACAAAAATGCGGTGCAAAAGAGATGGTGCTAACTAGGGCATCTCTCCCACGCGTTGGCGTCAAGGTAAAATATTGCGCATATGTGGCGCGGCTAGTCCATATAAGAGGTTATGCCAATGACTGAAATTTACTCCATTCTCTTTTATTATTAGTCAATGTTTGACCCGAAGAATTATTCTACTCTTGTTGGAAATAGTCAAGGTGTTGTCTAGAAACTGATGCTGGAAAACAGAAGCCAGACCGTGTCCATCACACATGATAAGAAACAATGTTTCCCAAGACAGAAACTAATTCAGAGTGCTGGATACGGAGATCTTTGCTCTTCATGTTGGAAGTAAACGACCTGTATGATATGCTGGATGGTAATCTGGCCTGTTCAGTCGATGACATATCAGTCATCGGCTGGGGCACTCCGGCATGATGTAACTACCATTGTAGTTTTTGTTATATCTCTCTCATTACAACTCTTTTAGGGTTCTAAACGATTTTCGTAAATGATCCTCTTGTTGTTAAATTAGAGTGGTGTATTATTTGGGGTTACGATCCAGTAAAAAAAGTCTTTATTTAAATTGTCGACGTTCCGCCACTTTATTGTTGCATCCTCAGGACACACATATAGATTCTATATCCTGCGTAAAACCCATATTATCAGTCTTTACCTACTTTGTTGGTAAAAGTTATTGAGTTTCCAAATGGTTTTCGCTAACTTTTCTTGTTATTATGTTAGAGTTGTGTATTATTTGGGGTTAGGATTCAGTAAAAAAACAAAAAACTTTGTTTTAAATTGTTGACGTTTCGCAACTTTATTGTTGCATCCTCAGTGCACGTATAGATTTTATATCCTGCATGAAACCCATATTATCAGTCTTTACCTACTCCGTTAGGTAGCAGATATTTCCTAACCTCAAATAATACACCACTCTAACATAACAATAAAAAGATTTAACAAAAATCATTTTGAAACTTAATATTCCGACAGACTGGCCGACGGAATTGAAAAAAGATATTTTTTAGCATGTAGACACGCTTGAATGTGAACATATGCAAAACCTAAGAAGGTGAATTCTTTTGGAATTACAAACATTTTATTTGGTCGCCATTTTATTCGGCCATCTTGAATTAGTGCCGTAATATTACTAGTTGATCCCTATTCCACAATTAGTTATTGCACACAATTTAAAATCAAACCAATAAGCAGTTTTTTCTAGCTGAATTTTTAAATATTTTACTAAGCCGCCATCTTGGATTCGTGCCAAAATATTACCAGTTGATTCCATCATTATACTTGATGTTTCTGCAAAATTTGAGATAAATTGTATAAGTAGTTTTTTGATAATATTTTTTTTAACATTTCGTTCACAACGTTACCAATTCATCCCAATATAATCCTTAATTTTTAACCAAAATTTGAAGTCAATCGGGTAAGTAGTTTTTCAGGTATGCCACGAACAGCCAAACAGACCGACGGATATGAGAAAACATATTTTCGGCATCTAGTGACACTGAAAGGTGAAGATCTAAAAAAATCTCGGACGGTGATATTTCAGGATTTCAATACTTCACTTTCCTGAAGGAAGTAAAAATATGAGATAAAAAGTTATTTAAAGTTTTTTGTAGGAGGTGTAGTTTCAGGTATTTTTTTATTTCATCAAAAATTTATTGATTTAAAAAAGATTTTCATTTTATATACAGGGTGCAAAATAAATACAAAAATAGAAATTTCCATGACAAAAAAGGTGAAAATTCAACTTTTCAACAAAGTGCATGCTTTATTTTTTCCCAAAAATATTTTTATTGCGATTGAAAAATTGATGTTAACAAACAAAATTTCTTTGGAAGTTTCCTTAAACCCAGCAGATTTACCAAAGATTCTGCTTAAGAATAAAATTACATAATCCGCTGTAAAATGTGTTAGACTGCTACAACTTTTAGGATTATTAGCATGATCATTGCTCCACAGTGCAGTCAATAATTTTTGACAACACATACTTACTTTTATTTCATAACTAGGCTTTTGATAGTTGTTTATGTTTCTTATCTAAATGCATATAAAGTATATTACACAAATTTTTATTCAAGATTTATCGTTAGTAAAAGACAGTGGAATCAAAACAAATTTACCAGCTCCACTTTATTTACGGCGAAAACCGGGAAAACTAACAATATAAATTGCAATGTCTGGGGTACTGAGCAAATTAAACTCTATAACTCTAAGCCCCACGGGGTTATTATGCTTATTTGTAGGGTAGTTGCTTATTTTCTGTCAGAATAAACAACATATTTTGATTAGACTAAATTGATTTTTGTAAAATAATGAATAAGAGTAATTTACATGCCAATTTTTGTACGAACTGCAATAATTATTTTAAGCTATATGCTTGAAAATGGATTAAACACTTGTCATGAAAAAACGACAAGACAAATTAAACTAGCCTACAGGTTGCAATTCACATTAACGAAAAAAATACTAACAATTAACTTTTTGCTAATGATTTTTTGAATCTCAGAAGCCGTAGAATTCAAATAGTGTCGTAACCACTGTATGCTAAGAAGGCTAAACTCTCCCTGTTGTTTTGAAACATGGTTCTTGAGATTTGACAGTGCCAAAGTGGGTTTTTTTTAACATTTTGCAATCGTTTGCACGAAGCATCTTCAGGAATCTTTATTTAACGAGATTAGGGTGCGCTCGGAGTTAAGAGAACCATGCTTTTTTTAGTAACAAAAAAGCTAGTTCTCAAAAATCTCATTTCAGTTCCGTCGGTCTGCCTGCCTGTGTGTCTGTTCGCAGCATAGCTAAAAAATTACTTATCCGATTAACTTCAAATTTTGGGCAAAAATTACGAGATGACCCGGTAACATTTTCGTAAAAATCTAATATGGTCAAACAAAATGGTGGCTTAATGAAGTGTTTATAAAAATATTACTAGAGAACTACTTATGCAATTTCCTTTAAAGTTTGCACAAAAATCAAGTGCTACATAGGAATTAACTGGTAGTTCTGGTACCAATCCAAGATGGCGAAACAAAATGACGGCTTAATCAAGTATTTAAAAATTTTGCTTAATCAAGTGTTTAAAAATTTGTGGTACGAATTCAAGACCAAATAAAATGTTTGTAATAATGAAAAAATCACTCTTTTACATATGTTCATGTTTAAGGTTTCCTAAATGCCAAATATTATGTTTTATCAATTACTTATAACCATGTGTCAATTCGCGGCATAGCTTTAAAACTACTCAAACGATTTATCTCAAATTTTGGTCAAAAATTAATGGTCATATGGGAATGACTTGGTAATACTTTGGTAAACATCCAATATAGCTCAACAAAGTGGTGACTTAGTAAAACGTTAAACAATGATTACTTAAAAAAACGAGTTACACAATCTACCTACAATTTTGCACGAAAACTGGTAACATTTTATTATGAATCCAAGATAGCAAAACAAAATGGCGTTTTAATAATATATTTAGAAATCAGCCTGAAAAACTACTTACTAGATTAATTTTAAATTTTGTGCAAGCATTCAATATAGTATAGAGATAAACTAGTAAATTTGTGGCACAAATACAAGATGGCAAACAAAAATGATGCCCAAATAAAATCTTTAAAAAATCAAAGTAAAAAATCTTATTCTACGAAAATTAAATATGATACTTTATAAACTGGTACGAATTCAAAATGTCAGTCGAAAACTACTTATTCAATTTATTTCAAGTTATGCTCAAAAATCAAGGGTGACATAGGTAGAAATTCAAAATGGTGGAACAAAATGGCGCCCAATAAAAAAATATGAGTTAAATGGGTATTTACCGAACTAAACTAAGTCACACTTCTCTATTCCTAATAAGGGGAAAGATAAATAAGTTCGGATTAAAGAAAATGTACCCATTTTTTAATTTCCTGAATGAAAATTTTATTACGGTTTTAATAACTACAGTATACTAAATAAATAATTTAATTAAAAATATAAATATTAAGGTAAACATAATGTTCGTCTAGCTTCCCGGTTCCGGTATTCATATCAATCCCGGTTGTGTAACACCGGCGTCATCTATCGGTGGCTTAGGAGCTTACACCCAATATATGGGAATATAGAGAACGTATTTTCTATCTCAGGTGCAAGCCGTTATAATAGAGCTTTAAATTTACACTCTTAAGTTCTGCGGTTGAATCTCCACGTGGGTGCTCATGGTTTTGTGTTACTGTTCGACTTTTTATTTTGTATAACTTAAATCTTAAAGTAATTTTTGACATAAAAATTTTATCACATAAAAGAAGTCAGTTTTTGACGTAGTTTGTTGTAGATATTTTGTTAATACAAACTGATCCCAAAAAGTTAAGCATATTTATACTGAACCCGAAGTTTCAAAGACTTGTAGCTTCCTTAAAAAAAACTATTTTTAATCTACAGTACTTAAATAAAAATGGCGTTGCTTTGTCTTTTATGATAACCAGTTACACAGGCTTTAGATTTTGTATTTTTGTGAAAGTTAGAAAAAATTTAAATTTTATTTTATTATTTAGTAAGGTATCATTTTTAAAATGAAAAAAGTATTTTAGGCAGAGGTAAAACATATTAGCTTTTTTTAAATATGTGTTTAATTATTTAGAAATATCTAAAATCAAGTTTATTTTAGATCTGATGTTTAAAAAATTGAATGTTACTTTTAGACAACGGGTTACAATAACTTTAATTTCGTTAAATTGGAAAATAATATTTGGAATTCAGAATTCATTATGAACGAGCGTGGATTAACCTCAGGTGGACGAAATCAAATTATTTGAATTCTTCAAGTACGCAGTTGGCAAATAGAGCTTATTTTATGTTACTTAGAGTATAATAATTTCAGGACTAATAAGTAAGTTTATTCAGTTTGGTAGTGCAGTTGTTCGTCCAAGAGAAGGCAGGGCCAAAACATTGCATCAAGACAGTCTTTAAGGCTTGTTCATGGTACGGCTTTGGAGCTATAAGAAACGGTGAGAAAATATAAGAGATGGAACCTTCTCTGAAGAAAGAGAGTTTAGTAAATAGTGAAGTTTTTAAGTTAACATTTGGCTCAGTCGATGTAGGATCTGTAAGCGTTGTGAGAACAGAAGTATTTCAACTCGTGATGGCGAATCTTAATCTCTTGGTAGAAAAAGAACCGAAAAGTCCCAACTCCAAATAAACGCAGAGGAAACACATAACTCAAACTTGCATTGTGCATGTATAGCATATGCTGGTTAGATCAGTTATTCAGAGTCAGCCTCCAGTTCTGTTGGCTTCTCCGACATGCTCTTTCAGTATTGTGCGACGCTATAGATCAGTGGTCGAAAACCTGTCGATCGCCAGCTACGGTAGACGTGAGGTTTTTTGGTAGCTCACGAGAATTTAACAACTTAAAAGCTATATAATTTTTTTTATGGGCATCATATTTCAAGAAACTTTAAGTGAGCTCAAAAATTTTTATTTAACAAATTGGCACACGTGAGCCATTTTGCAGGTTAAACTTTTAGAAGGAGAAGAAAAATGGAGGCTTTCTGCAAATGTGTTTTCTGGAACTCAAAATTGTTAGAAAAGTGATAAGAGCAAATACATCACAATCGGCTTACAACTCATACATCACTAAACTCGTTTTATCGGAATTGCATAATCTTTATTTTTTGGGGGGGGTTACAACGTTTTGGACGAAAGTAATGGCGTATTTAATAAAGCTTTGTACGATTAACATAATACAGTCAAACAATTATTTCAAACAATTATTTTCTCAAATAAGTTTAGTCAACTCACTGTCTATGAGAAGTCTGCTATTCCGAAGCATTTCGTGCCTAATTCGGGCGTAAGAGGGGAAATACTGCGTTATTGTTTTGCTGAGTTCTTAGTTTATTTTATATTATTATTGACGGTTTAAATTAAATTTCTATTTTGCAGGGGTCTATATTTTTATGGTTTTGATAGTCGAATCATGAATAACTATATTAAAATTTTTATTTTAAAAAGTAATCGTATCATAACAACAATGTTTAAAAGTCTTTCGTTTTACAAAAATGCCTCATATATTTTTGTACTAGTTGATACTATATCACAATATCTGTATAATAAATTGACAAAAGAAAACATTAATCTGTTAAATATTAGGCCAAAATTAAACCTCATGTTGAAACATTTCCTAAAATTAATAAATTCAATAAAAAAAACCAAATGGACAAAGGAAAAACGTTTCACCACCACTGTCTTACAAGACTGACTTTTTCATTTGAGCTACGAAACGGTGACACCTAGGTCTGTCAAATATTAAAACAAAATTTTATTGTTTTCTAATTTTTACTAAAAGCAATACAAATTGTTATTGACGCAAAAATATTTGTACTTACCCTGTATATTGACATTTGGACGTAAGCAACGTCACTTCTATTCCAGATTGCCGATTAAAATATTTTTTGTTTTAGGAACCCTAAAAGTCCTTGGAGTTTCGGGCTCGTTACAAATATGCTTAACTTTGGAATTTGGTTAGGTGGATGCCAGTCCAGGCTAGGCGCCGAAGGCATGATGTATAAAGCCATAGCTGGTGTTCTTATAAAAAATACCGGTTAACTATGACAACGGCCGGGATTGGCGTAAATAAAGGAACCGAGAGGGTAGTTACAGCGATAAATTAAAATGAATGGAAATATAAAGGTAAAACAACATGACTATGTGTAGATTTATACATACACAGATAATTAAGATAAACTTAAAGATAAGACTAAGACAGGTGGCTTATTTGAAAAATACAAATATCAAAAGAATAGTGGTAACTTAGATAAAAATAATAAATGAAAGTGTTACTTACAACTAAATTGAATATTATATAAAAATTAATGTATTTCCAGCTATTCTAAAACGTTATTGCCTTTAACAAGCTACTTAATTATCCACTTTTTCTTAGAACACACACATCATTATATTTGCAGTAATTTGGCTCGCAATAGCAACCAGCTACTATATACTGAGGGCAGACTGTAGAATTACATTTATCAAAGCAAGGATTACTATCTCTACATGTTACTTTATATCCCGTGCATGTTTTGTTGCAAGTTCCAAGTTCTTGACCGAGAATTAAACCTGAAAGTACAAATTAAATAAATGCGATAACTAACAAATCTTAAGTGCAATACTCTAAATTTACATGAATCAACTGAAATTCTGGCTAAAATTGTAAATGATATATTATGGAATTGGGTATTGTTTCCAAAACGCTAATAGCTTCTAAAAAAGGAGGTTCTCAATTCGACCTGTATGTATTTTTTTATGTTTGTTCGCGCATATTGTCTAAACGCCTTGTAAAGGACGTTTCTCTGGTGATTCCATATATTTTGATTTGAAATATGTTTAACCGTTTTTTTTTAATAATAATATTAAGAAAAAAACACAGGTATAAGGGCGATAAAGGCAGCGAGTTTTATAATTTCATTTATATTTTTTGAAATACCCTTGTCAAACTAAAGCATGGAGGTGTGTAATAGACATACAACCCCATTTGCTAGAAGTTATCTCTTTTCCTATCCCGCTATATAATTTTATGTATACAGGGTGACCATGAAAATGTGCAACCTCAAAATCTAGTATTTTACTTAACATTTTCGAAAAATGATCATTCGGTATGAATAAAATGCTATTAACTGGAAGAGGTTATCAGTTAGACCCTATGTGTTTTTTTTAACGTTTCTATATCGATTACTCCCCGACGCGAAGGTTTGAACCTTACAGTAAGAATAAAAATAGAATTCATTAATTACATATTTAGCAACTGCCAAGATTACCTCATAGTATAAGGTCGATCGTACGACGATACCAAGCCTGGCCAGGAACTCCAATGTTATATTAATTTATATTATGGTGAATATATTTAAACATGATGCAATAACATTTTCATACAAAGAATAGTAATATTTTTCCAGTATTAGTTGTAAATTTAGAAATTCCCTTTATTATTCTAAGCTTATAAACTGGTTGACCGTTCTCTTGATTCCGCGACACACTATCGATGCACCGTAATCTCCAGTCACGTTTCGTTTCATTTGGAATCGATCACGGCTGGCGGCCCGCGTTGACCTCGTGGTTATAAACGGAGGCGAGTTTTTCCCGAGTGTTCCCGATCAAATTCGCATAGGGGTGCCGCCGAGAAAACTTAAATATTTTTATCACTTGACGTGTTTAATATGGATCGTGTGATACGATTGTGGTTATGATTGCGTATTTTTATAGATTTTATTTTGAAGACTTTATATTTTGTTTGTTGATTTTGTCATTTAAATTAATGTTTTAAAGAGAGGTAGCCACAGTGTTTTAGAATATTAAGACTTTATAATCTGAGATATCTATAAAAGAGCTGAACTTTGAGAAACGACTCGAATTTAAAACCAGTAGTCAAAAACAGAGAAGTAAATCGTTATTTTCGTAGAAATATGTACGATTTATGTACACATGGACATGCGGTTGCGAAATAACAAATGCATTTTAGTTTAGCAAGTAACAGCAAGAATATTAAAATAATGTAAAAATTGGCGGAATGGCGTCGTTTTGTTTCGTTGTAAAAAATGGCGTTCTGGCGTCTGGATTCCACACATTCACCATTATATCAGGAAAAACATATGATCGGGGAACCATTTATTAAACCTGATTTTACAATAAAACTCGAATCGATAAAACTAAAAAGGATAAAATAAAAATTTGTATAAAAAAGTCAAACCCATTTCAGAAAAATGCACTAAAAAGTGAAAAATAATATTTTATTTCAACATGAAAATTTTACTACCTAAAGTCGGCGCCAAACTAATAAAGGCAGTAAGACCTTGTAAGCGTAGTATTAGACACCAAAGCACCGAATTGACTGAATACTGAATAAAATTTTCAAGGTAGAATTAAATATTATTTTTCACTTTTTAGTGCATTTTTTTAAGTCGGTTTCAATTTTTTACAAACATTTTTATCTAAGTATCTTTTTAAACAACTTTATACATTTTGTCGATTTACATGGAGCGAATTAAATGAACTATTATTCATGAAAAGGTTAAATTAAATATGTCCACACTCTAAATTTTTTGTGAAATCCACAACGCAAATCTTAATTCAAGAGACCGTGTCAAATTAGAGTGACTTCGCAGCTCGTAATACCAATATGAAATGTTCTAAACCTTAGAATTAGAATTTCTTTATTACTTAATTTGAAAACACTCGGGCCTCCTGCAAAGGGCAGAGCTGGGAGTAGTTTTTTCTGGTGCATTCGTTATTTAATCTTGCAATCGACTAATTAATTTAAGATACATCAAGAACAGACCAAGATGTCAACAAACAAAAACATTTTTTTAAAAAATTCGGGTGAGAAGTTTATACCGTGAACAGACAGATAGACCTACGGAATTGAGAAACACGTATTTTGGCATCTAGGGACCCTAAACCGTGAATATCTGTTAAAACCTGGGAGGGTGATTTTTATTTACGTTTACATACTTTACAAGGAAAGTAAAATCCTATTTTCGGCACATAAGAAATTCGTAAAGTTAGTTTCTTTCTTCTAGGTGATCTAGTGCTTTCTTTCCCTGTTGTATATAATAGTTTCGCGAAAATGATATAACTTATTGGCTTAAAGTAAATCTTCCGCTATGACTAGCCTCCAGGTTCCAATATTAATCTCATCTGAGGTCATGTCATCTTTAGACCAGTGGTGGCTCGTGGGGTTTGACTTTAGAGGAGCTCACTCGCGCAAGATTATAATAATTGGTATATTATTATAAATATAAGCTCACGAGTACTCACTAGCTCACCTACCTTAAAATCAGCTTCAATCTTGAAAAAGACAGGAGCAAGAATAATTATATATTGTAAGTTAAAGTCACTTCATTAGGTACTGTCTATGAAGGTAAAAAAAGCCAACATAATATATACACAATTATAACATAAATTTTTAAAATTGAAATCTACTTCAAAATGAGCTTCAAAATCTTTAAAGGACAGGAATATGCATATTTTTTATAATCAATAAAAGTCATTTTGCCGGTGCCGTTTTATCTTTAACCCTTATAAATCCCCAAAAATGTTCACGGATTGATCCTTTATAAAAATATCTTAGTACTGTAAACATTTGACAATAATTTGATACATCGGTGGTTTCATCAGCTTGAATTGATAAAAAGTCTGCCGTTTGAATTTGGTTAGAAGTTTCTTCCCTAGACACTTGTAGCATGCTGTCTAGAATATCATAACAGCAAAAGCTGTGCAAGAATTAATATGGTCGCGAGTTGACTATGACTTCCTCATTTTTTCAGGAAGGTGGTGTAAATCGTTTATTCCTTTCGTTGCCCAGTTAAGGTCCATTCGAGAGTCGGCTTTATAAAACATCAAACACGGGAAACAGTACAATACATTTTTTATTTCACATATCCAGTTATTTTTTTTATTAGTCTCTTTCGAAAACCGGCGTGTAAAAGACCTGCTTTCGGCCTTTCGTTCACAAACTTGTGTTAAATTTAGATCGGGCAAAGACCTTCCAAACTTATCCTCTAATGAGTTGATTTTATTTGTAAAAGATTGTGTACAGCATTCATATTGACACATCTTTAATTATTATAGTTAGACATACACAGTTCATAAAATAAAAAGTTATCGACCAGAACCCAAACACACTCTCGATAACGGATTTTCATATGACGCGTCCGACAATCATGCGCGGCTTAACGTCCAAAACATATCCATCCATGAACTAAATTAAAATAAGAGGTCCCGGTGCGAGAAACCCGCGCCGGAAAATCAGCGAACCGAACGATATATTCGGGTCACTTCGTAATCTTCGTATGCTGTTCTCCGTGATGCCGATGGGGGTAGTAATACCAAACTGTAAACTTTGGTGGAGGCTGCGCCTGAAACATATGTTTGAGAATTCTCACGAGTCAACGAGATCGGCTAATTACAGATAGGAACTGATGTCTTTTGGGGTAAAAAAATGTAGCATAATCTTATATTAATATTAAATTTATAAGAATTGAAATTGCGTGTTATGTTAACATTTTTCAGGAGGGGCGTGCGGCCATGCGGCCTTATGGGGCAGCCGCCACTGGTTTAGACGTTATTTAAGTTAATGTTATGGATTTACCGATGGTGTCTTCGATTTGTGGACTACGATGCTTAACTTTAAAGGGCACTCACACGAAAATCAAATGATCAGTTCTTCAGACTGTTAACCAAGAGATTTAGTAACACAATTACGACCACTTACATTGCTATATTTTAGAAGTAAACTTTCAAGCTACTGCTAAATGGCGCCTAAGTTATTTCTTAAAACAGCCGGAAGTGATATGAATACCGAAACCGGGAAGCCGAAAACGATATAAATGAACAGAAACGTATCGTATTAGTTTTACGGCACAAATGAGCCAGTCGTATTATTTTGTAAAATTATGTAAGGATTTTATGAGTGTTTTGTTGATTTGCTTACATTTTTGGCAGTTCTGCGGATCTGCAGTTCTTATAAACCAGCCGCCACTACAAATGCATGCATGCTATGTGTTCCACATTAAAGTACCCACTAAATTATCTGGAAATTCGTACTAGATACGAAAAAAAGTTTCATACAAAAGTTTCTTTAAATCTGAAGTTTTTTTAAAATATAATTTCCATGTATACAGGGTTTACCAATTTTGCTGGGACATCAACTATACAATTTTAAATGGGGTACCCTGTATGTTTCTCCATTAATTAATATCTTGTCAAAAATAAACATAAGTTACCAATTTAAACTATAGTCTATTTCTGCTTAGTTTCCGAGATAATTAAGTTTATGTGTTATCTTTTTGAAAACTGGAGCTATTTCTCAAATCACTATAAAAAATAGAAAACACCTTAAATTTGGCGTTTCGCGGGTACTTTCCAGTTTATAAAGCATCAATACATATACGGAATTCAAAATTTTTGTCCACACGTATACACTAGTGAACATACTACGAAATCAATCTTGCACCTTTGTAAAGTAAAAAAAGTCGATTTTTTTAAATAGAACACCCACTATGTTTTTTATTTTTGCAAATGATGATAAAAACACCTACATATATATATATATATATATACATATATATAGATATATATATATATATATATATATATATACATATATATATATATATATATATATATATATATATATATATATATATACAGGGTTATTCACGCAACCCGTTCATTAAAAGTTTTTGATGATGCCATTTAGATAAAAATTTCAAATTTTGGGATTCAGGTAAGGTCAAGGGGTACTTCTTTTTTGAAATATTTTCAACTTCCTGTCACTTCCGGTTTAACTGGAAGTGTCCTAAATTCGGCGGCAAACATTCACATTTTCAAAGCCGCTAAAGTCCGTTTTTTTAAATGGGACATCCTATAACTTTATGCACTATCAAATGTAGAATTTCATTTTCTATCGAACTGTATTAAGGTTCCCTATACCTATTCGTATCCATTTTCGAAATAATTGGGTTTTATAAAAATATCGTATGTATTTGCTTAAATGTTTACATGTTCCAATGGTGAGCCATGGAAAAACAATTGAGATCCAATATCCAATATGACAGATGATTAGTATGCGTAATTTATCGAAAGCTGTCAGTGATAAACTAAATCTTCTAAATCGAAACGGAAGAATACTCAAACGCTGATATTCTCAATCTATTTTATATTCATGGAGAATGTTATAAAATTTTGGAGAGGACGTGCCGTGTGTTTAATGAACGCCAACCTGATTTGCCGCCAATGAACAAGTCAAAATTCGAGAGGATTGAAACGAACTTTTTGCGTTTTGGCAAGGTTAAAGTTACAAAAAATGTTCCGAAACCAGTGATAAATGCCGAGGATAACGTAATAAACACATTAGCTTATTTCCACGCAAACCCGCAAAGTTTAATACCGTCTGCAGAAAACGATTTGGGAATTTCTTCTTCATCTGTCCAAAGAATCTTGAAGCGAACGTCATATGCACCCTTATTCCTTCCAAAACGTGCAAGCCTTGAGACCTGGTGATGACGTCCGACGAGTAGAATTTTGCGAATACATGTTTTTGAAAATTCAAGAGGACCCTCAATTCCTTTCAAAAGTATTTTGGACCGATGAAGCGAAAAGGAATAACAAATAAAAGAAACGAACATTTCTGGGCAGCAGAAAATCCGCACGCTTTACGCGAAACGCGTTCTCAAGAGAGGTTTAGCTTCAATGTTTTCGGTATAGTATTAAATGATCAGGTCCGTTACTGTATTTATGAAGACAATTTAAACAGTGATAAGTATTTGGAAATTCTACGAGGGACGGTTTCTGAATTTATAGAAGAAATTCCTATTGGTGAGCTGCAAAATTATTGGTATCAATTAGATGGGGCACCAGCACATAATTCCGCTGCAGTTTATCTCCAATTATCTCGAATTTTTGAAGATCGCTGGATTGGTCCCAATGGTCCTTGGAGATGGCCCCCGCGATCGCCTGATTTAACACCCCTAGACTTTTTTTATGGGGATTTATCAAAGGTAAAGTCCATGCTTCCCCAGTAAATAACCAACAAGATTTACTGGACAGGATACGAACAGCTTTTGCCGAATTAGAAAACGGACAAATCCAACGGGCCACAGCAACTGTACAAAGAAGAATTGAAATGTGTCTTCAAATGAACGGACAGCATATAGAACATTTGTTATAATTCAGTTTTATTATTTTATTTATTTTTTGTTGATTGTTAAATTGCTATAATTTTTAAGTTCACTAAAACAAGTTTAGAACAGTCTAAAACTTAGTAGATATTGTTAAAAATAATGTATACAATTTATAACATTTTTTATAACTTTAACTTTTCCGAAACGAAAAAATTTTGTTTCAATCCTCTTCAATTTTCTCTTGTTCATTGGCGATAAATGAGGATGTTTTTCATTAAAAACATGGCACGTTCTCTCCGATATTTTGTAACATAATATAAAATAAGTTGAGAATATCAGCTTTTGAGTGTTATTTTATTTTAATTTAAAATCAGCTGTATATAGAAAAGCACAACAATATGGCTTACTACGGGAAGTTGTAATATTTAGCAAATACATATATAGTTTCATAAAAATGATTATTTCGAAAATGGTTACGAATAGGTATAGGGAACCTTAATACAGTTCCATAGAAAATTAAATTCTACATTTGATAGTGCATAAAGTTATAGGGTGTCCCATTTAAAAAAGCGGACTTTAGCGGCTTTGAAAATGTGAGTGTTTGCCGCTGAATTTAGGACACCTTGTATAAAAATTGACAAATTCAATAAAAAAAAAATAGAAACCTAAGATTATTTACCGATCGTCTGCAAAATATGAAAATTATATCTTCAAAACTTACAAAAATATGAGATTTTAAAATTTGGTACCCCGAAGGCTCATTTTTGGTTCAAGGTCAAGTATCTTAAGACCGCTTGAACCTAGGTATAGGACATGCTACATAACATAGCATTAAAATTCTCCGTAGGATCCAAAAATATTATAAAATAAGTTGATACCAACTTCCGGTTAAACCGGAAGTAACAGGAAGTTGAAAATATTTCAGAAAAGAAGTACCCCTTGACCTTACCTTAATTCCAAAATTTGAAATTTTTATCTAAATGGCATCATCAAAAACTTTTAATGAACGGGTTGCGTGAATAACCCTGTATATGTGTGTGTGTTGTATACTTAAATTCACTGATTACAGAGAAAATCGCAATTTAACAGAATTATTCAATTATTTGTTGAATATTGTGATGCTGCATACTCAAAAAAACTATTGGAGGCCGTGGATTGGATAATATAACTATAAACATATAATATAATTATTACTTTTTTCTAGTAATACAGGCTGTCCGGTTGACCCTGACATACTGCCGAGAAAGGAGAAAATAAGAACAAAGTGACGGTTTTTGACTGACATTATTGACATTTTAATTTTCCTTCGCTTATTATTATAAAAGAACTGTTGTTCTTAAGAGTTCATTCGTTTGAATTACGTTTATTTTTTAAAAATATAAATACAAGTAGGTGCTCGTAGGCATAAGGCGATTTCTTAGAGTTCTTCCCTCAGAAAGTAATTCATTGTTTAATGTTGATATCATTTTAAGCATTGATTTAGCAAACTCTTCTGTATTACGTACATAATAAAGAGCCCACTTTTTTGACTCAGGTCAATTATTGCATAAAATAAACATACATTCTACAAGTAAACCCATAAAAATTCAATAAAAAACTTACAAGCAAATCCTATTTTTTACCCCATAATCCTAGTGCTACACAATAATAAAAAAATGGCAATAACCATGCCCCTTCTATACAGGACCGCATTACCCATTAGAACGGTGCCTAGGGCCTGTCGAATAGAGGACGCGCCGTCCCTGCATCAAAAATCGTTTATATCATTTTTCATTTTTATATCTCATTATATTGAAGAAGGGCATAAGCAAGCTTCTGCTTCATTAAAGGGATTTTTCCACGACTTGGGGCCCGTAAATATGTTCAGGCCTGGGTCCCGAAAAATAATTAATGCAGCACGGCTTCTACATCACCAGTATCACCGACTCTCAGCATCGGTTGCCACTGGTGGAACCGTAAGTTAAAACAACCTTAAAGAACGCGTCCATAGGCAAGTTACATTAAATAATAAAAGAACGCCCAAATAAGTCAACCTGTTTCACCGGTGAATTAACCGGTCAATTAAAGAAAGCACTTATAGGCAGTTGTTTTTTTTTTTGTGGACCATAATCATCACTCATCAAAATTAGTTGAAGTACGGGTATTACTAATTTCAAATGTTTAAACACCTAGTAAAAACGTGTTTTAGAGTTACTTCGATATCCCTACTAACATCCAGACTAGTGTGACTACGAACTCTCAAACGAGTTTTCTATACCGCTGAGGTAAAAATTCCAGTAAAAATAAGTATGTAGTGTATTTAGAATATCGAAAAGTCAAAATGTTTTTTTATAATAATTTTTTATGTTTTAAAATGTCTTTCTGTTTATTTATATTATATTCCATTACAAAATTTTGATTTCATTTACTTGAACCTTTGTTTTTAAGATAATAGGCCTCTCTTATTAAACGAAAAATAATTTTTCAGGACCAAACAAATACTTCGTATGTGGTTAAATTCGATTAGCTGGCCAGAGTGACGTTTTTGTCAGTGATTCACATACACCCCTCATACTTTATAATTCTACCTCCAACGTAATCAGGAATTTTAATTCTTAAATACAACAAATAATTGTATTAGTTAAAAAAAAACTTAAAAAAGATACTCAAGTCAACTACGCTTGATTTTTAGTTGGATTTTATGCACAATGATCAAATCCATACATACTGGCTTTTTAATTGGGAGCACTTACGTTTATCGTGTATTTTTTATGTAATGGAAAGATATGACATAAAGATATTTTTCGTTTAAGAGTTGAAAGAAGTTATCGAATACATGTCAAATCTGCACAACTAAAAAAATTAATTGACCTGTCTGAGCATTTTGCACAAACTCATTTAACAAAATTATTAAGGCTAGTCCAAGCTTCTTAAACACCATATAATATTTATATAAATTGCTAAAAACTGGAAAATTACTATCATAATAACATTAATGTTTAAAAATTTGAGTTTTAGTAATATTAGAATATTAGTATTTACCTGCAGTGCAAAACAAAAGAAGAATATTAAATATGAGCCACATTTTTCTTTGTTGTAGGTTCCGGAAAACAAATTTCAAATTTTAATGCTATTTTTTAAATTGCGTAATATGTATTTATATACACCAATACTATTTACGTCAATATGCTGATATGCGCACTATTTCTCATATTTATCAAGAATACCTGATTCATAAAAATTATTGTTATTTTGCTTTTTGCTATTTATATTTATTGCAACCATATCAACGGAAAAAAAGCACTTTACGGCCTCGAATTAATGATAACATTTGCATAAACAACTATACTTTTTGTTCTGTTCTTCCCGCCCTTACAAAGTGCTTGTCTAGTGACGTTTTCTAAATTAAGCGGTGTAAGGGACCGCTTAGGGCCTGGAACAATATGGCTTAGTGTAAGCGTGCAGGGTACATCACTCCATTTTTATATACTGGGTAATATATAATATGAAAAATTTGCAATACAATAAAGATTTGAGGTTGTTCAGGAGGTGTCTGTTTCTAATGTGAGGAATCATTTTGTACTCTAAAAAGGACAAAAACTACTTACTTGTCAGTATTAATAGAGAAAGGTTCGATGTTTTTTTATGTTTATAAGCGTGACGAAAGATATGGAATCTATAGAATAATATCATAGGCATCAGTAAAATACAAATTTTTATTTTATTTATATGACTTAATCTTAACAATTGCTTATTCAGTATTCCATAATTGATGACAAGTGGATGCTAGGCCCATGTAACATTTTTATTTTTTTTATTTCGGCGAGGATAAAGGTTTTAATTACCTATAATTCTTTCTAGATGGGTATCATTCCGAATAAGTGTTAAATAAAAGAATACAAGTGGATAACGAGCCCAGCTATTCATTTAAACACTGGCGAACTAGAAACTCAGAAACTCAAACTCAATTATTTCAAAAGTATATTTTCGGTACATAGGCCCTTTAGAAACTTGTATCTTCAATAACAATCTCGAATACATGTTTTCAAATTAAATTGCAAAAAATACCAATTTACTATATATTTAGATCAATTCAGTAAACTTATTGTTACCGTATAATTATCATATTACAAAAACCTCTTCATATATCAATATATATTAATATATATAATAAGAAATTAAGAAATTGTTTTATCACTAGTGGACATTAATCCTGATTACATAAACGAAATGCATTTTGTTTGAAACGAAAATGTAACAGTGCTAAGTGTTTTATATTATAGTTCTTAAAATGCATGTTCCATTTGAATTTGCACAGTATAAGGCTTCACAAAAGCAACCAAAACCAATATACAAAGGACAAATCGTTGATCCACAAGTACTAAAACAAATATTACTTACTCTGCACATTACGTGGTCACCTACTCAAGTTATATCGCATAAACCTTCTTGGGCTGGCCTCATATCTATATAATATAAATTTCATAATTACAATAGAAAAAAATCGGTACATTTCTTGTACTCGGAACTTCCCTCGTCCTGAATTTTTCGTTTTATTAGGGATAGTGATATATGAATCCTATTTATGTTTTCTTTTAATTTTATAGGCAAAAACAAGGGTTCTGGAGGAAAATTTCGGTTAAATTACTTTACAGATTGGTTTTACCAAATTAGTTTGATGTTTACTCATAAGGAATCTCAGTCTCTCTTCTGACGCGATAGGATACTCCTTCACCAGTGTGTCAAGAAACGAATAAAATACGACTCTCTGTTTGTTTCAGAACCAAGGAGCCATTCTGCAACCGTAATATCTACCCCGACAAGGTTCATTAGGCACTTTCCTTAGAGCTATAAGTATTAAAACCGAATTATCCATTTAAAACAGATAACCAACAAGTAAACTGCTTATGACCCTTGTCGGGGCCGATACCACGGTCTCAAAATAACTCCATGACAAAGCCTCATGTTTTGATCGTTTCTTAACACCCTTTACGACCAAGAACCGCACAAAAATAGATGTCTGTTTATATATATATATATATATATATATATATATATATATATATATATATATATTATATATATATATATATATATATATATATATATATATATATATATATATATATATATATATATATATATATATATATATATATATATATATATATATATATATATATATATATATATATATATATATATATATATATATATATATATATATATATATATATATATATATATATATATATATATATATATATATATATATATATATATATATATATATATATATATATTCTGCTGCATTGAAAATAAAGTGTCTTGAACTGAGAGGACGGTAGTCGTATTAAGGTAGAGAAATTCTGTGTATCTTTTTATGTTTTTATAGCATACACATATACATTGTTTTAAAAATAAATCGATTAATTCGGGACTGTTTTATTATTATTAAAGTTGATATTTATTTATTTAAATTGTGGAATAGCGTAAAAGGGAATTAGCTTTCTTTTAATTGTTAATTTATTTATGGGATTCATTATTCAGTTGAAGCTTATTGAATGTGACACCTACCCTAGGAATGTCATAAACGAGTTTCGGGCATAAATGTATTATTTTTATCCGGACGAACTAAGTTGTCTACTTTAGTTCATTAAGACGTAATCAAACGAAACCTTAAATTGGAGCATAGACGTAAGAAACACACGGAGATCGAACCGAAGACCTTTACACTGAGATTAAACCACCAACAACTGCGATAACTTAGACATGAAAATAAATAAATTCTCTTCACAATTCGATATCTTAACATGCGAGATGAGATCTGTAAAAGTTCCACAAGTAATATAGAAGGATGTGTGAAAATTGTATTTATATATGGGTATAAAATGTCAAAGTCTTGTGGAAGTGCTTCAAAATTAAGTAACTTTTGACTCAGACAGACAAACAGCGGACATACAGACAAGCAAAGTTAAATTGAAGCTTATGAAAAACAAACGATTTAATATTCCTATCTTAATTGTACGCATTAAAAGAATATTCCAGCCCTGTAGTACGACCACCTGTTTATCCGGATTGCGCTGCAAAGCCCCGATATTTAACTCATACTAAAGCCTAACAATTTTTGTTATGCTTAACCATTTGTTTTAAAATTATTTTTAATATAATATGGTTTAACGTTTTATTGGTATTTTTGTTAACGAGAGGCCCTTTTACATTTATTAACGGTTATAATAGCTGCTTTGAATAAAATCTGCATTTGTTTTATAATTAGTTTCGAAATTAAATAGGTCTTTTGCATATCAAAGATTGTAGAAGGAAAGGATTAAATGTGAATCAAGATCTGATCATTTATTGACCATCTGTAATTGTTAACTTAAATGTTTACTTTTCAATATTTTCTTTAACATCTATAGAATAACTGGGCTTCCAGGTACATTTCATTACGACACTACTCTGAAAGCAAACATTTCTCTATTTCCAAAGGCCCATTAAACCATGTGTCAGACTGTAGATCGTTAACACACCTTGATGGTCTCTATATTAGCGTGATACCCCAAGGAACGCCATAAACGAGTTCCCGACGTAAACTTATTATTTTTATTGGGGCGAATTAAGTTGTCTACTTCAGTTCATTAAGGGTGATAAAATGGCTCTCGTTTTCCTTTTACTGAGTTCGGGATGAGAAAGATTATATGTTATGCATTTCAATTTAAAATAACGCACCTGGGAGTAAAAACAAGGGTGAGCCAATGCCTCTCCTATACAGGGTGTTCGGGAACGTTAGGAAACTTAATACTGTGATTCTACAGAAAAAAATAAAGGTAGCAAGTCATTTAAGAAAATGTCAAAATCTTAATGGTTTCCTAGTAACGGCTGATCAAAGTTGCATTTTTAATTTTAAATTTTAGGAATATTTAATGTATCTCTTTACGAATCAACTTGATATTTGACACATAAGTTTAAAATAATGGACACTCTTATCCAAAGGTAAAACTGTTTATTTAAGTTGCCACCAGAAAGCACTTTAGACTTATTTCCGCGAAAACTTTTTTATATTGGAAGAAATTGTCAAAATTCAGTTGTCATCATTAAGCCGATGGAATGTAATCAATAATGTAATCTTACTTCAAATATAATAAATAAAATTTATTTGCGTACACAAATTTTACTTTTCTGCTTGCTTAAGACTATGAACCTTTACTTTAAGGACTGCCAGGTTTTCTTTCGTGTCCCGCAATTTATCTTTATTGACTTGACTAGGAAAAGAACGGGTTGTTAAAACATATGTGGAAATTAATCTTATCACGGGTTACGGGGTTCGGTGAGCCCACGTTGTCTGCCTAAATCTTCTCGAGCGAATTCAAGGTTCACATTTTTTCCGAGGAAATTGAGTGGTCGAATCTCATGGAGTAGCTCCGGGAAGATGTCTCGTGCAATAGAAGGCGAACGTCGAAAAGCTATATCAATTTAAGGAAATCTAAAACTGTCTTGTCCCGGCATTGAAGACTATATTGTACAGGGTCAGTCACCATGAATGTCCAAATCTCCTAAGCGATTAACAGAGATAACAAAATTCAGTTAGACCGGTCGATTTTATTTGTTAAGTGAGCATATCATAACATTCAAAGAAGACACATACAGGGTGTTCGGGAACAACGTCAGGAAACTTGAGGCCTTGATTCAACATAAAAAAATTATGGTAGTCATATAAGAAAATGACACATAAGTTTAAGGTAATGGACGCTCTTATCCAAAGGTAAAAATGTTTATTTAAGTTGCCACCAGAGGACACTTTACCTACAACTGAAAATTTATTTCTGTGAAAACTTTTTTTATTTTTTTTTATTTATTTATTCGAAAATTAAGTTGCCATCTTTAAGCCGATGGAATATACTTCAAATCGATAAATAAATCATACCGTTTATCCGAAAATCTATATTAAAGTTTAATTCAATTAAATTATTATGATTTAAATGTTGTAGTCAAGGTACTATTATTAATACCAGTATCCCAAATCCCAAATCAGTCGTGGTAATGGATAATGCGTCTTATCATTCTTACGTAGAGGATAAAGTGCCAACTAAATACTCTACAAAAGCTCATATGATATCGTGGCTTAAATCGAACAATCTTGTATGTGATCCAACACGTATAAAATATCAATTATATGAATGAAATGAATATCAGCCAACAAGCCTAGAAAAAAAAAGTATAAAAATGACGGTCTTTTACGTAACCTCAATCATACACCTTTAAGGCTGCTTCCATACATTTGCGACCTCAACCCTATCGAACTTGCATGGGCAGGAGTAAAAAAATATTCGAGAGCGCAACACCGGTGAACTTTCAATTAAAGATTTAAATAAAATAACATTAGAAGCGATTGACTCAATATCGGCTGAAAATTGGAAATCGTATGTTAAACATGTTCGTTCTACTGAAGATAAATACTGGGAAGTAGATAGCAAAATTGAAACGGTTATTGATGATTTAGTTATCACACTGGGATCTTCAAGTAGTGACGACGAAACCTCATCATTTTGGGAGGAAGACAACGATTTAGAAGGAATCGAACCATTAGAATCACAGCCGTCAACCTCAAAAATGGCTAATTTTTTTTCACATATTTTGTAAAATTGTTCATAAAGTAGCTGTCAATAAACTGCTTCAAAATAATTAATTTTCTGTTCAATACCGGGTGTTAAAAAATATCTGATATTGCAATTAATATTTGAAAAACTACAGAACTCATATTTTTCCAAAATTAACACATCAATGTAGTCATAGTAGGGGAGCCAGCACTGATTCCAGTGAACAAGATTTATCAAAATTTTAAGTTATACAGTTCGACTTTGGGCTATTCTGGTATGACAAAAGTGACCGTTTGTCTCTGTCTGTCTTATTACTTTGTACAGGGAGGCGTCATTGTGAAGTACCATACAGGGCGTTTCCTAATTGCGTGCTAATGTTAAAGAGGGGTGATTCTTGGACCTTTTTAAGAAAAAAGTTTATTATGAACCTTAAAGTCTTAACTTTGGAGATACATGGTTTTAAAAAAACATGCTATTATAGATAAATAACTGTGTGAAATTTGATACACATCTTTTATGCATAAAAGGGAATTTTTTCTTAACAATCAATTTTTAAAATTTCTACCAGTGGCGTGCATATGTAATTAATCTGGGTAAATCCGTATGCTCCTCAATGCATAGAAGACGTGTATCAAATTTCATGCAGTTATCTACAAGAGCATCAAGATTGGGACGAAAAAAAATGTTTTCTTTTTAAACTTTACCATCCTGTATCTCAAAAGTTAAGACTTTTAGGACACAAAAACACACCCTTTTACATCAGCACGCAATTAGGAAACGCCCTGTGTAGTACTTCACAATGATGGCCCCTATATAAAGTAATATGACAAACGGAGACAGACGGCCACTTTTGGCATACCCGAGTAGCCCAAAGTCGAACTGTATAAATTAAAATTTTGATAAATCTCATTCACTGGATCTGATGCTGGCTGCCCTTGTAAAATCTGGACTTATAAATCGTGTATCACTATACTGGGTAGTCCAATGGCCGTAGGCAGTAGCCCGGGAACCGTTAATGACAGAACTCAAGAAAAAATATATTTATTGGTAAATCGATCAAGAAAAATCAAAATTAAATCATTTTAAAATTCGAAAGTTCGCCGTTTTTGCAACACAAAAGATATATAGAAGTGCGGTACACGAAAGAAAACAGACAAATATAGATAAAGGTTCATTAAGCATAGTTACATTTTTTAATTATCTGAAGTGCGTATAGTCAAAAAGGAGTGCCATATTATTTAAAGAACGACGGGACACCACTGGTTTAAAGAGATTTCTTGGCCGACCTTCCTAAACCGATTGACTCCGCCCGGTTTTCTTTCGTATCCCGCACTTTAAACGTGTCACGGTCTACATCATACGTAAAAAAGGATTTTAAAGCAGGTATCAGTGGCGGAACTACAAATTTTCAGCCCCTCTGCAGGTTTCGACAAAGTGCCTTTATATGCACCTACATAAAATAATTGAAAAAAAAATTCATATTTTTGCATAATCCTTTTATACCCCAAAAACAAGGCAGGAACATAAATTAATTTTTTATATGTTGTTATTCTCGATGTTTTGTTCATGGGCACAATCTAATCCTTGTTTTTAAGATACAGGGAGTTAAATTTAGAAAGTTGCCGCTATTACTTACTAGACTACTTAAATCAAAATAGATATTTTGATTTAAGTAGTCGTTTCTAGGTTATTTACTTGAATTTTATAACTACAGTTTTAAATTGTGTTACCTGCGATTAAAATTAACAACAAAGTTTATAATATGTATAGAGGAATTACAGATACGAAGCCACTAACATTTTTAAATTGGTGCATATATTTCATAGAACGCATATTCACAAAAAATTATAGCTATATTAAAAAAGCTGTTTTTTTAATAAATAAACCAAGTATAATTAAACTTATACAGAGGTTCAAAAAAAGTGATCACATTTTTTTTAATTCAATAAACAATGTTTTGCAAATATGAGTTCTGCTTTAATTATTATTTTAATAAACTAAGCATTTCGTCATATATACAGGGGCATTCAGTCTGTATCTTAACTATATTTTCGCAAAAATAAATCAAAATGGCGGCAGTAGCGCGCTATTCAAAATGAAGAAATTATGAAGATACTAAACTTAAAATAAATAATTAAAAAAGAACAAACAGAATTAGCAATAAAATTGATTAAACCCGTTCATAAAAGTTAACTAAAAGTAAACAAGAATGTCTAAAACTAGACGAATTTAACCCAAAAATAGCCGCTAAAATAAGTGATAATAGTATTAAGACCTCTGTTTATAGTAAAACAATTTTATAAAAAAAATTAAACCGACTTCAAAAAAATGCTCTAAAAAGTGAAAAATAATATTTTATTTCACCTTGAAAATTTTATTCTCTAAAGTTGGCGACAAACTTATTATTAATTTCTTAATAACAAAGATATATTTATGCACCGAATATTTTGATATCTAATACCACGAGTTTAATATCTTACCGTCTTTATTAGAGAGAGAGAGAGAATTTTTTAGGGCAAGCGCATCAGCATCTAATGGCCATTTAGCGCTACACTTTTTTGTTTAGATGCAACATATAGGGGAGATGGAAGGGTGCGTGGAAGGGGGATCCAAATCACCCTTCAAGGATGGGAGAAGGAATTTTTACGTCTGGGAAATGTTAGCGAGACGGGCCCTACAGTTTATCGAGTAGTCCGAACCTCGGCCATCCCCTCCACCTGAGAAAGTATGTGATGGCGAGGAGTGTGTGAACTATCACGGGAACATCCGGTTCCCCCCGGCCTGGTTACTGGCGTGAATGGCAGCGTAGAAAGTGAAATTTACTACACTCTTCCTTGTTGGATTTTTAACCACCAATATTGGCTGCAGACTTGAAAAGTCGTGCACCCACCTAGGATTCGAACCCAGGCCCCAGACCAACTCCGGTGTAAACCCAAAGCTTTACGCTCTCGGCCACCGGCTGGCTCCATCTGTATTAGTTTGGGGCCGACTTCACATAGTAAAATATTCCAGTTGAAATAAAATATTTTTTTACTTTTTAGTCGGTTTTATTTTATATATAAATATTTCATCCTTTTTAGTTTTGCTTATACGAGTTAAATTCTAAAAGTCAAGTTTAACAAATAGCTATTAGGTCCACTGCCTATTAGTTAACATCGTTGTATAATAGCAGATCTTATTATACAATATACAAATGTAAAATAAATATTTTTTCTTTCCTGGCAGAGTGATGAACGCATATATTGTTCAATGTAACATCGAAAAAACAGGTGAAAATGACGTCATTCCATCATTTTTAACGTTTTTCAATATGCTTGCTATAGGACCACTCCGGTAACATCTTCAATATTCCCTGAAATTATCATCCAAATTGGTCAAACCATCGAGGAGTATTCACGAACGTATAAAAGAAAATACATAAGATCGAATTGATAACCTCTAACTTTTTGAAGTCGGTTAAAAATACTCGCACAGGACAGTTTCTCTGCAGGGACGAAACAAGAAATAATATATGACTGTATACAATCGAGCAGCAGCGATACGCACTGATCAACCTTCCCTTGAGATGAAAATAGGCAATATTAAAAATAACTTAATTCTTAATACAATTTCCAAAAGTCAAGAGAAGAACGATGGACGCCCAATTGAAGACCACTCTACACCTCTCTTATAACAATTCCGTATGTAAATGGAATTTTAGAGAAGATAAAATGATTTGTCAAAATAAGGAGAATCAAAACGTAGTTCATATCCGGAAATGCACTACGGAGCTTGTTGATAAAACTAAACCAACCGAATTAGTGGTCAAAAGAACTGTATTTATCAAATAATTTGTGAATGCTGTAAATTCTAAATGGTTAAAACAAAGTGACGGATGATTTGATGTAAAAATTTCTGAACACCGGAGCATGTAACAACAGAACTCTCAACAAACCGAGTATGAAATAGCTCATGATTAGTGATCTGGTAATCGCACTAACTCTTGAAAGGCCAGACACAAATTAAAAAAGATCTGATGCAGAATGGTTATACCGAAAATTTAATTTTTAACATAATTTCCAGAATTCTAGAAAAGAACGTTGTACGCCCAACTGAAGCTCTTTTATAACAATTCCGTACGTAAGTGGAATTTTAGAGAAAATAAGGGGATTTGCCAAAATAAGGGGAATCAAAACATAGTTCAAATCCGGAAATTCACTAAGGAGCTTGTTGACAAAACTAAACCAAACCCAATTTATGATCAAAAGAGCTGTATTTATCAAATAATTTGTGAATGCTGTGAATTGGATGAAATGGATAAAGCAAGGTGACGGATGTCTTGTAAGAACTTCTCAACACCGAAGACATACGCAAAGTGGAGGTACGTCATAATAGAGTATTGCCAGTATGCTTTTAAAAACCATAAAACACTGTGGCCACCGAGAAAAAAGTCATACACATAGAGCAGCACCGGAGAAAAGATAATTTAAAGAAGCAGCATTTGTCGAATATAGCAACAGAACTGTGAACAAATTGAGTAGTGAAATACCTCATGTTTAGTGATCTCTGCGATACTGACTCTTGAAAGGACAGTGACTAGTGAGCGGGACTTCATGCATCACTGCAAGCATGTAGTCTTACGATTAGCTTATCGTTTGCACTTGATAACGAATAGATACTGCACTAGTCGTGAATAAATTAACAATAAAAACCATTCTAGTCCGACAAGAAAGTTCTTTTTATTTTTATTATTACGTTATATTTTGCCACTTACAAGCCACAGCTCTTATTTACTTACTACTAAATATATAGCCTGCATCTACCCCGATAGGTCTTAGCCTCGCTATTTACTAAATTTGTATGAGAAACGGGAAATCTATTTTATATCTTAAATTGAATCCTAGATATACGAAAATTCGATTTTGGCGGGTATAGTGACGAAATGGATAAAATTGTGAAAAAATACTCAATAGGAAAGGTAAATATTAAACGGATTCAATTTTTCTCTTAAAAGTAAATTATATATACCTTGTGCTTTAAAAATGTGAGTAAAAAAACAAAGAGTATATAGGTGAAATAAGCAGAAAACATTTTGAATTATTTGTATTATTCAAAGATATTAAGGTTGTTGCAAATAACAACGTATTGTCTGTGGCCTTGGTATGTATTATTGGACAACAAAGTGGGATCTATGTGTTGTTTATTCCTAAAGCATTACAATGATATATAATAAAATCATAATTTTGTCATAAATAATTTAACTATATTTGTTTAATAATTTCCACTAATTAGCAGAAAACAAATATAGTATATTTATTTATTATACTAGTAATAATTTTGTCAGATAAAATCGGTAAAATGAACCTTAACAGAAGAAAACAAAATACGTCCGTTTTGAAGAACCAACATAACCCACCGGTGCATGTGTTGAAAGGCCATGATCTTATTAAAAGGTTATTATTCCCATGGACAGATACAACTAAAGTATACTAGGAAACTAAAGTTATATATTTTAACTAAGTAGATACACAGAAAAATTAAATAACCGAAATTAAAACAGAAAATATATATACTAAAAAGACTAAACAATAAAATAGTTGCAAGAAGGGAAGGAATAATTGGTGAGTGTCTACTGTATCACCTTCCTTGTATCGAGGAATAACAATGACTTTTTTTTAAAACAGGATGGAAATTTCCTCTTTTGATATGAAACATTAACAGAACTAGCGAGAGCTTGCAAAGCCATCTCTGGTAAATTTTCCGATATTTTTTATGAGGTACCATCCGATCTCGCAGAATGCTTATTTTTTATTGGTCTAAAAGTTTCTTGAAGTACATTGCTTTATAATAATATTTCCGTTATATTGAATAATCCAAGTTGTTGAACACAGCAATGTTTTGGTTTGCCTAACTATTCTTGCACTCGTTCAAAAATACTTCATTCAGGCAATGTTTATTGCATAGGCGGATTTAGAATAACTTTTTGGGAGGCAAGGGTTATAACTACTTCAGCGACTGAAAAAAAAGTTCCTACATTTTGTTTTACATTTAATAAATTTCATAAGGAAAACATGAAACTCAACGACTGAAAAAACGTGCTTACTTTCTGTGAGCGAATTAAAACGTGGTTATACACAATCCATTGCCAAGAATTAAAAAAGCAATACCAAAAAATTTTGGTCTTTGCGACCCCCAACTTCAATCCAGTAATTGAAGGGATGACAGCCATTTTAATTGTCATTTTTTATCTTCTACCGAGAGGTTGCTCGGTTAGTCAGGTTTGAGAGCGTTTCAACCGCTGCCCTCTTTAGTTTGGCCGTGACTCGTCGAACATAGAGATGTGCACGGCTCAGGATCACACCACACCACCTCCTTCGGCTACTCAGAGGAAGATTAGAGAGGAAATTATTCTCCATTTTCAAATCGATTCCAGCCTCTGCAAATGGTCCGGAAGGGGTACCAATCTATCAGTCAGTCGACTGATTCTATTTGAATCAAGAGCCTTGCTTACTCGTAAGGGGCCGTAAAACATCCATGAGGTCGCAGATGCATGTTATCCCCTGTTCGGAGGGGTATGGAAGAGTCCGGTTGGTAACTTTCTTCATCGGATTCGTCCGAAGAGCAAATGAGAATTCCCATGGAATTAACCGATGCCGTGTATCGAAAAACTTCGAATTCTCGGTGGACACTCTGATAGGCTTAGATTACAGCTTCAGTCGACGAGCTCGTCGGCGGGCCGCTACCAAGTCCCGTGACCCGGAGTGACGTTGGGTGGGGAAGATCCTATTTTGCGTGGCATATCGGGAATATGCACGCTACAAAATTATTAGTCTATTTATCAAAGATAAAAAAAACAGAAAAACTAGCAGAGCTAATCCGGTTATGCAAAAGATTACTAACTTACGATAAAAGAAAGGAAATAGATAACTTCTAGACTAAGTCCTGTAGAATGACGATTGAACAGGTTCAGGCAACACAGTGCAAACAGACGCCACCACTTCCCTACAATGAAATTACCCTGTAAATCTCTTCATTCAGCGATGTTGAAACATCCTAAACGCCTAAGTGCTCGGTAAAGCGGTCGAAAAGTGCCGAGCGGTATTCCTCGTCACCGCCACAACACACCAATTGCCAAAACACGATCCGGGATCTGGACTGTTAGATTCAAAGAAGCCTAGTAGAAAAAAAAACAAATGTAGCCAAATGTAGAACGGATTTGTTTATTTACTACTTGTTTGTGGGGAAGGGGAGGGAGGAAAAGGGAAGTATTGTAATCGTGAAAAAATGACCCTCCGAGATTTTTCTGTCTGTCTGTTCGCGGCATAGCTAAAAAACTACTACCAATTGGATTGGATTGGATCCAAGATGCCAACTTAATAGAATATTTAGATTAGATGCCAAAAAATATGTTTTATCAATTCCGTCGGTCTGCCTGTCTGACAGTTCGCGGCATAGCTAAAAGACTACTTATCCGAATAACTTAAAATTCTGTACAAAAATTAAGGGTCATATAGAGATGACCTGGTAATATTTTGGTAACAATCCAATATGGCAAAACAAAATGGCGGAAAAAAATTATTATTAAAAAACTACTTATCCAGTTTATCTCAAATTTTGCACAAATATCAAAGTATTATGTTGGAAGCAACTCGTAAAATGTTGGTACGAATTTATTTAAAAAAATTATTAATTAAAAAAAATATTTAAAAATTCAGCCTGGAAAAACTTCTTAATAGATTGCTTTCAAATTGTGTGCCATAACTAATTGTGGCATAGGGGTCAACTAGGAAAATCATGGTACTAATTCAAGAAGGCCGAACAAAATGTTTTTAATCGTGCAAAAATCACCCTCTTAGGTTTTACATATCTTCACGTTTTAGCGTCCCTAGATGCCAAAATATGTTTTGTCAATTCCGTCGGTCCGTTTGTCAATTCGCGGCATAGCTTAAAAACTCCTTACTAGATCGATTTCAAATTTTAAAAAAATTATTACTAAAAAATTAATTATTCAATTTTAAGTTTTGCAGAAATATCAAGTGTAACGTAGGAATGAACTGGTAACACTTTGATATGAATCCAAGTTAGCAAAGCAAAATAGTGGCCTAATAAAATATTTTTGAGCCTGAAAATACTACTTATAAAAATTAGTTTCAATTTTTATGCAAGAATTAAGTGTCATATAGACATAAAATTTTAAAATTGTCGTACGAACTTAAGATGGCGAAACAAAACGGCGCACAGTGGATCGAAGCATAGGGACCAGCGGGACATTGGTAATATGTTTTTTTCTACTCGTTCGATTTTGATGATTTTGTACTTTCTAGGCAGCTGACGCCTTCACTTTTAAAATTTAGTCATTAAATATGACATTTTGCGAAAATTCAAGATGGCGGACATCATATAAATTAATTTCGGTTTAAAGTACATTGACCGGGTATATATTATATGGAGTTATGGGTCTTAGTAGATTTTTCTTTTCCTATTTTTTTTTATACGTTGCTTTTATTGACCTGAGTATCACTAAAAAGGATGTGCGATTTTAATAACTCTACTGGGTGTCTTTAAAAACCATGCCAAAATTGGTATTGTATAAAAAATGATTTAAAAAAATATTGTTTATATTTTTTTTAGAAATTATAGAACGTGAAGATTCAATTCAGCAATGTATACAAACTTAAAAAAAAACTTGTTATACAGGGTGGTTTTATTACCCATCATGACCATTTTTACATAGTTATTTTACCTTTTTGATACTACATACCTGTTACTGCTGTAGTTAGAACTTATATTATTAAACTATTAATATATAGAAACGTTGCAAATTAAATGTCCAAAAATATATACAGAGTGTCCCAAATTATGCCTCCAGAACAACCAAATTAAAATAAAATAATTATAGACAACTATATTTACCTTTAACATTGAGAACATCTCAAAATATATTAACAATAAAAAAATCAGGATAACTAAAACACGATTGATGTATGATTAAAGATATGAAAAATCAAATAAAAAAAATTAAGTCTTACAAAGGATAATATGAAATCTTACCTTTTTTGCTATGGTTATTTTAAAAAAATGTCTATAAGTATGGAAAATACAATTTTTTGATCCATGAACCATTTACACAGAAGTCATACACTTCACACTAAAGTTATCGCATAACTATACATTTTCTCGTTCTCCATAAACAATATCTAACTGATCATATACTGGGAAACATTCTAATGCTTAAAATTTTTAATTAACTAAAAAGTCTCTACAATAACAAAGATTTGGCTTTTTCGGTTAACTCAGAATTAACCTTCTTTGTGGAAAAATTTAAAGATATTCTCAGGTTTGATATATATGGATCAGAGGTTAGAAGAAGGTTATGTAGAATATCCTCGTTTGTAAACATTCTATTACTTTTTCTAGATTTTGTTTCTCTATAATTACGGAAATGTTTATTTCGTGCCTCTGCAGCTTCTTCTGAGAGGTAGCCAATAGGAAGTTGAAAATTTTTAATTATTGATGAACCATGTACTAAAATTTTATGTAGAGATGCAGGCATATGATACCATCCATAACGATCTACATATAATTTTGCCGTTATTTTTGCATGAGTATGGAATTTTTCGGCATCAATCTCCTCTCCCGCTGCTAAGACTTGGAGTACTATATAAATATTCTCTATCAGTCTCTGATCAATCCCTGTTATTTCAGCTGTTTTTTCGAAATTTTGAAAAAATCTTCTGGCAGTATTGCCATCGTTAGATGTTCCATGGCCTTGTCTTACGAAATCAACATTTAGTCCCATTTCATTTCTAAATCTAAAACCAGGGAGAATGGTTTTATTATAGAAATATATTCCTTGATAATAATAGGTTTATTTTAATGGAATATTCTGGAAAATGTCCTAGCTAAGGATATTTTGCATAGACTACCCACCTCTGTTGAATTTCTTGCTTTTTATTTTCTTTCAGTTGCTTATCTTCAACACTGCGTGCAGACCACTTTTTAAATTCCAAATTATAGGATATGTGCAATAAACATTCCATCGACCTTATCCAGGAATGTAAATTGGAGATTCCCAGATTATAATTTTCTTCATTTGGTGTCTTTTTTTCGATTAACTAAAAAAGTTTTAAAATATTCCTGTGGTTAATGGTTCTAGTAGTTATAGGACTCACAAATACGTTACTTTTTTTATACCTACCTCCAATTGATTCATTTCTGTGGGCTTGGATCCACAAATATAACACACCATTGATGATGTTGTATCTGCCAAACAGGAACAAATTTTTCCGTCAAGCATGGTTGTAAATATATTATGGTTTGTTATAATATCCCCGGAAATATGAGTTTCTTCAAGTAGGGAAATTTCATTTTTCAATGACTCCCAGCATTCGGATATTACCTATAAATGATTTCATACTGATACATTGTATATTCATATTTATAAAAGAATAATATGAGAAACAAGCTACAACCAAAGCGTAAGTTATAATTACCTCCTTGGACTCTTTAATAAATTGAAAATTTAAAGGCCTGCAAAAGAAAGTTGAAGATGGCTTAGGATTCTCCCATACTATCCTTGTATGGTCATCGGTGTGCACTAGTTTTATTGGCACATATGCAGCCATAAATATACTGGAGTCATCAAAATCGGTTTTTTGCTTATATTCGCTTTGGCCTGAAGCGCCATCAAAACCACATTTGCCGAACAAAGTTAGCTTTGAACCTGGATCACAATGGCTAAATGCTAAAATTCTGGACACGGTATGATCCAGTAAGCCTTGTAAAGTTATCCTGGCAAACCGATCCGTGATCATTATTGTCTGTTTAGACGGATAACATTCTTGTTTAGCTACTTGAATTTGGTAATATGATGGATATAGCTGACAATTTTTTTTAATGGCTGCTTTCCTTTGATTTATATACTGGTGTTTAGAAAGGTTTAAAGAAACAAAAAGGGCTAAAGCTTCATCTCTTGAATAAAAATGATGATATTTTTCCATATCGTTGCAAAAATTCAAAACGTTTTTAACTTGATTTGGATTTTCTTTTAAAAATTTTAAAATCTTGTTGATATCTTGATTATCTAAAAAATATTGTATTAGTATTTTTTCTAATGAAATAGTTTATTATTATTATTATTATAATCATTATTATTATTATTAAACATTTTAATTTTTTCTCTGTTTGTCTTTGTAATAATAGAATACCTTGACTCATGTTTGAAGCCATAGCAAAACTTAGCTCTTGAATATTTTCTTTCCTGAGTTCTTTTGTTCGTCTCATTTTTTGTTTTGTTGACAAGTCCTCAAATGGTTTACGCAGTTGCCTTTCTTTAGGGCGAACAGTCATAAATCCTGGCCAATTAAATTGGCGAGCCAACCAAGATTGATTTATGCGTAAAAAACGTTCTTCTGTTCTATTAGATTTTTTCCATTTGCTAGATAGTGTTGAACAGTACTTTCGCAATATTTTCGATATTACGTATTTTTCATCTTCGGTGTAGTCCACGTTTCTCATTTGCAATATATCACCCAGTAATCTCTTATGATCCTCAAAAGGAATGCTGTTGGTCTTCAAATAATTGAAAAGTTCTTCGTTTGAATTTAGTTCAGCCATTTTATTTGGGATTATGCGCCAGCTTTAAACAACTTTTATTTTCAGTCGCTTAATCCGAAAAAAAAAATAAAACTTACAAAAAAGTCAATGACGTATATATATTTTTAAGTAAATAGAAATGAATACTTTTTTAATAAACAAACGATTATTAAACAATCTTTCACAGCATTTAGTCAATTTTTTAAAATTAAAAAAGCTAAGTGCCTTCGGTGGGATTCGAACCCATATTTATAGTACTCAACTCTTTTTCAATTTTAAAAAAAGTCTGAATGTCGTAAAAAATCGTTTAATAATAATTATTATTATACAGACGTTAAACATAGTACAATAATAATTTTAAAGTAAATTTAAGTTAATAATTTTCATCTAGAAAGTGCCTTCTCTCTACAAATAGCATAGTCACTTTTCCATAAAATGGGGAAAAGGTGTTTAAGATTTTAATAAAAAGTTTAAACTTTCTATTATTTTATGATGACCAATCTTCAGTTTAGCATCGGTTGTATCTTATATTTTAAAGCACCTTCTATGTTTCTATGAAAAACTATCTTGTTTAATATACAGGCTTAACTTAATAGCATTTGAAAAACAAAAGTGAAAGCTACGGAATCGCTGAATAGAGATTTTATAAGGAAGCATATTGTTTTACATATTTTCTATTCTTGACTATTGGCATTTGTATGAGTATAGGTACGTTTGTTTAGCATTTTCCAATATAAACTATAAAACTACATTGGAAATCAAAACGTATACGGCCGCAAAGAAATACGAATAGTCGAGAATAAGGGCTTAAATATTTTAATGATTGGTATGAAAGTATCAAGGTAATTTCGCTTAAAATTGATAGAAGCACAATAAAGCAAAACATATTGCTGTTTATAGAGAGTAGGTAACCAAAACACCTGGCAAGACGAAGGGCGGCTGATAACTAATATTATAGAATAACTTACATTTTACTTACCGCTTAGAAATTAATTTAATAGATAGGCGTAATAATTTATAAAAACTCTCAGTATTTCACTTTTGGTTCATAAACACACACCACGTTCTAATTTTACTAACAAGTTTATTATACTTTTTCCGATCTGTCAGATTTTAAACAAAAGATGAAAAGCGCGTCTTCGTAAGCTAAACCTACCTCGATTAACCTAAATATTGATTTGTGGGTAGGGTCTTTTTTTGCGCTAAAAACCTTAATTTATTAGAAGATTGTAGCCAAAAAAAATCGAATAAATCTCAAAGGGGCAGATTGGGGCAGCTATTCTTGATGGATACATTTAAAACAAGGTATGGTTTATGCCTCAGAGGCAAAAGTTGCGTGGACACTTTTGGCCATTTTTTTAAAAATCAAAAATTATTTATTGTTTGCTATATTTTCAAAAACAAGTTGCTGCACTCTATCTTACGGTTACGATACATGTTTTAAATATCCTGTTAATATGATGTTATTCTATCATCACCCTTATACCTAGATATTGTGCGGAAAAGTTGATAAAATATAAGTAAGTTCAGATTTTTGAATTTTAGCCAACCCAATTTTTGTATCAATTTGTGCTATATAAAATATTTGCCTATATCATCGAATCTCCTTCACTAGAGAATGCTTCAAAGAATTTGCTATGTTGTTTTTATATAACACTAATATGTATGTAAAACAAATATGAAACAGAAAAACCCAAATTTGCATTTTCAGAAAATGCCCAATGTCCCAATTATAACATGGCGTCGATCCACTGTGCGGCGGCCAAATAAAATTTTTAAAAAATCAACGTAAAAAATCTTGTTAAATTGACTTTAAATTTAGCAGAAAAATTGAATGTGAAAATGGGATAAACTGGTACGAATTCAACATGTTACAAAATGGCGGTATGTGTCAATATAAAAACAACATAATGCATTTATTTTAAATTATGCCCAAAAGTCAAGTGTGGCATAGGTAGAAAGAAATTGGTAAAATATTGGTAGGAATCCAATATGATGGAACAAAATGGAGCCCAATAAAAATGCTTGAAGACAATATATGCAACACATATATACTGTGACTATATACTAAACAAATCGAAAAAAATCGTAACGAGGGAAGTTGCGGGTAAAGGAAATATATCGATTTTTTTACTTTTAACAGGAATTAAATCTACCTAAATTTAAATTTGTTCCTTATTCTGAAGAATTCCTACAAGATGATTCGATATTGGTACTGAGTATAAAAAATCATTTGAATTGCAGGAAAAAATAGAAAACGTGTCAAAAAAACATTGTTTTCCTTTAAGCAAGCATACTTTTAATAGAATGGACATATAGTAGATAAAATAAACATAGAAAACTCCATTTAATCTTTGCTTTTGCCTAACTTTGATATTTAAACTAAATGACGGATTTATCTATTGCTGTAATAAAATGAAATTTAAATTCAATATATAAAATAGACCTAGAATTTAACAAGAAATACCTATTTGGCTTTTTAAAACTTTATTCGTCGAATTGCAAAGCCGAAATAGTTTTTTTGACAAAAAGGAAAAGAATCATTCATGCTAGCATCAAACAAATTAAAGCAATATCCGATTTTCTGGCGATCAGCGTTTTATAAAAGATTCTAAATTAATTCGGTACTTTAAGCTGCTCTAAATTGAATTTTATGATTTATTCTGATTGAGATATTTAAGGTAAATTGCTGAAACAAACTAAAGCCGTAACACTACGTATACAGTGCGTCCGCTGTAGGATTAATGCCCATTTTAACCGACTTCAAAAAAGAACGAGCTTCTGAATTCGACCTGTACGTATTTTTTTCTTTTTTTAATGTTTTTTCTCTGGTGGTTCTATACATTTTGACTTGAAATCCGTTCACCCGTTTTTTTGTAATAATAATATTAAAAAAGACACAGGTATAAGGGCGATGAAAGCAGCGAGTTTTACACACTGAGATCTGTAATAGGCATACAACTGCATTTACATAAAGGTATCTCTTTTGTTATATATATATATATATATATATATATATATATATATATATATATATATATATATATATATATATATATATATATATATATATATATATATATATATATATATATATATATATATATATATATATATATATATATATATATATATATATATATATATATATATATATATATATATATATATATATATATATATATATATATATATATATATATATATATATATATATATATATATATATATATATATATATATATATATATATATATATATATATATATATATATATATATATATATATATATATATATATATATATATATATATATATATATATATATATATATATATATATATATATATATATATATATATATATATATATATATATATATATATATATATATATATATATATATATATATATATATATATATATATATATATATATATATATATATATATATATATATATATATATATATATATATATATATATATATATATATATATATATATATATATATATATATATATATATATATATATATATATATATATATATATATATATATATATATATATATATATATATATATATATATATATATATATATATATATATATATATATATATATATATATATATATATATATATATATATATATATATATATATATATATATATATATATATATATATATATATATATATATATATATATATATATATATATATATATATATATATATATATATATATATATATATATATATATATATATATATATATATATATATATATATATATATATATATATATATATATATATATATATATATATATATATATATATATATATATATATATATATATATATATATATATATATATATATATATATATATATATATATATATATATATATATATATATATATATATATATATATATATATATATATATATATATATATATATATATATATATATATATATATATATATATATATATATATATATATATATATATATATATATATATATATATATATATATATATATATATATATATATATATATATATATATATATATATATATATATATATATATATATATATATATATATATATATATATATATATATATATATATATATATATATATATATATATATATATATATATATATATATATATATATATATATATATATATATATAAATATATATAAACATATATATATATATATATATATATATATATATATATATATATATATATATATATATATATATATATATATATATATATATATATATATATATATATATATGTCTGAAATATCTTTTTGAAAAATAAAACTTGTTTATTCTTCGGAAATCATTTTAATTTGTTTTTTTTTTTTCTTTTTTTCCCAAACGTTTCGGCAACATGCCTTCATCAGTGGATTCTAATACAGATCACTAAAACTAACAAACAATGCTGTTTTGGATTCTTACTTATAAACATGTCTACTTTTTTTTTTTTTTTTTGTTTTGTGTAAGAGGATAAAAATGTTCATTTATATACATATACATCCATACATAAGTACACTCCTGCACAGATATGTATATCTATACAGAAATTTAATAAACACGTATAACCTAATTAATATTACTTTTTTTTTATTTTTAAAACAAAACGTTCAAATTGGATATATAATTATATTATAACTCACCTAAGAAGGTAAATTTTTTTAATCCATTCACAAATGGGACATATACACTTAAAATTTGTTCTACATATATGTGACAGTACAGTATATACATACTTAAAACTACTGACTGACTGAAATTAAAATTCGTTTTGCTGCTGTTGCTCGTCATATATATTGTTTTTATTGGGTTAAAAAACAAGGTGTTTTATATTGTTATTATTTTGGTATGTGGAACGAGCGCATTTATTTTATATTTTTGTAATTAGTGTACCTATTATTATTTCATTTAAGATAAAATGTAGAAAATTGAACAATTTTTTTATTTTTGCAAATTGCCATTTAATTTTAAAATTTAAATTTAGATTTACGAGAAAATTGCAGAATATATGCAATTATTTTATTACGTTGTAATATATTTGGTTTAAGGTTTTAATTTCCGTTTTGTCATTAATTGAAGTTTCGTGTTTTTTAATGTACATCATTTCCAAGAATTCCCTTTTTTTCTGATTTATTTCAGTTTTTAAGATTTGTGTGTCCTTATAATTAAATTTATGGGATGTTTCATTCTCATGTTTTGTTAATGAAGTTTTATTTTTTTTATCATATTTATGCCCATTTAAGCGATTTTTGAGGTATTGTGTAGTCTGACCGATGTATACTCCAGGACAGTCTTTACAAGGTATTTTATATATGGTGTGTGTTTTTTGATTGGTTGGAGTTGGGGTTTTGAGAGAACTAAAAAATTTTTTTTGGAAGGTGTTGTAACTTTTGTGGCATACGGTTATATTATGTTTATCAAAAATAGTTTTTATATTTTCTGAGAGACCTTGTACGTATGGGATTGATAGAAACTTATTTTTATCTGTATTTTTTTCGGTTGGTATAATTTGATTTGGGCTGTTTATTTTATGCAATCTAGAATTAAATATAGAGTTAATTAATTTTTTTGGATAGCTATTTTGAATTAAGATATTTTTAGCTTTTCTTATTGCTTGTGGTTGATATTTCACATTGCTTAATTTTATTGCTCTATCGGCTAGCCCGATAATAACTGATTTTTTTTGGTTCATTGGATGTTGAGAAAAATAATTTACATATCTGCCTGACCATGTGCTTTTTGTATACCATTCTGTTTCGATAATGTTGTTCTTATTATGTAATGTCATATCTAGAAAGTTTATTTGAGAATTGTTTTCAGTTTCGATAGTGAATTTCAGCTTTTCATGAAAATTGTTAAAGGCGTTTAAAATATAATTGCATTTGTCTCTGGGAATTAAGGTTATACAATCGTCGACGTACCTATAGAAGAATGGAAGAGGAATATCTAATTTTTCGATTATATTACGTTCTAACTCCTCCATAACTAATTGTGCAACCACACCAGATATAGGGGAACCCATTGCGCATCCCTCTACTTGTTTATAAAAATTATTTTTGTACATGAAAAATGTGGACTTTAAAGTTAATTCGATAGCAATTAGAAATTCTTCCATGGGTATATCTGTAAATTTTTTAATTTCAGACCATTTTTTTTTCAATAAGTTGGAGGGCTAGTTCTATTGGTACATATGTGTATAAAGAGACCACATCAAGTGAGATTAGAATATGATTTTGTGGTACGGGAAAATTATTTATTTTTTCTTTGAAATCCCAGGAATCTTTAATGTAAGTAGCGCTTTTGTTTATGATATTTTCTAGAATTCGTTTTAAAAATTTAGAGAGGTTGTTTAGTGGTGATTGTATACAAGAGACAATTGGTCGCATTGAAATGCCTTCCTTGTGTAATTTTGGCAATCCGTATAATTTTGGTGTTTGAGCATTATGGATTTTTAAGTCTTTTGCACAACTAGGTGATATGTAGTTTTTGTTTTCCTAACGCGTAACAAGTTCGTTATTTCTTTTTTGAAAAATATTTGTAGGATCTGTGTTTATTTTTTTGTAAGTATCTATGTCATTTAAAAGTAATTCCATTTTATTATCGTATTCTGTTGTGTTCATGATAACGGTTTTATTTGATTTGTCAGGTCGTATAATTTTTAGGTTAGGATTATTTTTCAGAAAAATATTAGTTTTTTTTATTTTATTATGTAGTTCATTGTTTATATCATTATGTTTGATTTTATATTGGTTATATTTGAGTTTATTTTGATAAGTTTTGAGGGTGTTACAACAGTTTGCTCTGATTTTATCTTTTTCGTTATTATTAAGGTTACTAATTGATGTTTCGACGGATGATATTATATCAGGAATAGGGAGTTCATTGGGATTTGTTATGGGAAAAGCAAAATTAGATCCCAAACTTAATATATCAATTGCATATTCTGGAATTTCAGTGTCGGTAAGATTTTCGATCCATTCTTTTTGTACATTAATTTTTTTTTGGATTAGTTTTATTTTTTTTCTCAATTAACAATTTAATTTTGTTTATATTTTTTGTTTTGATTTTTTCAAATAAAGATTCATATTTTTTGTTTTCATTATTTAAAATTTGATTTTCAACATTTTATCTTAAATGAAATAATAATAGGTACACTAATTACAAAAATATAAAATAAATGCACTCGTTCCACTTACCAAAATAATAACAATATAAAACACCTTGTTTTTTAACCCAATAAAAACAATATATATGACGAGCAACAGCAGCAAAACGAATTTTAATTTCAGTCAGTCAGTAGTTTTAAGTATGTATATACTGTACTGTCACATATATGTAGAACAAATTTTAAGTGTATATGTCCCATTTGTGAATGGATTAAAAAAAATTTACCTTCTTAGGTGAGTTATAATATAATTATATATCCAATTTGAACGTTTTGTTTTAAAAATAAAAAAAAAAGTAATATTAATTAGGTTATACGTGTTTATTAAATTTTTGTATAGATGTATATATCTGTGCAGGGGTGTACTTATGTATGGATGTATATGTATATAAAAGAACATTTTTATCCTCTTACACAAAACAAAAAAAAAGAAAAAAGTAGACATGTTTATAAGTAAGAATCCAAAACAGCATTGTTTGTTAGTTTTAGTGACCTGTATTAGAATCCACTGATGACGGCATGTTGCCGAAACGTTTGGGAAAAAAAAAACAAATTGAAATGATTTCCGAAAAATAAACAAGTTTTATTTTTCAAAAAGATATTTCAGACCAAAAACCCAAGAAAATCTCCTAAGAATATAAATCAATTGGTCCAGAAACTCCATATATATATATATATATATATATATATATATATATATATATATATATATATATATATATATATATATATATATATAATATTTATATATATATTTATAAAAAATATTTCTTAAAAAATGTAAGATTAAAGAACAGAATTAACAAATGACCTGTCTCAGCCTACTACCTTTTTTCAGTTTCATTATTTAGCCTACACTTAATTTGCGTCTATGGCAAATAAGTCGAAAACTGTGATAGATACGAGAATAACGCAAAATACGCTAAAGGCTAAAGAAATGAACAAAGAGTTTAAATTTTATATCAAAATTCAGAGTGCTGCAAAAAAAAATTCTGCAAGATAAACTTATAGGTAATGAAAACAAATGCGTCCGAATAGAGTCCGAAGAGAGTCTCTATTCGGACGCGAGAAAGAAAGTTTCGAAAATGCCAAATGTGATTTTGGCGAAACGTCAGCAAAACTGTTCTTTTCAGAACGACAGTAGTGAACGGATGTACACCCGGAATGAAAACACATTGTATTTCTCCATCCGTGATGGACTAAAAATTAACATATATATATATATATATATATATATATATATATATATATATATATATATATATATATATATATATATATATATATATATATATATATATATATATATGTGTGTGTTTTCATTCCGGGTGTACATCTTTTCACTACTGTCGTTCTGAAAGAGAACAGTTTTGCTGACGTTCCACCAAAATCACATTTGGCATTTTGAAGCTTTTTCTCGCGTCCGAATATAGATCAGTCTCTATTCGGACGCGAGAAAGAAAGCCTCGAAAATGCCAAATGTGATTTTGGCGAAACGTCAGCAAAACTGTTCTTTTCAGAACGACAGTAGTGAACGGATGTACACCCGGAATGAAAACACGTTGTATTTTTCCATCCGTGGAGGACTAAAAATCAACAGTTCCACACCTGAGAGTGAGTGATTCGAGCATCAGTTTTAAAAGATATACGGCTAGCTATATATTTGGTTTATATATAATGTAATTTAAAATACATCAACTATATTTTGTAATGACTGGGTGAGGCTGCTTTGGGTGTCGACTTCAAAATGCCTCTATTTAAGGAATAAATAAAATATTATTTTTTACTTTTTATCAATTTTTTTTGAACTCGGTTCTTTCTTCTAGCGTATGAAACAACCAACACCGTTTGTGACTTGAATTGAAAGAGATAAAACTGAGAATCTCAAAAGGGTTAATAAAGAACCCTTTTAACAAAAATTACAAATTATTTTAAAAATATATAGTTAGAATTTAGACTTTATTTCAGGCAAGTTGAGAAAACGTGAAGATCGTTTAATATTTAGATGAATTTTTCTACGGGGAAAAATAGCCCTTCTCGGATGAGCTTTTAAGAAATCAAAGTTCAAGTTTAAGCCCTCTATTTTATTTTTTTATTTGAGGCGACTTTGTTGGTCGATTCATGGACCGTTATCAGAGATAGAAAAGGTGGAGGATTTTTTGCGATTCCAAAAATAATAATTGTGTTTTATTTCTATAAATTAGACAAATCCCCATCTACCTATTGTTATTTTTATTTTTTTAAAAACCATGGAAAGTAAATGTTATTTTAAGAACATTGATAAATAAAAACAAGTTGGAATATTTACTGACCATTAGCAATTAATGTGGACAAGTAGGTTGTATTGGTAAGTTTTTATATTCTTTGTTTCTATCTAATATTTACTCTTGTCTTAAAAAATGCACCCAAGAGAAAATCTATTTTCTTTGTCAAATTTAAAATTAAGTAGGACCAGTGCGATTATATGTAGTGGATATTTTAAAAATAAAAATACTTACAAACTGCATTTTTATTTTATTTTGGATGTTTAGAGCTCTTTTTATTGATGTACATACCAGTACTGCCATGTCCAAGGCGGTAAAGCTGCATCATCCAAATTACAAAATTTTACCTCTGCTAGACGCTATTAAGAATTTGTTTGCAGAGTTGCTAAATTGTATTTAATTTAAGAGTTTAGTTTCGCTATACAACAATACCTTATTCGAAAACATTTTTATGCCTTTCGATTTATAAAATCATCATCTGCAAAATTTCATAAAATATAAGTTTCATTTTTTTAGCCCAAAATAATAAAAAATGTAACTAAGTTTTTCTTCTAAAGATGCAATTCAATTATTTTCTTTTCGAATACTATTTCGAAACTTTAATTAAGTTCATTTTAAAAGGTAAAAGTGGCCCTAAAACTTTAGAGTCCCAGATTCCAAATCAAAGATGGATTACAAATCTTTTTCAAAAGATGGGTTTCTCTTAAAAGTACACCCGTCGAGTTTGAGCTTATTTGATTTGTTTTGACGAGTCGAATACATAACTTGGTACGGATTAATACAGATACTGCACTTTCGTTTGACGCGCAAATCATCATTTAACCTCAATTTGAACATTGAACACGGAGAGCCTATCAACTTAGCAGCATTGAGTCGGCCGGAGACTGGCAGTATTGTTTCAGAAGTAGTCGTATTCAGTGGCGGTGTTTTTTGTATTTCGAAGCGCGCTTCTGTCGAATTAAAGTGTAAATTAAGTTTAAGTATTTAGTAGTTTTTAAAGACTCTATTAGATATTATTAAAAAAAGTAATATCAAAACATGAAAGCTTCTAAAAAATTACTGGTATGATGTGTGCTGCCAAACACTGCAAAATTCCAGGCTACAAATCAACCCATAGCTTTTTAAGATTTTTCAAGGATATAATAAATAAAATAAATCACCCTCCGAGATTTTTTCAGATCCTTACGTTACAGGGTTCCTAGATGTCGAAGAACATGTTTTCAAAATTTCGTGGGTCTGTCTGCTCGCGGCATAACTAAAAAAATACTTTCCCGATTATATATATATATATATATATATATATATATATATATATATATATATATATATATATATATATATATATATGTGTGTGTGTTTTCATTCCGGGTGTACATCTTTTCACTACTGTCGTTCTGAAAGAGAACAGTTTTGCTGACGTTTCACCAAAATCACATTTGGCATTTTCGAAGCTTTCTTTCTCGCGTCCGAATATAGATCAGTCTCTATTCGGACGCGCGAAAGAAAGCCTCGAAAATGCCAAATGTGATTTTGGCGAAACGTCAGCAAAACTGTTCTTTTCAGAACGACAGTAGTGAACGGATGTACACCCGGAATGAAAACACGTTGTATTTTTCCATCCGTGGAGGACTAAAAATCAACAGTTCCACACCTGAGAGTGAGTGATTCGAGCATCAGTTTTAAAAGATATACGGCTAGCTATATATTTGGTTTATATATAATGTAATTTAAAATACATCAACTATATTTTGTAATGACTGGGTGAGGCTGCTTTGGGTGTCGACTTCAAAATGCCTCTATTTAAGGAATAAATAAAATATTATTTTTTACTTTTTATCGATTTTTTTTTGAACTCGGTTCTTTCTTCTAGCGTATGAAACAACCAACACCGTTTGTGACTTGAATTGAAAGAGATAAAACTGAGAATCTCAAAAGGGTTAATAAAGAACCCTTTTAACAAAAATTACAAATTATTTTAAAAATATATAGTTAGAATTTAGACTTTATTTCAGGCAAGTTGAGAAAACGTGAAGATCGTCTAATATTTAGATGAATTTTTCTACGGGGAAAAATAGCCCTTCTCGGACGAGCTTCTAAGAAATCAAAGTTCAAGTTTAAGCCCTCCATTTTATTTTTTTATTTGAGGCGACTTTGTTGGTCGATTCATGGACCGTTATCAGAGATAGAAAAGGTGGAGGATTTTTTGCGATTCCAAAAATATTAATTGTGTTTTATTTCTATAAATTAGACAAATCCCCATCTACCTATTGTTATTTTTATTTTTTTAAAAACCATGGAAAGTAAATGTTATTTTAAGAACATTGATAAATAAAAACAAGTTGGAATATTTACTGACCATTAGCAATTAATGTGGACAAGTAGGTTGTATTGGTAAGTTTTTATATTCTTTGTTTCTATCTAATATTTACTCTTGTCTTAAAAAATGTACCCAAGAGAAAATCTATTTTCTTTGTCAAATTTAAAATTAAGTAGGACCAGTGCGATTATATGTAGTGGATATTTTAAAAACAAAAATACTTACAAACTGCATTTTTATTTTATTTTGGATGTTTAGAGCTCTTTTTATTGATGTACATACCAGTACTGCCATGTCCAAGGCGGTAAAGCTGCATCATCCAAATTACAAAATTTTACCTCTGCTAGAGGCTATTAAGAATTTATTTGCAGAGTTGCTAAATTGTATTTAATTTAAGAATTTAGTTTCGCTATACAACAATACCTTATTCGAAAACATTTTTATGCCTTTCGATTTATAAAATCATCATCTGCAAAATTTCATAAATATAAGTTTCATTTTTTTAGCCCAAAATAATAAAAAATGTAACTAAGTTTTTCTTCTAAAGATGCAATTGAATTATTTTCTTTTCGAATACTATTTCGAAACTTTAATTAAGTTCATTTTAAAAGTTAAAAGTGGCCCTAAAACTTTAGAGTCCCAGATCCCAAATCAAAGATGGAATACAAATTTTTCTCAAAAGATGGGTTTCTCTTAAAAGTACACCCGTCGAGTTTGAGCTTATTTGATTTGTTTTGACGAGTCGAATACATAACTTGGTACGGATTAATACAGATACTACACTTTCGTTTGACGCGCAAATCATCATTTAACTTCAATTTGAACATTGAACACGGAAAGCCTATCAACTTAGCAGCATTGAGTCGGCCGGAGACTGGCAGTATTGTTTCAGAAGTAGTCGTATTCAGTGGCGGTGTTTTTTGTATTTCGAAGCGCGCTTCTGTCGAATTAAAGTGTAAATTAAGTTTAAGTATTTAGTAGTTTTTAAAGACTCTATTAGATATTATAAAAAAAATAATATCAAAACATGAAAGCTTCTAAAAAATTACTGGTATGATGTGTGCTGCCAAACACTGCCAAATTCCAGGCTACAAATCAACCCATAGCTTTTTAAGATTTTTCAAGGATATAATAAATAAAATAAATCACCCTCCGAGATTTTTTCAGATCCTTACGTTACAGGGTTCCTAGATGTCGAAGAACATGTTTTCAAAATTTCGTGGGTCTGTCTGCTCGCGGCATAACTAAAAAAATACTTTCCCGATTATGAATCCTATCCGGTTTAGTTATTATAATTATTCTATTAGTCAGTAGAATAATATCTACTTACTTATTATGTCTTCAAAATATCATAATAAAGACCATAGTATTACTCAAAATATTCACTTAATGTTGTATCTATTTAACAAAAAACATCTGTCAAAGTTTAAAGATGAAAGCGGCTAAAAAAGTCACTGGTATGGTGTGTGCTGCTAAACACTGCAAAATTCCAAGCTACAAATCAACCCATAACTTTTTTAGATTTTCCGAGGATATAATAAATAAATAAATCACCCTCCAAGATTTTTTCAGATATATACGTTTCAGGGTCCCTAGATGTCGAAAAACATGTTTTCTCAAAGTTATTATCATTATTCTATTAGTCAGTAAAATAATATCTACTTACTTATTATGCTTTAAAAATATCATAATAAAGAAAGTACATTGGCACCGAGAAACTATATAGTTATAATCTAAACATTCACTTAAAGTTATAGCTATTTAACAAAAAATATCCGTCAAAGTTTAAAAAGGATTTCTTGAAAACAAATAGGTTAAAAAACATTTTCAGATTAAACAAAAACCGACAGCGTCGGTAATTAGATACCATATCTAACATAAATTCTGTACAATTTTTATTTTGTGTGATTTATATTTGCTCATTAAATTTATTCTGAAACCAAAACTTCGCACCAAAAAAACTGCAAAGAATGGAATCGATATACTTCCACGTCTGTATTTATTGGTACCAAAAAATCATCCTCTTACTTATTTATGGATATTACAAAAAATATAAATGAATAGAAAAATTTAATTTGCTGACCACAAACACTCTGAAAATCAGAAACATAATGTTCCATTCTCTTTTGTGATGTGAGAGTATAATAGTATATAATATTTACGTTTTTTTACACGCACGCCAATGGTAGAAGTGAAATGAATATATCATGAACTAAAACCATTCCTACATGATACTATACTTAAACCCAAGTTCAGCGATATAAATGAACTAACAATAATATTAAATTTTAACCCTGCCCTTATTTTTTCATAAATCTATAAAAACTCAAACCACTCTGTACGTGCATAATGTATGTATGTATACACTAATTTTTCAATATAAATATATTAAGTTTTATTAAACGTTACTTACAAAATATTTTAATAAGGCTCTGCTGAGAAGAAAATTAAAATATTTCGAGTACATCTTCTCTTGCCTCTGCCCAGCTAATGGGGTTCGATTAAACACGTTTATGAATGAAAATTTCAGAAGTGCGGTATCCGATTGGTTGTTAATCTTTGGTACCACCCTTGACAATTCAATGCTATGTCAAATAGTGTGGAGTACTTTTGGATACGTTTCTTTGAGAAGCATGTATTGTTAATTAATTTCGAAAAAACACTCCACGATTTTTGGCACTGTAACAAAATATATTAAGTACATTAAATTATTTTGTACTGTTTTGTGTTTTACTGACAAAACTGTGTTTTCTATTTTTTTTAAATTATCATTTATTTTAAAGGATGCCGTGATCAAATCTCATAGTAATTCAACTAGAAAAAAACATGTCACTTGCTAGCAGAATTTTTTCTGTCAATTTTGGATTTAATAATAACTTTATATAAAAATGTATTTTTATATATAAAACCATTTGCAATTACAAAGTAAAGATAGAGGAAAACTAGGAATGATTTGTAAAGAAAAATCAATATGTATATCTCGAGAAATTTGCTGTCGTAAACAAATATGGAAGATAACAACTTGCAATGCTGTGGGCCTTTCATAATTACCTTCAAGTTCGTATTCAGAAATTAATCGGTCTATAACATAGATTCAATCAAATACCGGATTTCCTTCCAGCAACCAACTTAATAGACCAAATTTCTCTCACCAGGTGAAATTGCCAATTAACTCCTGATTATGCAAGTAATGGCATATGTTCTGAACGAAGTTTCATTTACTACAGAGAGAATTAATAACAACTAGTGAAGCTATTAAAGTTGGCTAAAGTTTTCCTCTCTTGAGAAAAATGGATTATGTAATTATTCGACTGTGCTCTCTTTACAGTTGTTTTGCGTCTTGTTTCTACTTAATGATTTGTTTCTACATTAATGTAGAAACACTGTTTCGAAATTTGTCTGAAGTTCTCGCTTTTCCAAGTCAAAAGTATGTTTTTTTAAGGTTTATTTGTGACTTTTTTGCAAATTCTGTACTAGGTATAAGTTTATGTTTTGAATTTTACAGTGTTGAAAATAGTTATTTTCTCAACTAGTGCAGAAAGGAATACTTTCCCGCACGCGACAACATCATTTATTATTTTTTAGTTATCGTGGGCACTCCTTAATCCATCGACTAGTTTTCCAGATACCAAGGTTTAAAGTTAAGAATTGCCAAGTATTGGATTTCCCGCTTACCTTCTAATTTTTCGCTTGTAACTCTTCTTGTGTCAGATATTAAAAAACGTCTTGTATGTCAAAATGTAGAGCCATACAGGGTGTGCCGTATTTTTGTCGCAATGGAATTTTTGACAAAAATTTTACATTACGCAGGGTCGAAAAATATGTATTTCGGTTTCATCGCTCTATTTCTCAAAAAAACGGTCAGATTTGTTTATTTTAAAGTTAACGCATAATAATAAATATATTATGGCATTTCACTGCAGAGCACTAAAAGAGTTTTTTGAATTCTTGGAATAAAACACGTTTTACAATAATTTAAAATATTGAGAAAACAGACTTGACTGAGACTTCTTGCGGCAGGTATTAAAAAATGTAGTGCTACATAAACTTTTCTAATATATAATTTATAAATGGAAAAATAGAAGGTATTTACAAAAATACGAGATTTTGCAAATGAGCTTTTACATCAAAATGCATACAAAGCCAAAATAAATCGGGTAGGCTTTGGTACAGTCATAATAGTTTTTTTGACAGACCTCATGTATCTTTTTTAATGCGAGTTCAGTTTTCGCTTGCGTTTAAGATTTTTTAGCAACATGTTAAGTTATATTTGTTAGAGAAATGTTAAGTTATATTTGTTAGAGAATAGATTGACATTAGTTTATCGTTTTTAGTATAGCATTAATTAGTGGTATACATAGTGTTCAATACAATATGAATGATATGAATACGATTCATTGTTTCGTATGTGATGCCCGTTAATCTCTGGAGCAATGGTACGTATTGGCGATGAAAATATTATAGAAAAACAGGAAAAAGCAATAATTAGACGTAACGAACAAGGTAGAGTTCCACAGAATAGTGAAGTTGACACACGTATTTGCAATAATTGCAATACATCTATTGTACGTGAACTAGAAGCAATAGAAAATGATCCATCCCGTTTAAGACTAAATATTTTAACTCAAACTTCTTCCCAAACATGCCTTATTTCTAATGCAGATAATAATATACACAAACTTTCTATTGAGTGTAGAATGAATACATTTGTCACTCGAAACATATATGTGGGAGAAAATACTAGATGTTGTCCAGAACATGTGAATGAAAAGGGATTTCTATTTGAATTTCTACCAGCTGGACTACGCTATGTTAACAAACCATATGTATTGCAAGGACATGAGATATACACATTTTTACAAGCTATGCGGAATAAAATTAATAAAGAAACACCTCATAAGTTCGAGGATGAAAATGATTTTACAGATAACGATTTTGAAACTGCATCTCCTATATGAAAATAGCAATTTAATGTCCTTTTTAATTATTGTAGTCCAGTTAAAGTATGACAAAAACTGTGCTATGTATCTAAAAAGGACCTAATAGCCTTTCTTTGCAAGATACGCCAAGGTTTAAGTGACGATTTTATTAAAGTGATTTTTAATTACTCGACTCGACAAAACTCGAGTTATAAAATAGCGCTGAAACAATCCCCCAAAGAACTACATTGAAAGACACATCACTCAATTTTGAATCAGAATTTATAACTCTGCACCAAATAGACAATGCGTTATTACTTATATCGATTGTGCATATTTATATATTGAGAAGAGTTCTTGTTTTAAAGCGTTAAGACAATCATATTATACGCACAAAAGCAGACATTTAGTCAAACCATCGATGCTTGTAGCCCCAAATGGATTTATACTGGACATTCAGGATCCATACTTTTCAAATGCAGCAAATAATGACGCACATGTTCTTTTAAATGAATTTCATGAATATATTGAAGGTATACAGGAATGGTTTCACGGACGTGACATCTTTATATTGAATCGGGGCTATGCTTCAGCTTTATAAAGAATGGGCTTAATTATATAAATGCCTCCCGTTTTACAACGTGAACAAAGACAATTAACAACAGAAGAAGCCAACGAGTCTCTAATTATAACCAAAGCTAGATGGATTGTGGAAGCTCGTAACGGACACCGTAAATCATCTTTTAAATTTTTTAAAGACACTATCTGCACGTACCGCCTTGATCACTTAAACGACTTTCTTAGAATTGCCGATGCTATTATGAATAAGTATTTTAATAGAATTTTAATGGAAAATACTACTATTGAACCAGCAGAAGAAATGCTTCTTCAATCGCATCAGCCGAATGTCATTCAAGCTAGAGTGGAAGCTGAGCATCTTCATAATAGGAGAGGTGAGTGGGAAGCATTAAATGCAAATCATCTCGTTCTATTTTCTTAGTTAACATTCGAATGTTTAAAACATCTAAGGTTTGGTATTTTTCATCTTCATTTGGCACCATCTTATATACAGGATAATGACTCAGATGATCGAGAAGCTCAATTTCAGTTAGACGCTGTTAATGAACCAGGGTTTGTATCGAGGTAAGAATGTTCTCGCGGTTTAGAAACGCTACTCAAAATCAACTTTGGAGTGCATATATACCCATAAATGGTGAAGATCGCGATGCCAATTCAATATTGGGTACCTATTGCACTTGTCAATCAGAAGCAAGGGCTATGGGTACATGCTCTCATGTTGCAGCTATATTATGGTTTTCAGGATATGCAAGGCACCAACAAAATGTTAAATATCCTTCCATTCAAATGCTTATTTAAATATTAAATGCAGCAAGTGAACCTGAAATAATCAATCCCTAAAATAAAACATAATCTAGTACCTCTATCGTGATGACGGTGTGAAAACTGAAAATATATCACAAGAATGCTTAAAGATTTAATTTTTTAAATTTAATAAGTAAGTGGTTTTTTTAAGTTAATCGCCTTTAATACATACATATTATTTATCATATTATTTCTTTTTTTTTTTGTTCATCTATAAATCACAGAATCAATAAAAGGTTTGCAATAGGTTTTTGATTCCGTACAGTTTCTTCAATATTTAAAATCATTAAAGGTCTTTTATTCCAAGAATTCAAAAAAACCTTTTAGTACTTTGTATTAAAATACCATGATATATTTATTATTGTGCGTAAACTTTAAAGCAATACAAAAACCTTCGATTACAGCCAAAGGAAAGTTTAAAACGACAATTCTAGATAAAATTATTTTATGTGTCATATTTAGAAATCAAATATAATATGTTTATATTTTCAATGAATAAATGACTTTATCAACAGTTTTCCAAACCAATTTTGTTGTTAGGAAAAAAGCTAACAAAAAAAAATAAAAATCTATAAACAATAACTATTTATTCTTACAGGTTCAATTTGCGTCGGTGCTGTAAATTGATTTCCGATGTCAGCATGTGGGAAAAATACATTTTTTAAACTAAAATGCGTGCCTGAAAATAATAAATCGGGAACGCTTGTAGAAAAAAAGTTTTCTGTGCTCGTGATCAAGGTTAGGTTTTTTTTATGGGTAATGATCAGGGCTGTTCAAGATCGAGAAGCCTGCGCGAACTACTTAATCGGAACATTTTGGTGGCAAATCAAAATTCAGGCCTAATAAAAAATATTTGTAATAAGCCGAAAGGTATTAAATAACTACTTATCCAATTAACCTTAAATTTTGCAAATAAAAAGTGTAATAGAGGGGTAAACTGATAAAATTTTGATGCGAATCTAATATAGCCAAACACAATGGCGACCTAACAAAATATTTAAAATATCCAATATAAAAAAAAACTACTTATATAATTAACTTCCCATTTTTTACAAAATAACAATTTAATTTAGGGAAAATTTCTGACGTCTCTACAGAGGTGACCTTAGCCACCTGCGAATCTACGTTTGTTGGTTTGTTTTCTATGATCTTCAACAACTTTCCTATATCTTTTTACTTGATTAAACTGCTCTGCTGATGAAGCCTAATAAGAAATTTTTTGCTATCTAAAATGTCAGATATGTCAGTTGATCTATAGGTCATTAAATAAGCATAATCGATATCCTAGGCATTTTTTTTTTCGAATAATGTCACACCGCACGCTTTACAATTATTAAAAATTCTATATAGGTAGTCATAATAAACTACCTGCGCAAATAGAATGTTTTAAATTTTTACGTACATGCGCTCAATACAGCTACAACCTAAAACTTTGGCGCATTAGTAGAATATGTTCTTTTGATGAAATCTTCAACAATTAATATATGAAAATTTAAAATGTTATATCAAGTTCCAAATTATTTTCCAGATCTGTCATGTTCTTTAAATAATATAAAAATTATAATATTATAAACATAAAATAATAATTTTATGTATCATTGGTAATATACTGTCAAAAATTTCATTTGTATCAATATTCCGATTTTTTAGTTGCTGTAAAGTGTAAACGAATTATAACCAATACATATAATGTAAATCATCAAAAGTATTCTTTATTTTTTCATGCATTTATATAGGTATAATTGAAAATAGTAGGAATTCGTATGAGTTTTTTTATTTTGAATATGTTTTTTAATTTCGGTCCCACCTGAAAACTCACAATATGGCTCGGTGTTAAAACTTTGGCAAATATATACTGCAAATTATAGAGGTGAATTTTAAAAACTACATTCAGTGTAACCATAATTTTAGTTAACATATGGGTTATATTACAAAAATGTATTCATAATAGACAGTTTTGGTTATCTTAAAACTGAGGGTGACGTAAAAAAAATCAGGGTGCGTAAACATTAAAACCGAAAGTAGTGAAAATATGAGAACAAACGTTAAAATATAAATATTTCTTTGATTTTAGAACAGTAAATTTATAGATTTTAGAATCTCAGCAACTTCATTTTTGAGATACAGGGTGTCAACTATTAAAAAATATATTTCTGTATATTCTAAATATTTTAAAATTTATTTTTATACATATATTCTTCTACAATTACAAAGTAAAAAAATAGAGGAAAATAGAAATAATTTGTAAAGAAAAATTAGTATATCTCGAGAAATTTGCTGGGGTAAGCAAATATGGAAGATAACAACTTGCAATGCTGTGGGCCTTTCATTTGTTTGATTTTAGAACAGAAAATCTATATATCTTACATTCTCAACAGTTCCATTTTTTTAGATACAGAGTGTCAAATATAAAAAATATATTTCTGTATATTCTAAAGGGCAAAAACTATTTATTTAGTTAAAACATACCACATCTTAATTAACATTTAAACATTATTTAACCTCCATAAGCATAGATATGAATTAGGCCCTCAAGTTCCTTGGCAATAAAATGTCTACTGATTTTTTCTATTGATACCTTAAAAGATTAGAGCCAGTAAGAGTGTATAAAAATTATCTTGATGAAAATTTTTTGATTAACTCATCATTTTTAAAAAACTCTCAATATTGTTTCAAGCATGCCTTCAGTTTAATTTTCATTAGGGCGAGAATTGTTTGGACTTTACAAAAATTGGGAAAAATATTGAAATAATATGCGTTCGGAAATAAAACACATTCTAAATTTCGTAAAATTTGCCACATAAAACTGTACCATAGACATACACTAAAATGATATTTGATTTTGTTTTCAAAGACAGCCAATTTCCTTAATAGTTACCAATTAATATATTTTCTTTGTTTCCTCTCATCTCCAAATCTAAACACACCGACAAAAAATCCGGCACCTATTTTACCAATTTTGATATAGCATAACTTTTTTATTTTTTATTCTATTGCAATGATTTTTTAGCTGTCCGCTAACTAATTCATTGAGATTGCGCTGCGGTTTGTTGTGACGAAATTTTGTTTGTTTGAATGTTTATATACCGGGGTTGATCAAAATAATATTTTTATACGTTAGTCTAAAACACCCTATGAAAAAAATACGCCAAACATACTTGGGTGCGTTACGAGTATTTTGTTTTTTAAATCATCACTATATATCGTTACTTTTACGAGCTACACATTTTTAAATCAAACGCTGCATTTTTTCGATATTCATAAAAATATTTTCTTTTTTTTTTTTTTAAATTTTTGTTCAGTCATTGATATTGCTTTCACAAATTTAATTATATGCACTATTCCTACAAAATTTCATGGCGTATCATCAACAAATAATATTTTAAGAATTAATCATAGTTTCAGGCAAATAATTGATAAATTGAAATGTAGTACAATTGATAACGTAGATTTATTAGACTTGTACTTGTGACTTGTAACTTAATCGATAGGGACTATATGAGAAATGAGACTTGGTTGTTCTTGGTGGCACTGAGAGTTTCGGGGATATGGATGGTGACGCGAATTGTCCCTTGGTGGGCCAAACTGATGCATCTGAGGGCCCAGTCTGCGGTGACACGGTTGTGTCTCAAAATTTTTCAAATCTGGAATCTAATATTCGGGATACTGTTGATCCCAATAGCATACAAAATATATCTTTTTTAAATCCAGCACAGGCAAAACTGATGGGCGAATAGTATCTGTGTCTAGGTCAATGAATCTCCGTGTTGCACATATAAATATTAGATCCCTCATTCCATCATTTGCCGATATAAAGGAGTTACTTGTGTTTGAAAAATTTGATATTTTTGCAATTACAGAAACGTGGTTATCCCCAGATTATCCAGATTCACTTTTACATGTTTCTGGTTACCAGCTTTTTCGTAGTAACAGAATAACTAGGGGAGGGGGCGTTGGTGTATATATGGCTGACTGTATTGGTCAAGTCGAACAACTTTGGATAGAATTGTCTTTGAAAAACAGAAGAGTTTTAATGGGAGCGCTTTACAAACCTCCATCAGTCAGTTTTAGAAACATATTTTGTGTTAAAAATATATTATCCTCCCTGTTGCCTTCTTTTGATTATACCCTTCTCTTGGGTGACCTGAATGTTGATCTTCTAAGTGAGACGGTAGAAAGCAATCAGTTAAGAACTTTGTTACATATGTTTAATCTAAAACAAACTATCACCGACCCAACAAGAATAACGAGAAGCACGTGTACCCTTATTGATATTCTTTGTGTAGACAATAATGCTAATGTGGTAAACTCGGGAACTAAAGATTTGCTTAATCTCACAGATCACAGACTTATTTACTCTACTATCGAAATTGAAACACCCAAAAAGACCGCAAAAATAATATCCTATAGAGACTTTCGCCCATTTAATCAGAAACAATTCGACATTGAGATGCATAGATTCAATTTCGATGATGATGCTTGGCAACGGGGAACCTTGGATTGTAGACTTCAAACTCTTAATCAGCGACTGACCGACGTATTCGATAGACACGCACCCTTCGTAACTGTTAAATTAAAACGGAAGTATAAACCGTACATTACAAACACAATAAAAGAAATCATTCAATTAAAGAAAAAAGCATTTAATAGATTTAAACGCACTCGTAACATTGAGCATAAAAACTTCTATATAGATATTAAAAACTACCTTTCTTTCGCAATACGCAGTGAAAAAAAGGCATATATGTCATTCGAACTTCAAAGAGCCAACAAAAACTCCAAAATGCTTTGGTCTCGACTTAATACATGGAATGTTCATTCAAAAAATAATTCTGAAATTCCTAATCATTTAAAAAATCTACAAGATATTAGTAATCAATTTGCTGGTGTTAGTAGGTTGGCCGCTCCGGTTGATGCTGAGATCCGTGACTTCTATAATACTAATAGACTAGAGAGTCTAGATAATAGAAACTTTTGTTTTAGGTTCATATCTGAATATGACGTTCTCCAAGCTTTCTCTCGCATCAAATCTAAAAGTATTGGCGTCGACGGAATAAGTTACGTCATGCTTCTCTTTGGTCTTGAACATGTAGTTTCAATTATAGCCAGATTATTCAATCAGTGCCTTCAAGAAGGAGTGTTTTCTGAAACTTGGAAAACATCTATAATTATACCCATTCCCAAAAATTCCAAAATCGAGTCAATATCTGAACTAAGGCCCATCAGTCTATTGCTAATCCTAGCTAAAATGTTAGAATTGCTAGTTACTGATATGATAAATGACTATATTTTGAGTATTGGCCTACTGCCTGAAGTTCAGTCAGGCTTCCGGAAGCACCACACCACTGCTACCGCACTCACCAAAGTCACTACAGACCTTGTAACTACCTCCGAGCCAGTATGTCAATGGCTTGCCAGTTACCTATACTCCCGTGTGCAAATAGTTGAGTTGGATGGAGCCAGATCCAAGCCTGTCACTTTGCAGCACGGGGTTCCTCAGGGAAGCATTCTTGGTCCCCTGTTATTCAATTTATATACTTCTGATCTGCCCAAGCAGATTCGTTTCTGCTCCATCCATCTCTACGCGGATGATACACAATTGGTTGCTGGTTTTGAACCGGAAAATGCTTGTCTAGCTTTTCAGCAGATTAACTGCGATTTGAAATCTATTTTAGAGTGGTCCATTGGGCATGGTATGTTGCTTAATGCAAATAAAAGCAACTATTTGGTTATTGGCACTAATCACATTATAAATAAAGTAAACATGCACAACTTTGTTTCGTTACATATTGGTGAGGATCTTCTACCCTCTGCAATATGTGTTAAAAATTTGGGCGTCACATTTGACGCAAACCTTAACTTTGAATATCATATCAATAAAAAACTATCTTCTGTATACTTTAAATTAAAAAGTTTGTATTAGTTTAAATTTATTCTACCCGAAAAGGTTCAACTCTTACTAGTGGAATCACTCATTCTTTCACAATTGGATTAGTGTTGTATAGTCTATTACAATTATTTAAACTTGGAATTTCGTAACAGGATTCAACTGGCCCAAAACGCTTGCATTCGTTATGTTTATTGTGTATACAAATTTTCTCATATCACTCCCACTTATGTACAAAACAACTTGCTTAAATATGAATATCGAGTGATGCTTCTATTTGGTGTATTTGTGTACAAACTTTGTAAAGCAAAATGTCCGATTTATCTATGGAAATATATTGTAACAAGACAGGAAACTCACAATATAAACCTAAGAAATGTTATTAGATTTAATCTACACCAACATCGCACTTCTAAGTTTAGAAACTCATGTGCTTTTCGGGTGATACAATTGCTTAACTCACCTGTATTTAATTTAATTACTCAAAACGCTATTAAAACCTTTAAGACCAAATACAAGAATGAGTTACTGAATTTAATGTCCTAACAGTGTGGTAAATTACCTTTGAAATGTTTGGATTTTGGTAATAGGTATTAATGTTTTTATAGTTAAGTTACTTTATTTTTAGGTATCATGGAAGAACGCCCTGCGAATGCTACCTTTTATGTAATTATTTTTGTATATTGCATAATAAATGTTTTTCTATTCTATTCTATTCTATTCAGCGGGAAATAGTCAAGTTAGCTAGTTGCTCCTTTATTAGATTCTTTTGACAGTGACGTGGTTAATATTATCTAATCAAAACGGTGTTAACCACTGCAGACGTGGGTAGCGTCGTCGCTTTATAATAAGATGGTGGTCGTAATAAAATTTATGTTGCCTGTACGAATGCCGCGGTCAATGGTACAAGATACAAATGGAACAGATATCTAGAAACGGCAAATTATAGCAGAAGGCCAGGGTCAAGAAGAAAAAAAATCAACCACCTTAGCTGACAGCAATTTCATATTGCTAAAATCAGCACGTGACCGAAAAGCTACTGCCAGTTCACTAAAACATAGACCTACAACAGGTATGTAGAAACAACGTTAAGTAACCATCAGAAGAACTACAGGAAGCTGTTTTTTCATTTGGCCCTTTCAATGGGGTAGGGTTTATACTCATGGAAGACAATGTACCCAACTGATGAGCATTTTTGAGATGCATTAAAAAGACACGTTCGTCACCGGCTCATCAAGACTATACAACTTTAGCAAAGATCAGGTTAGCATTAAATTGGGAATATAAAGCTATTCCTCTAGAAAAGATACTCAATCTAATTGATTCGTCGCCACGAAGAATGAAAAAGAAACAAAATGCTCGAAACACATCCAGCTTTATTGTATATTATGTTGGAACATTTTTTGCATATTTTTTCCACAGGATGTTCCAAACTTATGACTAAAAACATCATTTTGATGATTTGATATTTATGTTGAGCTAAATTGTAATTAGTGTTTGCTATTTTCAAAATAAATACAAATCTATAATGTTTCAATAATTCTTAAAACCCTGTATCTTAAAAACAATGCTGTTATAGGACGTTTTTGTTGTAAAATTATATATACATTTATTTAATAATAACACCATACATAACTATCTTAATATCCCACCTTTGACAAATAATCACATATGTCAGTCAATTAAATAAGAAATAACGCTCTATGGCATTATTATAGAAAATAACGCCCTAACGCATCAAAAATAATAATTTGGTTTATTAATATTAAAACTAGATTTTTCTCAAAAAAAAGATATCTTGCTTACTCGCACATTAAACCCTCAAGGCACCACGGGTATTGTAAGGGATAAGGCATTAGCTTTATCTCTTATATCTGGTATCTTAAAAATTTATAAAATATATGAATGACATTTTGTCCTAAAATTAATAATAAAAAGTTTTCCAACACAGGATGTGGATAATCTGCAAATATACGAAACGTTATTATAACCAACATTTTCAAAAATATTTTAGTTTTTTTAATCGTTTAGTTGCGACTTTTGTTGAAATTACTTAAGTTTTAAATTCTTCCCAAAATTGTTTTATTCAGCATACCTGTTAATTCTGCTATATATAACCCCATCTTATTTTGAGATATTAACTGTTGTCATTTGATAAGCTGTAAAATCTAATATGTATGATTTCTATAAAAAAACCCTAATAATTTTTTACAAAAAAAAAAATCATTTAATATTCAATGCGAATTTTATTCTTTTTCAAATATAAAAACTATATAATAAACAGAAGTATAAAACAGTCTGTAAACAGTTTATATAAATCTAAAATACAAAAATATAAATGCAATATAATAAACAACTTCAGAATAAACATATATTAGAACCTATTCTAGTAAATTAAAATTAACGCGATATAGTGCCAAACTGAATCGTCCACAGTCAACTTGGTAAATGAAAAAGAACTAGAAAAGAATATTGTTCAATTTAACACTATACTTGACTTGGTCCAAAACACATAGCGTTAAACATTTGCACAGAAACTAGACGAACTTATAGACAATTACTATTTAAATACACTGAGTTACACTAATTACACTAAAAATATTTTAATATCAAGCAGCTACTCAACTTTAAATAGTATTTAGTAAAATTAAAACTAAAATTATCTATTAAGCCTTATTTTTAACAATACAGCACGCAGTACTAAAGTGACGACCAGCGTTCACACCTAACCAACTAAACGTAAATTTATCATTATTCGCAGAATTTCTTACATGCCACCGAAGAAAAACTAGCGCCTGCAACATCCCCCTTTTGATTTTGGAAGTCTGGAGTAGCAGCTTCCTGACTTGGGAGCTCTGGAGTAGAACCGATCGTCACTTGAATAACTGTCTGAATCATAGCAGTCACTACAGCTACTGCAACTTGAGTAGGAATCTGAATCAGAGTAGTCGCTTGAATAGTCCGATGACGAATAATCACAACAGCCACCTCTGCTTCGACCGGCTGTAGTCTTTTTGGTTTGAGTCTGAAATTGAAAAAAAGTTTGTCAGTTTATTACATATTTATATTTAAATTCAATTTTTAAATGTAATATAAACTGAAGAGTCCGGTGTAGGTAGCTCCACTTTTCAACAGTATCAGGGTCATTGGGAAATGTATAAACACACATGCGTCACAAAGGAGCATTAGTCTGCTATTAAGGTCTACAAATTTAAATTTTTAATCTTGAGTATTTAAATAATAAAAGGAGACCCATGCAAGTGACACACTGTATGTGTATTAACTAAATATAAGAATATTATTAAGTTATAGATGAACTCTAACTTTTAATTTTTGCGTTACAATCCACACTTATTTTATAGTTTTCTTTATTGTAAATGACCTACTAAATATATTATATAATCGATAATATTGAAATTATTAGAATAAAAAAAGGGGAACTATTTATCAAACACCTTGTGTATTGGTACTAAATTAATAGAATAGAAAATGTATGCGTTCATTTTTAATTTTACTTACTTTAGCTTTTAACCAAAATTATTCTAATCGGCTGACTTATTTGAACACATTAAGCATTTAAAATTAAAAAAAATAAAAAATTTGCATAAAATATGGAAAATGCAAAATTCCAACTTCGTCACTGTGTATATCAAAAAACTATCCGCAGGATTTAGTTATGGCCAAGAAAACTTTTGATCAGGGAATCGAGAACTACAACATATCACATTGGTGATACGGCCAACACGGAAAATAAATACAGGTCAATGATAGACTAAATAATTTATCTACACTGTCAATCGAAAACGAAAAACGAAAAAATTCACGTTGGCAATTTTTTGGTGTAAGAATTTTGTGTGAACATTTTCTAATTTTTTCATTTTCTGGTTTAAATTATTCAGCGTTCTCTTTTGCCGTTATAGTCTAGTAACTATCAGTGCGAAAAGTAAACCTTTTTATAATCATGAAGCATGAGGGAAACTAAAAAATTCAATTAGCCTGCATCAGAATTGAAAAAATCTGTATAGTTTAAATTTGTATGTACATTTGCGATAGTATTAATATGTATTATAGTGTATTATTGCAGTGTTAATAGTTAGTTACTGATTTTATCTATTCGGTCTCTAATCTATTAAATAATTAAAATAAATAAATAGTTGTGTATTTAACAATTTTTTTATCCTTCTCTAAAGTGCACAGGTATAATTTTTATTGTATATCATTAAAAAGTCCCATTAATTCTTATCTTATTCTAAAGATCATATAATATACAGGGGTATTGCGTTCAGAAACATCCTGTATATTATCTTAGATTTTTTCACTTAAAAAGTAGTTTATTAATTCCTTCAATTATGAAATACAGAAATGGTTAAAGATAATGACATTCAAAAATTATTCTACTGACTGACTATAAGCTGACATAACCCTATATTTTTAAAATCGACAAAGTTAGCTTTAGCCAAATATAGAAACAACAGGACGTCCCATTTAAAAAATGCAAGTGTCTTTTGTGGAACACCCTGTATTAAATGATTTTTTAAATGAAATTTTGTGAGTATTTAGTTTATGATTTGACTTTAAAAAAATCTGCAGGCCATAAAATACGAATTATAAAAGGTATAGGACCTATGTATTGGCATATTTGATTATAAAAACAAGGGCTCTATTTTAAGGAATAATAAAATGAGAAAATACAAAACCCATTTGGGCAAAGTATTCATTACTCCTTAGAACATAAATGAATAATTTTAAATTGGTTTTTTATGATGCTACAGACTTTTCGACTATAAATAAATGATCTTTAGGCTGTCTTAAATCTAATTAAAAAAAATTCCTCAAAAAATATAGGACATTCTAAAAACTTTTCTAGCTTTTTTTTTACTAAGTTGATTTAGTAATTAGAAAATAAAAATAGTTTTCGGATCAAATAAAATATTTGGAAATTCTTGTATAACACCCTGTAAAATAACTTTTTACCTTAAATAACTTTACAACTAAAACCGTGAATTTGCCATAAAGTTTGCAAGGGATGGCTGAAAACCACATCTTAACATCTATTCTCATTTTAAAAATATTCGACATTAAATTTTACCTAACATTTCACTTGTCCCATTTGCCCTGTCCAGCAGAACAGAGTTTAATGATGTCCCCAAGCGGAAAAAAGGTTTCAGAAACGAAAATGTTACCTTTTATTCATTAAAGAAAAAACGTAAATCGTCAATAAATAAAAAAGTGTAGATCCGCAAACGCATTTTGTTATTCTGGGTGACCAAGGGCTAATGTACACCCGTACAAGACTAACTTCCGGTTTAACCGGAAACGGCGCCATCTGTGCATTTTCAAATGAAAACCTCAATTTTTTAATTGCATTGCGATAAAGCTCTAAATTTTTCGAAATCGGCTAAAAAATGACGGAGCTATAGGCATTTGTCTTATGTTGCTTAATTAGTCATGTTTTAAATATTATTGCAATTTTAGACTCCTAATTTAGGCGTAGTAATTAGCGCAACTAAGCAAAATTGCATTTAAAACAAACACAAATAATAGAGTTTTTTTAAATTATCTATCAAAAAATGTTTTCCACTTTTTAATATTTGTACCCATTTATTTTTAAAACTAAAATTAAAACAAGAGTATGTTTTTATTTCACTTCAATAAATATCTACTGAATTGCTTTAGTGGTTAATTTTATATTTCTTGACAATGAAGCCGCCTGTAATGATTTAGATTTTTATTTTCGGTCTGAGTATGGGTGTATGTATTAAAATAAAATATACAAATAATTACAATTATGGTTTATTTTCAAAAAAATTTGAATGCTTATTAAAGCAATTCAGTTTTTATCAATAAATACAACAAAATCATATTGTTTACTATTTGGTTTTCTACACTAAATGGACTAAACATTTTTGGTATATAATACGAAAAAGTTATTTTGTATCAAAAATATTTAGGCAGTGTCTCTTTCAAATGCAATTTTTTTTCATTACGCTGCTAACTAAGTCCAAATTAAGAAGCTAAAATTGCATTAAATTGTGTGGCATGGCCAACTATGCAAAATAAATCAAATGTCTATAGCTCCGCCATTTTTTATCCAATTTCAAAATTCTAAAAAGGGACATTTTGAGAATATTAAGCTTTAGCGGAATGCAAATAAATATTTGGGGTTTTCCATTTAAAAATTCAAAGATGACGCCACTTCCGGTTAAACCGGATGTGTTAAAAGTTGACAAACAGTGTCGATACAAGCTCACAAAATTTGAAACTGACGATACCTTAAAAAACAAAGAAAAAGGTGGCGTGCAAAAGTCCGTGATCACCCGGCATGCCGTTTAATTCGCTTTCAGGGTGTTACATTTAAAAAGGAATTAAGAAAATATTTAAAACACATAACTTGACACATTATAGCATTTCTTTTCTTTAAAAAATTGGATAGATGAAATTAGTTAATCGCCTCAGTTACATCACTTCAAATATAAGTGAGAACCTGAAAATAAATGAGAGTATATCAAAAACGCAGTTTTTCAAATCTACATTAATGCGTATTGTTAGATTTTTCTCTAAAATATGTATTAACAATATTTATTATACAGAACGTCCCTGGATTTGGTTTAACATATAGACAACCTGTTCCTTTGTGATTGTAGACGAGGCAGTTATGTTTCATAAAAAGGTTTGCCTATCTGAAATGTATGATTGATTTAAAAAATAATGTCATTTGATATACGGGGTAAAAAATAAAAGTTTTAGTTGATAAATAATATTCTAAAAATGACATATTTACCTTAAATTTTTTCAAAAACTGAGTATATTATCAAAAAGACTTCTAAAACCTTTTTGACTTGAATTTGCAGCCTATTTAATTTAGTCTCAAAAGTTTCAAAACAAATTTCTTTGTTTTGCAAATTTATATTTTTGTAATTATTTCGCGCCCTGTATACAAAATTACATTCTTTTTTAAATCAATTTAATTTTTTAGATGAACAAAACTTTTTATGAATAATTATATAATTTTTCGGCTAAAATCACAAATAAAAAAGTTGTCCATGTTACCTATTTTTGATTTATTGACCTTTAAATTACCTAAAAACTACACCTCGCATAAAAAAACTTTAGATGACATTTTATATCACAATTTTATACTCTCCAATCTGGCTATCTTGGAAAATTTTATTTCTTAAATTTTTTGTTTTATCTGTTTGCTTTTGTTCGTTTTTCGTGCAACCTGTATAATATATGGCAATTTTTTTACAGCCTCGTTCATTAATAAGCAAAATTTTTTATGTAGAATAACTTTTTGTGATCAAATCAATAATAAAAAAGTTTTTCATATGTTAAATAAAACCAAGCTGTATATGGGGTGTCCTATTTAAGATAAGAAAGTTAACACCTGATCAGGGCAAGATAAACACCCAGCACACATAAAAGCAATATAATTTAAAAAATCAAATTAAACCAAGAAATGTTTGTACTCAACTTTTTTTTGTAGGCCATAAAGCTTCTGAGATAAGTTAGGACGTCATCATACGTGGGCTACCCTGAACACTAATTAAGTTAAATTACCTTCTTCACAATTTTGGATCCGCAACCACCAGTAGACTTTCTGGTCGGCGCCTTTGATACAGTTGACTTCTTTTTTGTCGTCTTCTTGGCAGTGGATCTTCTTGAGGGTTTACTGGGAGCAGAAGGTCCACAAGATCCACAACCACCAGGCATATTGTCAAATCTTGGTTAGCAGTTGTCTAAAAAGCAAGGACGTCCAACTTAATAATTGTAAAAATAAGATCCATATAAAATGTTTTTTATTGTTTGATGCCTTTTAGGTAAAAACCTTAACAAGTAGGTACTTCTTAAAAATGTATGAATTTTGGCCGACATATCTGATCAAAAAGAATCAACCGAAAGGCAAAAAAAACTTGGAGTACTTAGTGTTTGAGAATATAATAAAATGGCAGAAAATTTGTGGAATATAAGATACAGTAAAATAACAAAAATAAGTAAAAATTAGGGAAAATCTTGGTAGTAACACAAACAATTTGTATTTGTTTTTGTATAATCGTTAGCAACGCAGAAATATAGCTTATGAGTGAAGAGTTACAAGAAACAGATGTCCTGAAATATGAAGGTATATATTTTTATTATTTATATTCAAAAATACTTCAAATTATGTACAATAGTTGTTAATATTTGAAATGTTGAATTAAGTAAATGAAGCTGATGAAACAAATAAATAAGAATATGTAATTTTAAAATAATACGTTTTCTATTGGTGCAGTTTGATTTAAAAAATAACAGATTCTTATTTTTATTTCTAAAGTTTCCCAAAAAGTGCTAATACCTTCATTATAATATTAAGTTCAGTCAAGCGACTAGTTTATAGCAATAATTCATAGACCAATTTTGTAACCAAATAATTTTTTATGCATATTTAATAACGATTATTACATCAAATAGTGCTAAAATCGCAATTTAAAAAAATACTTAATAAAAAATAAGTATACTTCAATACGTTCAAACCAAATGAAAATAATAGCATAATTTTAGGGAATATTTATTTTATTCTAATCAACTTTTTAGATTTTTTTCGTTTGACTTTTTAATACTATGGTATATTACGCCTATATTAAATTATATAACAACACTAAAATACAAATTATTCCTTGAGGTACTTTAACAAGTTGGAAATCAAGTCTTAAAAAAAAATAAAAATGCTGTTAAGGATAAAAATAATGTAAATGCAGAATTGCGAAAGGCCAGATATTTTTAGTTAAATATAAAATTGTTTTGATTGTACTACTGCTTCTATAAATTTCTTTTGTTTTTTACTAGCTGTAAGACATTTTTTGAAACAATATATCTGAGATTAGTTTATCTCTAGAGCTGTTAAATACTATTTAAATGTCAAAATAATCATATAATCAAAGTGTTTAGTTGACTCTTGAAAAATAAATATTTTCGAAATTTGAAGAAATATTAAGATGTGTTTTTCACAGATCTGTTGCAAAATAGATGAAGAAAATTTTTTGCTGCCATTTGCCAAACCAAATTTTCTCAATCTGTTTTTTTTTTAAATGAAAATTTTGATTACGGTAAGAAAGAATTACAAGGTGTGGAGCCAGAGTGGGATTTTTTTTTAAATTTCAATTACTCCAAAAATTAACAAAAACATTTTTTATTATTTGTTTACTATATTAAAGTAATTCTTGTAAAAATTCCGAAAAAAAATTCAACAATTTTTTTATTTTTCTTAAACGAATTTTTTTTATGAAAAAAAATTTTTGTTTCTAATTAACCTGGATATTTTAACGCATGTCCTATTATTGTTTTTTAGTAATGTTTCAGTCAGCCTGCATTTTTCTTTGGTTTGTAATACCTGAAGTCTGACCAGAATATACAGAATGCCCAGAAATTAATTTAAGGTTCGATATATATGACTCCAGCACATTTTATCGCCCTGTAGAATAGAAACCAGTTTAAGAAGTTTTTAGTAAAATGGAGTGTTTTGCAGAAACAATTTTCACATTTTTTTTTTACTTTTATCAGTTACTAAAGAAGGCCAAAGATACCATACAACGGCATCATCCAGCATGTGTTTTTAGGCAAAAATAGCTGTTCCCAAATTGTCGTTTTTTTTAATTTCCATATTGGTTACTCCAAAAACCATGAACACGTGGTGATTATCTATAATATCAACTATTTCTTTCGTTAGATAATAATTGGCACGTAGGGTGTTTTAGAGATTTTTGCAAAAGTCTAAAAAACCCCGAAGTGCGATTAGAATACAAATTGGATAAAAAATAGAACCTTAGAATGCTTACGTCATATCTCGTTTGTTTTTATTTTCCAATTTTGCAGTTTTTTTTTTAAATTAAGAGTATAGCTACAAATAGAGCACTATTCATTGGATGACTGTATTAGAAAAAAAATATGATTTTAAAACAGCTAATAATTTCGATTAGCAAGTTCAAGTTCCAACGTGCGATTTTGAAAGTATACTATTTCATGGTAAACAGCCGTTATACGCAATTTTTACCCCAAAAAAGACATATAAATTCTCATAACTAATAAAACTTAAGTAAAATTTTGAAACATCGTTTTGACAAATTTTCCTATAGGGCTAAAAACTTAACAATAAACCTTTAATATTTCAACTAGTTTTCATTTTACAGGGAGGTGTTCTATGTATCCAACTAATCTTTAATTTCTGGACACCTTGTATATTCTATGCAGACTGCAAGTACAACAGATTATACAAAAATAAAAGCTTAATAACTCTCTACTAAAAAAACCTCATATGAGCATTAAGAAGGTCCAAATTCATAAGTGAAAAAAAAATAAAGAATATTTTATAAAAAACAAACAATTTAAAAAAAAATGCTGAAATTGATTGCTTCAATGTAGGAAACAAAAAATAAAAATTGTTTTTGTACATTTTCGGTGCAACTGCAATTTTAAACATTTTGCACACCATGTACAAAGCTCTTTGTCCCCAATCAGAATTGCAACAGATCTGCTAAAAGCAAATCTGTTGCAATAGGTAAACAAAATATTTTGTTTACTGTAGTTTATTCTTTTTTTTTCGTTAAATTTGGATCAAAATTTTTGATACGCAAAAATCGTCACTCTCACAGCACAAAATAAAAAGAATTCATTGTATATTAGAACATTTCGGTCAAAAGACTATAAGGATATATAGTAAATAAATTTTATTACATAGCCAACATGGGTAAAAATCTGGATCCTACCCTAAACATTAGATTAACATATTTAAAATAACTAATAAAAAAGGAAATAATTAAATATTATTCAGAAAAACTATAAAAATTAATAGAATTTGTCTTAACAAATGACAAAATAGCATTTTTATATACAGGTGATGGCTAAAAATGCAGGATGTACTTTTTTGGCAAAATGTAGAACTGAAATTTGTATATAAACAGGTGTTCGCAAGGCCTTACGTTTTGACATACTCGGTCTTAAAATTTAATTTTTGTTTCAGTTGTTTGTTTTCGACCTCGTGCATTTTTACATATATTTCATTCAAATTTGGCACACAGTTTACTGTAAGTAACGTTTTCGAAGTGGCTATAAAATATATTAGAAAAATCTACAGCATGGTACTTTTTCCTAGGTTGCAAATCCATTTACCCCCCACCCGAAATGTTTATCTATTTTCAATAAAAATTAAATTCCCCATTCTGTTCTGTATTTTTTAGTTTCTTATATTATTTCGATATCTAGCCCTGTTTAGAACTTATTCATCATATGCAGCACGGGAAAAATTGATAAAATTGTAATGATAGGCATTCTAAAGTAGTCGTAACCTGGGAAAAATAACACCCTATAGAATTTCCTAAAATGTGTTATAGCCGTTTAAACTAAAGAATTATATTTTAACACCCAATATCTCAGACACAGTCCTAGAAAGAGGCAAAAAAATACACCCCTAATTTTTAGCCATCAATTAAAAAACACCCTATATAAAAATATATATAGAAACAAAACAAGATTTATTTGGATACATAAATGAACGTGGTTTATAAGCTTCTTTTTTAGCTTTATTAAAAAGATTACTTTTTTAAATTGTTACCAATTAGAATAAAAATTTCATATCCAGTAGTTTATTACTTTTTTATGGATCTAATCAGATTAACAGGCTCGTTCTAATCAATTAAGGGACATTCAAAAGTTAAAATATATTAAGTGAATTAAGTAATTGAATATATATGTGAAAATATATATACCGTAAACATAAAAGTTAATAAAAAATTGTAGAGATATGTTTAAATTTAAATATTGAAATTCATTTTTTTAAATTTAATTTGAAAAATAAGGCACTCTCATTTAAGTCTGGATTAGTAGTGGCTAAAAATACTTGCTGAACTACATATCCTTTAAGCGGAGTATATAGAAATAAAAAAAAGTTTTCTTACCTGTAGTGAAATTCAACAATATACTCTGGTAAAAGAACTCGCTTCAGTATGGCGTATTTACAACAGCACTTGTATTATTTATAGATTCGGTTTCTTGAGACAAAAAAAATGAACGATGGACAAAGGTATGCCATATATTTGCAAACCTAAACAAAAAAAATTAAAACCTCTACATCGTAGTACTCGGTTTTGATATTTTTAATGCCATTATACATTTTACATTAGAATTAAATATTTTGGGAAATAAAAAGATGCTCAACAATAATTTGAATGTTCGAAAAAAATTAAATAAATAATTTCTTGAGCACCTTTGTAGTAAAATCCAATTTGTTTTTGAGACCAGAGGAATCCTATCGATCATATAGACATAAATGAAGCTAGAAAACTGTTTCATCGACAAATGAAACAGCGCTTAGACCCCAAAATTACAAGGTTAATATATATTTTATAGACACAGACAGTGCAGTTTCACCCATATACATACACTTTACCGCAGTAACAAGAAATTTTATTACGTCTTTCGGCCTACCGTAAACATTTTCCAATATCTTTCTTCCTACTTAAGATTGTGCGAATGTTAGATATCTCCAGATTTCTTGCAACTCCAATACTGTTTGAGGTTTGGGATTAGTGTAATATCTAATCAAACGATTTATATATTCAGTGAAATAGCAGTTTGATTTAAAGCTTTAATCATTCTTTTTTTCTTCGGTTTTGAATTTACGTTAAAAATTTAAAGAGCCCCATTAACTAATGAGTTGATAAACAATTGTTCTGAAGATGGACGATGATAAGAACTAAAATGCGTCGATTTCCTGTAAACCTAATGATCTAGGGTGCCGTTTTCTTTTTCTTGAACTAAAACATGGAGATAGGATATGGCACCATCTATGTTAATTTCTATATAGTCCAGTAATCAGGAGGCTGGGGACATGCAAAATACTAAACTGCACTATTTTTATTTGTAAATGGTACCTCTTAGATTCTGATTAAGAATGAATACTCACCCGTAAGCCATCTGGTTGACTAAAAAATGGCCAATAAAATAAACAATATCCAATATCTTCCAAAATATTTCAGATATGACAACATTTTAGGGCAGAACATTACCTACCAAAAGGGTTATTAAGGAACCAGGAAGTTATAAAACAAATTGATTTTCTAAATAAAAACAGACAGTGCCTTCGCAGCAAAAATTTCGGGGGTGGAGGTAAAAGGGGTCGCGACCTAGAGAAAAACAGCACCCAGTAGATTTTTGTAAAATAGCCATTTCGTAGACATTTCTTACAGTATAATGTGTGTAGAATTGAAATGATAAATCACTAGAAATGCACGAGGTCCACGAAAAAAAATTATATCGCAACACCCTGTAGCTTAAAAACGAAGGCATTGCGAACACATATTTATGAATTTTTAGTCATAAAATAAGGCAAAAGATTACTTCATTTATTTTTAGTTCTCAATTAAAAAAACACGCTGTATGACTTTACCATTATCCTGGCAGATCTATCAAATAGTTTTCTTTGCAAAAATATTAAATTTATTTAATTTTTTGTATTAAATAATTGTTTAAAAGAATTTACTAGAATGAATAAAAAATGTCTCTTTTATTGGATTGTTCAACAAAATCTGCTTTCACTTGCGCTCGCATGCATCTATAATGGCTTCGCGCTCGCACTCTCAGGGGACCATCTACAGTATCTAGGGTATGGTAGACCCTTCGGATCGGTCTGGCTTGTTATAATAAATTATAAAAAATATTCTTCTAATATATATCAAAATTAGCCTTGCAATAGTAAATGTGAGTCTCTAATACTGTCCTGTAAGACATAATAAAAGACTAGCTTTGATACTTTAAAACAATTGGACAAAATTCAGGTAACGTCTCAGGTAGCTGTTACCTGCCAAAGCATCCCTGACTCTAGCTAGCTAATACACACCTACAGGATAGCCTTGATACTATGATGTAGATCTAGGGTGACTGGGACCTTGGTCTAAAACGAGCAATCCGATGATTTAGTATAAACTTCATAAGAACAAGTTGAATCTTTAATTTGTTCCGTACAATTTTCCACCAAGAAAAAATAAATAAACTAAAAGGTCTAAGGATTTCAAGGTGTTGTTCAAGTGATCTTCAAAAACAATATTTCAACGATAATATGCCACCCTCGTTTTGACACCAGAAGTAAGAAAGCTGCGTTTAAATTTACCATCTGCAACCAATTATGTAAGGCAAATTAGTTGAAATTAGAATCTATCTTTTAAAATGTTGTTTTAAAAAAAAATAACACAAAAATGTGCCTTCAGAATATACGCTGCACAGAAATTTGGCAATAAGAATAAATTGTACCAAGCAATTGCCATTTACGTATTAAGAATTTTATAAATATTACGAAAACATTTCAAGAGATAAGAAAATAATTCCTTTTCGTAAAGAAATGGCCATCTGATAAAAGGGTGTCCTAAAATAAAATAAAAAACCGGCCCCGAGTTTCAAATAATATAGTCCTCCACTGCAGATAAGATATCCGAAGTATAATACTTAACCAGTGCAATTGTAACTTGTTAATAAGCGATTCCAATGGTTAATTACACAACACAATTTAGAAAGCTATTGAGAATATGAAGTCTTATCTTTTAATATGTGGTCAAACACTTAAGCGGATAATCAGCCTGTTTACGTTATTAATAGTTAATTATCTTATCCGTCATGTGCATTTTAATTTGAACAGATTTTATAGGTAGTGTGTACAGCAGTTCTTAATCATAATGTGGTGTTTTATTAGTGTTCTTTTTATTTTATCAATAGGAGATTCCTATGGATACATAATGGAAAGTAGTGAGTTATGCTTTTTGACATTCGTGGTATCATTCCACTTTTATGAATTTTACGATTTAAGAATTTACAATAAAACAACAGCTGCGGTGTGCTTAGTTTTGACAGTGTTATAACTAGAATTATCAGTGTCCCGATTTTCACAGGACATCCTGATTTTCATGAGACTATAGACATGCCCCGATCTAGCATTGGAAGCCAAATGCCCCTATTTTTAACTGATTTAACTGATAAAAATACTTCACTCATCACAAATATCATATACCACACAAAAACGCGATATGTTCGTGCTGTCCCGTTCTCTGAGATCTTTCTCAAGTTTCATTCAGTTTAAAGTGTTTATATCCTGCTGCTGTTTTTCGACAAAGTATTCACATTCATTTGTTATGTGTTTTTTGGATTGTGTTTGGTGTTTGATATAATAATCAAATTACATTTTGAAAAGAATTCTTTTAAAAAGTATTGTGTCACAAAGATTTTTTTTAACAATGGTGGGTTGGTTGCCATATTAGGGCTGAAGCACGATAAACCATAATACAAAAAATGAGTTTATCACAGTAATCAAATATGCGTAGTAGATTACAGGATTTGTATTTCGCCTTGAAAGTCTAGACGTTCATTACTGGTTAAATTCGATTCTTTCATTATTCCCAAGCCTCGTTCATTCACTGGTTAACTTAACTTTGGATTCGTGCTTGCTTAATCAGCCACGTAAAATAAAAAATGTATAAAATAAATACTAATTTTAATAAATAAATATTTCAAATACTATTAATAGGAAAAAACAAAATAACGTTAGCAGCTTTGAGACCATGAGTAAAAAAGCTTCATCTAAATTTACCATCTGTAACCAATTATGGAAGAGAACTTAATCGAAATTGGAATCTATCTTTTGATGTATTTTTTTTAAATAATAGGGGGTATATTCAGAAGGCAGAAATTTGGCAATATAGAAGAAATTCTGATAGAATAACATAAATATTTCAAAGAAAAATATCTAGATCTTTATATTTAACTTTTAGTGTACCAAGCCATTTACGTATTAAGAATGAAAATAACTGAATATATTTTATAAATATTACCAAAGTATTTCTAGAGACAAAATAATAATTCCTCTTCATAAAAAATTGGTCATGCTATAAAAGGGGGTGCTAGAATAAAGAAAAACTTCCCCGGGCCTCAAATAATATAGTCCTCCACTTCATAAGATATCCGATGTATAATACTTAATGAGTGAAACTTGTAAATAAGTTATTTCAACTGTTAATATTATAACACTCTTTAGAAAGCTATTGAGAATATGAAGTCTTATCTTTTAATATGTGGTCAGACACTTAAGCGGATAATCAGCCTGTTTACGGATATAAAAAGTTAATTATCTTATAAGTCACGTGTATTTTTTAATTTGAATAGATTTAGTAGCTAGTGTGTACAGCAGTCTTTAATCATAATGTGGTGTTTTATTAGTGTTCTTTTTATTTTATCAATAGGACATTCCTATGGATACGTAACGCAAAGTAGTGAGTAAAGCTTTTTGGTATTTGTCTCTTTATTTCACTTTTATGAATTTTACTATTTAAGAATTTTCGTTAAAACTAGTAGCAGCAGTATTAGTAGTTGAGGGAAGTCCAGATACCTGACTGGTAGGCTTTTAAGGCTGTTTTAGTCTCCCCTAGATCATCCCTCATCTATCTTTCCAGGCGAGATCCAATTACATCCCTGTTCAAGACCGTATTGCCGAAAATATCTCGACGTGCTCTTGCTCATGGCTCGTATCTCCACGGGAAGCGCAGTAGAGTTTCTTCCTTCTCCTGGTACTACGTGTAGATAAAGTCCTCCTCAATACCTAAGACGGGGAGGTCTCTCCTCAATCGACAGTGCCCTGTTACTATCCCTACGTCGAAATTTAGAGCCTTCCTGTCCTGCTTTAACAACCACTCTGTTCGGCCTTTATCTGGCTTCGCAAAGGAGACAGCAATAAATCTAAAAATAAAATTTATTTTTATTTGAAAAAAAAATGGTTTATTCTATTTAAAACTTTCATTTAATTCCGAGTTATTTAAACAATATTCCTGAACACAGTTGCAGTGTGCTTAATTTTGACAGTAGGTGTCATAACCAATGTTGCCAGGTTTACCGATTTGCACGGGACGTCCTTATTTTCATGGGTCTATAGACATTTCCCGACCTAACACTGATCGGGGGACGCCAAATGTCCCGATTTTTAACTGAAGCAATAATAATTCTTCATTTGTCACAAAAATCGTTCTCTTACACGTCGTTTCGTGCTGTTCCGATCTCTTACACCATTCTCAAGTTATATTTAGTTTAAAGTGTTTATATCCTGCAGCTGTTTTTCGACAAAGTATTCACATAAATATGTTTTGTGTTGTATAATTTTGCGAAACCCTCCGAAAACTTCTTTTAAGAAATAGTGTGTCTTAGAAATTTTTTTAACAACGGTGGATTAGGGCCAGGTTAGGGCTGAAGCACGATAAACCGTAACACAAAAATAAGTTTATCACAATAGTCAAATTTGCGTACTGGGTTTCATTTTTGTTTGTATTTCGCCTTGAAAGTCTAGACATCCATTACTGCTTAAATACGCGTCTTTCATTACATCCGGTCCTCATTCATTCGTTGACTGGTTTCGTGCATGCTTAATCAGCCAGGTGAAGTTAAAAATTAATAAAATAAATAATAATTTTAATAAATAAATATCTTAATACTATTGACAGGAAAAAACAAAATATTAAATGACAAAACTAAAAATATATTTTTTCCTCCTTTCCATTTCACAAAGTTCATAAAATGTCATTCTGCAGCATCTCCCATTGATGTTACTACCTTCATCAACAAATATATATGTCATCGGGAGCTTCAAGCATGAGCTTATTAACATCATCCTTGCTAATTTCGTAAAAAAATCACCCTCCCAAGTTTCTACAGATATTCACGTTTTAAAGCTTCTATATACCAAAAAACATGTTTTCCCAATTCTGGTTTGTCAGTCTGTCTGTCTTACCTACCGTACTTACTCGGCCCAGGTCATATGGGAATGGGCTGATAACATTTTGGTAAAAATTCAATATGGCGAAATAAAATAGTTGCCTAAACGAAATATCAAAAAAAAATATTACTACAAAGCTACTTATCCAATTTATCTGGAATTTTGCACAAAAAGCATGTATTACGAAGGAATCAACTGTTAAATTTTTTATAAGAATCCAAAATGGCGAAACAAAATGTCAGCTTAATAAAAATTTAATTAGACTGATTTCAACATTTGTGCAAGAATTAAGTGTCGCATAGAAATGAACTGGTAAAAATCTGGTACAAATTCAAGATGGTGGAAAAAAATGAAAGCCAAGTAAAATCGTAATCGTAAAAAATCACTCTTCCAGGTTTTTCTTATATTGACGGCTTTAGCGTCTCTAGATGTCAAAAAAACCTGTTTTCTCAGTTCCGGCGGTCTGTTTACTTATCCCATTGATTTCAAATTTTGGTAAAAAATTACGGGTCATTTTGGTAAAGATCCAATATGCCGCAAAAAAATACGATTTACCTCAAATGTTGCACACAAATCAAGTGCTACATAGAAATGTACTGGTAAGATTTTGGTACGAATGCAAAATGATGGCCTAATAAAATATTTAAAAAATGAGCCTGAAAACTACTAAATTAATTTGAAATGTTCTGTAAGTATCAAGTGTGATATAGAGATAAACTTGTTATGAATTCAACACAACAAAATGGTGACCCAATAAAATATTTTAAAAATGAACGTAAAATTTCATTCAATTTACATGAAATTTTGCACAAAAAATTAAATGTGATATAGGGATACAATGATATGAATGCAACATGGCTAATGTCTGTTTATCCAGTTTATTTTAAATTATGTCCAAAAATCAAGTGTGGCATATGTAGAAACTGGTAAAATATTTATACGAATCCAATACGGTTGAACAGAATGATGCCCAATAAAAATATTTGAATAGATTGTATACTGGGTGTCCCAGAATATGGACAATGTGTCGGATTTGGGTAGTTTGTGAAAAAAAGAGTATACGTTAAAATAACATTTAACTCAACGGAGATACAGGGTGTCAAAGTGAAATTTTTATTTTTGTTTTATGTGAAAAACTTTTCAGATAATCGTGATATTTGAATGAAAATTTGAATCTGGGGGTTTTTTGATATGTGAAGTTCAAATTTGATCTTAGTATTTCTCTGACTTCTAAGTGTGCCAAAAAGTATGCAATGCACACGTTTTTTTTTGAAAGGTTATAACTTTTTTTTGGCAAACTTGTAATACTTTTTCAAGTAAGAAAATAGGTTTTTCTACCATTTTTATGTCAAAAAGTATTGTTGTTAGACGTAGCTACGAGCAATCGTTCTCGAGATATTTGGATTTGAAAGAATTAGTGCGTTTGATTTGCAACAGCAAAATTTAGAAATTTTCATATTATTTTCTAACAAAAATTTAAAAAATAGGCAGATAGTTATTTATTGGGAACAATAACTTAAAGGCAGTTAAGTCGTATAGAATCAATGAAAACTGTTTTGCCAAAAGTTGTCTAAAAATGTACAAATAGTTTAGATGTTTTATAAAAAAAGAATCTATATATATATATATATATATATATATATATATATATATATATATATATATATATATATATATATATAGTAAACCAGTTTCCAGAAAAACCATTTCATTAGTTTTGTTTAAAAAAATCCTGCTTTTTATTACGTTTTTTTAACGCGTTCTTAATTTCTGACTGAATTTGAAGACTTAATGTTAATGTATCAGTTAAGAATACCGCCAGGGCATTGAAATCCGAAATGGTGATTCTTGTATTAATTTTATTAATAATAATGAATAATTAATATGCAGCCAGAGACGCTAGAAGGTTATACGAAGAATAATTCCTCAATGGCAGCTCGTTGATTTAAGAATGGGTGAAGCATACCGTATAGTGCCTCAAAAGCAAGGTTTGGCACCAATTTTTATAAGATTTAAACTCTGCTTTATACTTATTTTTTTATTTTACCAGTAGTAAAAACAAACAAGCATATTTGCTAACTTTTCTGTCAATAACATTGTTATTAAAATTAAAACTGCTTATAATGCTATTGCAACCGGTCACGACTGACAACAATACTATTAAATGATATATGGAAATCCAAAAGTAAATTTTGCATTTTCTTTTAAGTAATCTATACAGGGAGGGAGAATTATTATATACCTACTACATGTAACGGAAGTGTGGTTTGCCAGGCCTCGCTCTCCCGCCCAACTAATAAAACTCACTGAATCTCACTTATAGTATATGTCGAGTTATATATAGAACTACCATCTTAAGCCAGAATGTATGCCAGTAATACATTTTCTGTTTGTTTCCCATTCTCCCCATTGTTCTCCATTTTTTTTAAACTTCATATGTTCCGCCGTAACGTTTTTCTAAGTTCGTCGGTAATACGAACATTGGCAGCATCACTTTTTTTCCTGTGGTATATCTGAATTGTTCATTTTATTTTGAGTTACATGAACCTCAAAAACACGATTGTACCAATTAAGGTTATCAAAGTAGAGGCCAACAGTATCTATTTATTAAATTCACTTCGGGCCATAGTAACCAACTCATCATATATATGCCGAGTAAGAAATATCCTTGGAAGCATTCTCAGTTATGGGATTTAGGTAAATAATATATACTTTCATTACCTTAATTTACAGGTAGTAAAAAAATCTCATATCTACATTAACAAAAAATCCTAGTGAAATTGTCTCGATCTTCGGAAGTTATCTCTCGTTGTCGATATGGAAGAAACTTAACAATTATTTTGATGGAAACTTCTCTCATAATTGTGCTTTGACTAAAAAGCATATTCCAAATTCCATGTTTTTTGAACCTATGACTGGAAACGAAATAATTGATACAGTGAATAAATTTCCAAATAAGAATTCTGCGGGATTTGACGGTATCCCCACGTCATTTACAAAGAAACTTATTGGCGAAATAGCTAATCCTCTTACCTCTACTCTTAGTGTTCCCAAAATGCTTTAAAACTTCCATTGTCGTACCCCTATTTAAGAAAGGAGACCCCAGTCTAATAGAAAACTGTAGACCTATTTCTCTACTGAGCTGCTTCTCTAAAGTTTTAGAAAAACCCGTTTATATCAGAATGTATTCTTTCTTAGTAAAATATAACATTTTTCATATTTTCAGCATGGCTTGCGTCGGGGGCTGTCTACTGAAAGCGCTTGCGCTGACCTTGTTCAATATGTAACAGATAAGACTGACTGTAATTTCCTTCTCTTTTGATCTTACTCGCGCTTTTGGCACTCTTGATCAGTGGCGGCTCGCCCGGGGACACGGGTGAAGCGCCACTTCACTTACATTTTCCAATCAATTTACTTGAAAATAAAAATATTTTTAAAATATTAAGCATTTTATAATCGACATTTTTATTATAAAAATGTAGTATGTTTTATATAAATTCACATTATTTACTTAATTATACCATTATTTACTCAAAAAATAATAATGACCTAAAAACGTAGCGCGCTGAACACCTTTTCATAAGAGCAACCCGTTGAGGAATCACAATAGGCAGTAACAAATTTCGCATCAGACTCCCCCCGCACACAGGCTTTGGCGCTTAGATTTGTTTACGGTAATTGCTATGGCAATGTAATAGTAAATATCCGTAAGCCAAATAATAGAGATGGGACCGGCAAAAGACTGCTGCTGCAGGCTTCAGGCGCTTATTCGCTTGTTATAGAATTAATGTAAATTAGTGCGTTCGGTTCATCAAAGGCGGAAGCAGTTTTGCGTCGATCACTCTCGAAACGTTCCAAAGCTATGGATAATTAACCTCATAAAAAGGTTAAAAAAAATAGCCATTTTGGGCGTGGCACCCGAAAAAATTGAGGCGCTATGCACTTAGCTATGCTACGCTTGATACGGATTTTTGTGGCTTTAAAATAAAACAGTTTTGGGATAAGGGATAACTAGAACGACTGGATCATTTCTTTTTTAACTAACAAGGGTAGTTTCAGGGTAGTATTATGGGCCCGCTAATTCTTTTCGTTAATGATTTGCCCCAACATATTTCTCAAGGTAGAGTATTCTTATATGCCGATGATATCACAGTTGTTGCCTCGGATCCAGATATTGTTAGTTTGAGGAGTAAAGCCAATTTTATTCTGATAGAGGTTTCTTCCGGGTGTAGGAAAAACAAACTTATGGTTAATCAGGCGAAAACTGTCTGCATCCAAATAAAAACCGCACGTAAAACAGCATGTGGCCTCATTTTTGATCTAGATGGTCACAAGCTAGTTTTTAAATTTCTTGGGTGGCCATTGATAGTGATTTAACCTGGAATGGGCAACCTTCTAAGGTGTGTTCAAAAATCGATTAGAGATCCTATGTTTTAAACTCTTTAAAGAATTACGTGATTCGTGAAACCCTTCTAAGTGTTTACTCTGCCTTTGTTTATTCTTCAGTAACTTACAATATTCCATTCAATTTATTTACTCGAATTGTTGACTTATTTTGACTATGAAACTCGGAATAAGTCTAATCTCTCACTTCTAAAACACAATTTGAAAATGTATAAAAAAATCTTCTCTGTGTGCCGGTAGTCGCATTTTTAGTCTGTTACCGTTATCAATAAAAACTAACGCATCTACAACTAAATTTAAACTCGAATTTAAAAAAAAAACTATTAACAGCTGATGCATTTTATTCCATAAATGAATTTGTTGTTTATTTGGGGAACCTTAGATAATATGTTCGACTAGTATCATTTACGAGCTACCTTCCATTTTGAATTAATAACCATAACCATTCTTTTTAAACTTGACTAACGCTTTGTAATTGTGTGAATTGAAAATGTACTACTTTGTATATTAATAAGTTAAGTATATATTTTAAATTTTGAACTAATATCAACTTTGTTTTAAATATGTTATGCCTAATTCAGAGAATTAATGCAGGTAATTATTTTCTCAGCCTTAGGAGCTTCCTATCTTATTGATGCGGTTAAAAAATTTGTCTGGAATACTACAAAAATGTTCTACTTAACAAATTTCACTTAGTTTTTGTTCAATACTTTCAATTTAATTCAGCAAATTAAGGCAGATGATTGTTCTTCATTATTCTTCAGTCCTAGTCGCTCCCTATCCTATTGATGCAGTCAGAACATATTTCTGAGTCACTAGAAGAGTATACTACTGAAAAAATTTTACCTACTTTGTTTTAAATATTTTAGGCCTAATTCAGCAAATTAACGCAGAAGATTATACTGCAGCCTTAGTCGCGCCCCATCTTATCGCTGCGGCTAGAAAATTTAAGGAAACGTATTTGAAAGCAGATAGCAACTCTTCCTGCCTATTATGTCAACAGGTTATAGACGGCATTATATCTCTACGAAGAAGTAATGCAACCAAAGATGTCATGATGGACTATTTAAACCAACTTTGCAATTTGTACTCATGGGAATCAGAAGAGGGATGTAAGGGCAAAGTAAATATAGAAACGGTGAGTTACACATATCGTAAAAACTGATTAGGTATCGGGCAACTTTGCGTTATTCCATAATTTTGCTTTGGGTATGATGTTTACATTTCAAAGTCTAAATATTTGTTGCTAAAAAACAGTTATCACACATTTTAAAACATATTATAGAGACAAATAATGAACATCTAGTTCTTTAAAATATATATATTTCAAAACGAGATTTAACAACTTGAAAAACTAGACTTTGTTTTGTTTTGAAATGCTTACGCTGCGTTAGAATGAAACGATGGAAGTCTAAGAACTATATTCTTAGATTGCATTAATATGCATATAATTGCATTTCTCACGTAACTCCTACTCTCTTATGTTGAAAGCACTTTCTCAAAAGAATTGGAAAATTCAATTATTTTCTTCAATTTTTGGGTCATCGCATTTTGCATTTAATTGATTTTGTTCTTAGACTCTTTTACAAATTTTCTTTATATGAAAAATGCAATAATAGTTACAGTAAAGTAGTATTGTTTAAAAACTGGTCTGCTTTACGTAAGCCAATGAAGTCATTATGGGTTGGTAGATTAATTTCTGTAAAGGTTAACTGGCTTGGTTTGTATGTTTCAAGCGTAATTAACTTTATTTGTATTTCACATCCTGCGGGCGATTCAAGAATATAAGAATCATATAAAGGTACGTTATCTTTTGATTTTTTGGCAATTTAGGATAGCGATTACTTCGGTCGGTACTGTAGTGAGCCATTTGACATCGACTATTTTTGTTGTTTGGATCTCGTGCAATCGAGTGCCAGAACGTGATATGTGGGTAATGCTTAATAAGTTGAACAGCGCAGGAGGAGCTGTCTTTGACAAAAGTGGTGTGAGCTTCCTTACACAAGTACTTCTGTGGTTGAATTTCTAGACATTTTGATTGGTTATTGGGTATTGGTAAAGAAAATAACCTAAAACATCTCTTTTTCGTCTCATCGTCTTTTTAGTTTCAATATTTTTTTTCAAAATTAAATATATTTTAATTACAAAGTACGTTAATTTTTACGAAAGTGATACCTGTTTCGATTTTATTTAAAATATCATAGATGCATTAATAGATTGTTGTTATTTGAATGATTATCATATATATTAAGTAAAATTCATAATAACTTATTTCTGGTTGAAAGTTATTAATTGTATTTTCTATTTGTAAAATACGCGATTTTAGTACCTTTAGTGCGTTTCTATTATGTGTGATATTAGATATACTGAGATACGAACATGCTCACGATTCATTATCCTTTTCCTTTTAAGAATCCATCCTCACCATCACCTCTATCTGTCTTGATTAGACATAATTATATTAAATTTATTAAATACTCGTTTCTAAAAGAGTAATTTGACTGACAGCGTCAATTTTTGGTTTATTTCCGTTTTCTTGTATTTTTGTGATTTTTGCATCAATTTACTCCGCGTCATTTTAGATAAATTAATATTTTTAACTCGAGTGATTGGACTTTGATTTTGCCCGATCGATTGCCTGAATTTTTGTAAATTTGTGGGCCTATTACTAAATTCGTTGGGGTTTTATCCTTATTTGTCCTATCTATTGTTTTTTGTTTTAAATCTTGAGATTATTTTGTTATTTTTTTCGTATAAAATTTGCGTATTATTTTTGTGGTTATTAGTGTATTCTGTGTTCACATGAGTGAGTATTAGGTCCATTGGATCTCTAGAATCAGTGTGTCCGAAGACAAACTCGTATGGAGTAAAATTCATACTAGAATGGATTGTGGTATTATAAGCGATAATTGCCTATAGTATAAGCTTAGTAACTTCTGCATTGGGGTCTGATGGTCTTATGTAATCGAATATGTCCGATTGATATGTATGGAACGTAGTCTTGCAACTGACGAATTTGATTCGTGGTAATAAGGACTAGTGCAGTGAATATTGATATGGTGTATATTTAATAAGCCTTTTGCAACTTCGTTTTGAATTTGCGATCCATTATCTGAAACAATTTGCTTCAGGATACGTAAAAAGGGAAAGAAATTAATTAATTGGTCACAACACGACATTGCATTTAGGTATAAGGTAAGGCTTGAGCATATTTGGAGAATTTAGCTATAATAGTTAAAACATTTTGTTTACCTATAATGAAAGTATCAATATGAATGATTTCGAAAGGTTTGCTTAGCGTTTCTGTTAGTAGCAAAGGTTGATCGGGTGGTCTTCAGTTATACTTTGACCTTTGGCGGATCTTAATTATTATTAATAATATTTTGTTAAGTCTGACTTAAGAGGTTTCCAATAATAATTGGCTTTGAAAAATTTGCAAATTTTCGTGATTCCTCTATGGTTGGTTTTGTCTTCATGATGATATTTACTTAATATTTCCCTTTCGTTTGGTTAGGCGTTATTGATTAATTTTGATTTTTGAGCACTCTATTAGTTTTAAATTTTGAAATGTTTATTCATAATTTGTTGAAAATAGGGCCCAAGTTCTTTCCAAAAGAAATAAACATAAGTTCTTTTCTTTGTCAAATATTCTTTTAAGAAGTTAATAATTACAGCAATATTTGTGAGCAGCGTTGGATGAATAATTTGATGTTCTTCAAAATGTTCTCTGATTTTAATATATATCTGGTAAGGCGCCATGTTACAGTGATTTTCATTTGCGTTTGTATATTATGTACTGGTTGTCTTATTAAAATATCGGAAATAATGTTTATTTTGGGTGTTTTTTTTGGCTTCGAGTTCTAGTCTTTTTATTGTCTGCGACACAGTCTCAGTGTCAAGGGCATTTGGGTTAGATTGGTCGTTTGTAACGTCGGTGTTTGTCACCTGGATAATTTATTAGTGATCCCGATTCATTTGCGTGTAACTGAATTCGGCTAAGGGCCCTAAAGTTAGTATTTTGTATTCCTTTTTGGTAAATTGTTTCATAATCTTACTCTTCAAGCTTAGGTCTCCAACGTACTAATTTTGAATTTGTTTCTTTAAGGTTAAATAGCCAGGAGATAATCAGTGTAATTTTTAAATTTTCCGTAAAGGTAAGGTCTAAAATACTTATAAGCTCAAATGATTGCTAGCAGCTCTTTTTCAATTGTCGAGTATTTTTTTCTGTTTTATTCACGGTGCGTGAAGCGAATGCTACAGTATTGTCATTTGGCGGATTGGGTTCAGAAAGTACGGCTCCAAGGGCTATATTTGAGAAGTTTGTTGTAAGGACGAGAGGTTTCTCAAAATCAGATTACTTTAAGATAGGAGGATTTATAGGCAACTCTTAAAAAATTAAAAGGTTGAGTAAAGGTTGGTTAACGTTCAACTGAGAAAGAACTGTCTACAAAATGCATTTTAGTTATATTACATGTTAAATGATAAAAAACTAAAGAATATAATCTTAGATTGTGTAGAAATGCATAATTGCATTTCTCACGGGAACGTAACTCGAGTTACATTTTTGTTAAAATAACCCAGTTAACGTTTTTCTGTTACCTAGCTTTATATCCAAAGTTTAATGTAGTAGATTACGAAGGTACATATATATATATATATATATATATATATATATATATATATATATATATATATATATATATATATATATACAGGGTGGTTTTTTATGGGAAATAGAAAAACTTTTTCATACGAAAGTTGTAAGCCTTGTCGAGGTGCAGATACTTAAAATATTTTCTTGTATACAGGGTGTTCTATAAAAGCGTGAAAACAAAAAGTGTTTTTTTGACATTATTAATTAAGTCATGTCCACCTTTTTAAAAGCGTCAGTTTTTAGCATATACATGTACAATAAATAGTTACGTACATTTTGATTTGTTTATTGATAGTCTGTCAAGTTTTAAGAAAGTACAAGTGTTAAAAGTTTCAATGAAATTCTCAAAGGAGAAATTAGTTAATATGGTGTTTATAATAGGTACAGGTAACAGAAACTGTTTACTTGGACAGCGACTATATTACGAAGCTTATCCTGAAAGACAAAAAAGCAAGCATTCGAGAAATTGATAGATCGTTATGTTAGAACAGCGAGAGTCGATTATGAAAAAAGTAAAGGTCAAATCCACATGTTATTAGAACTAAAAGCCAAACTAGATGGTCCTTGAATATGTAGGGTGGAATAGTGGAAAATTTTGTTGGTCCTTATTTTCTCGAAGAAAAACTAACAGGCGCAGTATATCTACAGTTTTTACAAAATGAGTTACCGCATTTGTTAAACAATTTAACTGCTAATATTAAAAATAGCATGTGGTATTTACACGATGGAGCTCCAGTCCACCACACTGCCGCTATTCATGACCACTTAAACCGTGAATTTCCTGACAGATGGATTGGAAGAGGTAATTTACATGGATGGTCACCTCGCTCTCCAGATATAACAAAAATGGACTTCTTTTTATGAGGATATGTGAAAGAAGAAGTCTAGAAAATGGCCCCAACGACGAAAGAAGATATGAAGAACGGATATAGTTGTGCCTAGATGTTAATGGTAACCACTTTGAACATTTTGTTATAACGTTATGAATTTTGTTGTTTTAATTACTTATTTTTTACTTTTATTCCTTGCCTTTAAATGAATAGTGGACATTTTTTAACACCTGCTTTAATTATAACATTGCCTTGACGCGGTTCTGACAAAATTAACGACTCATTTTTAGATAATGGTCGTAACTGCAAATTTGAAGAGCATGATATGATCTACAAGATAATATTAACATACGCCCAGTATGCGTTGCGTTAAAAACACCCCGTATAAAAATGTCTGATGATTTTTAAAGGACCATAGAATATTATTACCAAGTTTATACAGATAATTTTTTAACGAAATTTTGACTACCATGTTTTAAGAAATTTGAATAGCTTGGCAACGCCGCAACGGTGGTATATTTAAAATAGTGTACTATACGCAGTATTTTAAGCTAATTTCAGTTCTGCTCTTAAAGATATCGGTTTCTATTTATAAAAATACACTTTTTTTCTTGTCACGCTTTTATAGAACACCCTGTATAGACGAAAATCTTTTAAGCACTTCTATAAACCTTCGTATGAAAAAGTTTTTTCCATTTCCCATAACAACAGAGATATTGCTCTTTCTCGCACTACAAAGCCACCATGTATATATATATATATATATATATATATATATATATATATATATATATATATATATATATGTATATATAATAATATAATATATAACTATTAACAAATATCGAGAATATTTAAATTCATTTTTGTGATAAATCTGGCTGAATTTTACGATGACATATAAACAATCTGATAGTAACACATCGTTTCCAAAGCGACTAATATTACGAACTATAAACTATAAATATATTTTTTAGGATACAATTTTATACATAATCGACAACAAACCAGATCTTCAACCAGCCAGATTTTGTGCGATATATTTCCAGACATACGGTTGCGAAGATCCAAATGCTGATTCGTGGAGTATTCCTTTGCCACCTTTACCATCCACAATCAAAGACAAAAATATTGCTGAGGTAAATATTGCTTATTCGAACCGTTATATTTAATTAAAATATGTCAGTTTTATCCAGACTTGTTGATGAGAAAATTATTATATTTTAGCGTTGTTTGAAGTAGCTAATTGACCAAAATACCGGTACATTTTGTTTTTATATTATTAACATTTGCTTGATAAGTTCATTACAGAATACTCTTTATAACGACATAACATAGTATGAACATAAGTATTTCTATCAATCACAATCAATAAATATACAAGCATAGGAAAGAATTCTTATGATATGCGCTATGAGTTTTTTATCTGTAAAGAATAAGATATTGGGGAAATACAAAAAATGGGTTAAAAATTAACAAAAACCTCATTTAATCGAGTAGTAGGAAAATTTGTATTAAGACATTCCCTGGTTGGATTGTACTAACTACGTACTAACTAAATGTCTAACAAATTTCGCTTTTCAATAAAACGATTTACTTTTTACGAAAGTTCTGTTGAAATGTGTTTAGCTATTTTTATCTTAAAGTACTGCAAAAATATCATAACGTAACTTTTCTATTAAAAAAAGTAAACCCAATTATATAAATGTATAAATGGACCACGGACACATTCTGTGGATTTTAGTAAACTATCAAATTTCATGAAATTTTAGGATATACAAAGGGTTTTAAAAATATCTTTAATTATAGCTTGCTATATCGTTTTAAATCAGTAAATCTCAGTTTCTCCAAGTTTTTGGTACCTATATTTTTCATAATTTTTTATAAAATATTCATAATATATCGATTAAAAAAAACTGCAAATATGCAAATCATCTCTGTTTGAAGAGGAAGCAAAAGCGTTATATGGAAAAAGTTGACTGAAAACAGTGACATCACATTTGCAGGGAATGGGAATTACAAAAGCTGTAGCGTTTTTAAAAATCTACTGGAGTAAAGAAATATTATTTATACAAGGCTGATCATAAAGTTGCAACGAAACAAATTTGTATTTTTTAATGGAACACCCTGTATATTATAGGTCTATCAAATGAGTCTCATTTTACTGATTACACATATATCAGGTTTCTGATACCTTTATCTTCAAATAAACCCAAGAATTTTATGAACAACCCTTCCATAAGAGGCGGTGTGCTAGGGAGTGACGGAGAGCGTTCTAATATATAATACAGTCGATCCATTGCCTCCTATGGCAGGGTTTTTCTCAAATTTTTCGTATCGGTATCAAACCAGATATATTTATGATCAGCAAAAAGGATAAATATATAATAAACGTTGTTCTGTTTAAAAAATGCCAATTTGTTTTGCAATACTTTATGACCTATCCTGTATAATAAGTCTTCTTTATTCAAATATCCTAAAATTTTTTTATTTAACTCTAGCTAGCGAGCTTTCTTACTTTTGGAAATAATCGAGGGTTTTCATATATACCAGCTACCCTGTATTTTATAGAGAAATACTGGAATGAGCCTTGTCAAAGCAAATGCTGGTAGTAGGTTGACAACACAAAATTAAATTAGATGCAGTATTTACACACAGGCGCCCTCATAAGCCATATGATAATATGGCGTAAGTATTTTTTTCGATAAATATAAATATTAATTTTTTATATATAAATTTAATTTTTGTATAATACAGGGATTACAAATTAGATGCCATAGCATTGGCATCTCAAAAACCGTAAGATATACGAGGTTAGTTTAATAAGGACCAAGTTGAGTAATTTAATGTCTAATAATATGCCGTTGACAAAATTTTCGACTATTTTCCGAGATATCCGTAATAAAACCAAAAATCATCATTTTCCGTTTTATTTTCTCAGGCTGCATTTGATGAGATATAAAAAAATTAATTTTACATCTTTTCTTGCTCTTTAAGATGGTGCAGTGAGATTTGAAATCCGACGTTTCGCCTTCAAGGTCTCATCTTCAACATCTTTTTTTAAATACGTACATGGATTTTTTGTTTTATTTTTAACAAGCGTTCTTCTATCTCCCAAAACCAATATCATACGTAACTTTTAAACAGAAGATTTAATATTTTCCCATAAGAGTCAATATGTCAGAGAGAAAGATGGAAAACCACGATTTTGCAAATTCGCAGAAGAGAATTTTAAAAACTTTAAATGGCTGAGTGGGAGGTCAAGGGTTTCTTGAAAGAAAAATAAAAAAATCTAGGTCCATATTTAAAAAGTTAATGATGAGACTTTGAAGATAAAAGTTGAATTTTAAATCCGTGTGCACCATCTTGTAGAGGAGGAAAAGTATTTATAAAGATGTAAAATTTATTTTCTAATATCTCTTCAAATGCAGCCTGAAAATAAAAAGGACGACTCTCGGTTTTTTACGGATATCTTCGGAAATAATTTAACCAACCCCGTATCTGTTATCGTTTTTGAGATACCAATACTATCCCTGCGAATCTGTAACACCCTGTATACAATATTATATAGGAATTTGTTTTTTGTTAATAGAATGAGACCGAATATGTTCAAATTCTCCATATAACAGACGTCCATCTTGACCCACTTTATACACCCGGTAGCAACGCGAAGTGTAACCAAGGTCTGTGCTGTGAGTCTGGAGATCCAGCAACACCCGATGATGCTGCCGGATACTGGGGTGATTACAGTACTTGTGACATGCCATGGCATACTATTGTTGATATGATGGATAGAATTAAAGAGAAACATGTAAGAATTGTTTTTAATTGAATACAATTTCATTTTAAGTTCAAACGAACAAATAAAAATTTCAAAATATACCCGAGTACAGGTTTGGATGGTGTTTTGCAACAATCTCTAACCCACAATTTGTTCAAAATGAATTTTTCATTTTAAACGGTTTATCTTAACACATACTACAACAAGCAAAAATGATATAGGCCACAAGCTGGTCTATTAGCACCATCTGTGAATGAAGTTCTAAACCACAATCGTCAAATCATTCATGCAGAGATCTGCAAAAATGATCTAACCCAGGTTTTTGATGACATGTGGATTAGACCATTATTGTAATTCTGTGAATTTGGAACCTGACAGGGTTGTTTACTTTAGTTTTGCTGTTTAAAACATTCAGTAATTAGTGATTTGATTGTTATTTTGTGATTCTCTAATTACATTAGAAGTCAAGGTAAGTAAATAAATTATTTACATAGGCCTGCTGTATTTTTGCAACGAATGCAAATATAAATACTAAAATTTAACCTCCAAAAATTACGTTTTTGCCTATATTATTCATATTATCTGTATTATTGAGCAAAACTGATTGTGTTATAATTTACTAAAGCTAGATATTCAAAATCACTATAACATTATAATATTATGTAGGACATGATCTGAAAAGTTCAAGCAAATGGGTATTAATATAAATAATGTGGTTTAGAGCATTTTTGCTTATCGTGATATACCACTTTATATTAAATGTATAAAATTTTAAAAATATTTTTGTGTTTTTTTTTGTATTTGAGATATTTTAGGGTGAATAAGTATCTAACAATATTTTTCTTTTTTTGATTAGGATGAACATATCAAGAGGAAAATTGTTAATGAAGTTAGGACTTGAGAACTTTAATAAAAAATGTGATGATGCTCAAGAATCAGAAAAATATGGCTCTTTCAGTAGACATGTTTTGTCTGATTTGGAAAAAGATGACTCTGAAGAACAAGAAATCTACATTTCTAGTAATTATAATACCGACAAACTTGCAGATCGAGAAAATTCTGAGGACCATGCTATTCAGCCTATTATATCTGCTGAATTTAATGCCGAAGAGACATATCAGTCGTCTGGTAGCGAATATATTCCAGATTCTGAAAAAGAAACTGATTCTGCAGAAGAAACAAGGGACATAGAGAATCAAGAAAATATGAAAATCGATCTGAATGTGGAAAATAATAACGGCAGGAAGAAGCGTGGAAGAAAAAAAAAACACAGAAATCAATCAAGAAGACAGAAAAAAGTTTGCTTATCATAATCAAAAATGCGTTTCGGCAAGGAATAGAATTGTACCCCCCAAGAAATTTAAAGAGGAGTATGTTTGCCTATGCTTGAAAAAATGTCATACTGTTGTTGATATTAAAACAAAAAGAAGGTTTTTTGACCAATTTTGGAACATAGGCTCATTTGGAGGTCATTGTATCTTGCTTAGCAAATGCGTTTAAGAAACTGATAAAAAGAGATGCTACACAAAAAAACAAAGTATCAAGAAGAAGCAAGTCTAAGAAATATTTCATAAATGGAAAAACTGTATGTAAAGACACGTTTCTAAGTACTCTTCAAATCAACCATAACCGAGTACGAGTGGCTCTGAATGAGATGAATAATAATATTATACTTGATAAAAGAGGACGAAGTAGTAGGGGGCGGAATGCCATCGACGAACAAGGAAGTGAAAAAATTAATCAGCATATAGCATCATTTCCAGCTTATGTATCGCACTACTGTCGTAACCAGACAGTTTTACATCTTGACGTAAATTTGACTAAAATGTACACTTTCTATAAGGAATCACAGATCAGCCAGTGAGTCTCACTAAATACAAAAATGTATTTTATTAAATTTCAGTTTGAGATTTAAAACACCTCATAAGGATACATGTCGATTGTGTGATATATACCAAGCACAAGGTATAGAGAAAGACAACATAGAAACAAATCACAAAAAACATCTTCAAATTGCGGAAGAGCTTCGGAGTCAAATGAAGGCTGATCTTCAAAGTGCACAAGATGATGAAACATTGGAAACCCTAACATTTGACCTCCAAAAAATTCACCCTTTGCCAAAAATACCTACTGGAGTCGCTTATTACAAGAGACAATTGAATCTTTTTAATTTAGGTATCTATGTGGGCAGTACCAGAAAAGGTGTTTTTCATGTCTGGACGGAACAAGAAGCCGGTAGGGGAACCCAAGAAATGGCTCCTGTCTTCGTAAATACATACACGAAAATATACGAGCCCCTGTGAAGAGTTAGAGACTCGTGTGGGGGTCAGAATAGAAGTATAAAGCTAGTCTTAGTGCTCATCCACGTGCTTCAAAATCATTTTTCGCTCGAAACGATCTCTATAAATTTTCTAGTTTCTGGACATAGCTTTCTTAACAACTCACACTTTGGAGATGTCGAATGCGCCCTTAAGACTCAACAAAGATTATACTGACAAGGACTACATGGAAGTTATGAAATCTTGTCGTATAAAAAACAAGTTTGTTGTAAACCGCATCACTTCTGAAGAAATGATTGCAGTTAACGTTTTGGAAAAATCAATAGCAAATCGAAAAATCGATTCAAGTAAAAACAGTATTAACTGGCTAAAAACTCATATAATCAAAATTACGATAGAAAAGCCGACAACATTATTTATGAAAAATCACGTAACTGATCAGGAATTTTCAGAGGTGAATATTGAGAAATCGGGGAAGGGGCCTACTTTAAAATATATTGAACTACCACCCTTATGGCCAAACGGAAAACCGTTGTCCGCCGAAAAAATAAAGGACCTTAAAGATATGTGTAATTTAATTCCACAAGAAGCATGGCCTTTCTACGAGTTTTTGAACTATTTAGAAGGTGAACAGTTTCAGGATGACCTGGAGGGAATTGGATTGAATCCTGTAAAAAGTAATACTGCCGTCCTAACATGAAAAATCTGCAATATTTAAGTTAATCAGGTTTTTGTTTTATTTCATTCTAAAACACAGTATTTTGACAAAACATTTAGGTATAGGCGCAGATAGGATATTTTAACTTTTTATAGATGTAGAACAAAATTTTACGGTTACAATGAGCCAAAAATGACAATTTCCAAATTTTGCAGATATATAGAATCTTTCTTCTTAGCTAGGCAGAATATTTATCCGATGTTTTCTTATCTCATTTTAGTTATCCGTGTTCATGTTATTTTGTTTTGTCAATTAATGAGGGTTAGGTAGTTATTGCAAAACAATAATTATATTTTTCCGAATTTCCGAAAACCGTCTAACCCGCATTAATATTTTTTTACGAAATTGTTAATTTCAGTTTTATTACTCTTTGATAATTTAGTTTACTTGTAATCATTTGTATATAATAAAAAATAAATAAGAACTCCTTCTCAAACAGGGTATTTTTGAAAGCAATGGAAAATATTATGCTAATTTTCTCAGAACTATAGGTAAGTGGCTTAGACCATTGTTGCAGAACACCGTCCGTTTGATACATAAAAGGAAAAAAACGGTAAATTGGCCTTTACTCGACGCTTCCCTCGTTCCGAATTCCTCCACAAACAGATTTTTATATAAGCATCTATAGCCCTACATAATATCCAGGGTGATATTCCTAATGCCCGAATCAAATATACAGGTCCTTGCTTTAGAACAACCATGTCAAACTCAAAGTCACTGGTGGGCCAAAAACATGAAGACCATCGACTAGGTGGGCCGCAAAAGCTTATCTTAAAGAAGAGAAAGTACTGAAAATCTTGAGAAAAAGTACTATTATAAAACAAGTCTGTTTATTAAATTTCCAAAAATGGGACATTATAAAAAACTACAAACATTAAATTCTTTTGCCAAATATTTGACATCTTTTGTCTTTAATTAAGTTGTCTATTTGTGGCGCGAATTTATCGGCGGAAATAACTTTTAAAACTGTGTCCAAGTTTGCGTCCGTCAATCGCGATCTTGCGGGAAATTGGTTTTCTTTCATCAAAGAAAATAGTTGTTCACACTTATAGGTACTTCCAAACATTGACAGGATTTTACAGGCAAATTTTCTCATTTCTTGGTACTGAACAGGCAAGGACTTATAAAATTCGAATGTACCAACACTATCAAATTTTTGTTTTAAATGGGTCTGATACTGAATCTCAGTTACTTCCATTTGCAAGTGAGGGGGAACTTTATCAATATCGATAGTGAAAAGACCAGTAAAGAGAAAAATTGTTTTCTTGGGTCTTAAAATCTCGAAAATGCTTCTCAAATTCTGCCAGAAGGCTTCTCATTTTCTTTGAATATATTTTGTATGATATTGGGACACTTGTGCTTTCCTGATATGCCTTACAAGTTCGAGAATGTGACAGATTATCCTCTGCTAACTGTTTTCCCCACAACATCATCTTACACTTGAAAGCTTTCATATGATCATGCATATCTGTAATAACTTGACGTGGTCCTTGCAATTTCGTATTTATGTCCGACAAGTGTTTTGTGATATCTACCATAAATGAAAGATCTTGTAAAAAGGTACATCGCATAATAAGCTGACATCTTCTCCTTTTGTTTCCATGAAAACGCGTATTTCTTCTTTGAGTTTCCAAAACCTGTCGAGTACTATAAAGCCATCGCACCTCTGCATAATATGGTAAACCAGTGTACTCACTTTCTAAATCACGAAAAAATGCAGAAAACTGTCGCTGATTAAGGCCTCGTGACCTTATGAAGCTTAAATTTTTTTTTCACTGACTTTAAAACACTTTCCAACTTGATCACTTTTGAGCATAAAACTTCTTGGTGGATTATACAATGAATATGAGGAAAATCTGGTTTGTCACTGCCTGTTTCTCTGATCTTTATTTGTAATAATTTTAACAAAGCCATTTTTTACTCCAGTCATTGAAGGAGCTCCGTCTATTGCAACGGAACACAGTTTTGACAAATCTAAATTGTACTTTTGCAGAAGTCCATAAACAGCATTGAAAATATCTTTCCAAGTTGTTGTATCATGCAATGGTGCTAATTCCAGAAATTCTTCATACACATTGATATCTGTATCAGCCGCACGAAGAAAAACAGCGAGTTGCGCCACACCACACACATTCGTACTTTCGTCACAGGCAATAGAAAATGCAAAGAAACAGTCTGATTTTGTTTTTATCTGATGACTTATATTGGCAGCCAACTCAGTAACTCTTTCGGGACAAGGATATATTTTGAAATGCCTTCACGCTCCCGGGACTTACAATTTCCGCGGCCGGCGGCCTTTACAAGGCACTCTTTTATAAATTCACCTTCAGCAATAGGTTTTGAGTGTTTCACGATCAACTCCGACAGTATGTAGCTCGCTTGAAGGACAGATTCATTTTCTTGCTTTGGACGTGTAAACATAAGCTGCTGATCTTTCAACCGTGATTTTGACTTATTTAACTTTTCGTTTCTGACCATGCCTGTATACTTGTCAAACATAGTTTTATGAATATCATAGTGACGTTTTATATTATATAATTTTGGGACACCGACTGTACTATTACAAATCAAACAAATAATTTTTTCTTTCACTCCACAGCAAAAAAACTCTAATTCTAATTCCCGCTTTTCTTGAAAGATACGATGCTCATCTACAAGTTTCCTCTTACTTCCACTTTTGAGAGAGAGACATGTTAAAAACTGTATCCGAAATAAATCATAATAAGTACTATTAAGTGTTGTAACAATAAGTGCACAACTTAACTCGAAACTGTATCGCAACTAACTCATAACTGACTAAACACTGAACGACTGAACTCAATCGAACACGGCTTATATACGGATTGTGATTTCTCGAGTTCTTTCCAGAATGTTCAGATATCGTCATCTGTGTTTTTGCGCGATAGAATTTCAAGGAACAAGCCAGATAACGTTTGGTTTTAGATTTTAGGTTGAGTATGTGTAGTTCATCCTCCTAAAGATAGATGGCACTATGTACAATTGTACATTTTATTATACCAATCGTTGTTACAGCGACGCGCGCCTTCAAAAACGGTTTTCAACTTGTTGGTGGGCCACAGAAAAATGCTCACTGGGGTGCATGCGGCCCTCGGCTTACCTTGTAAATAAAATTAATTTGCCACAAAACAGTTGTCATAGAAAGGCACATACACGTAATGTAACAGGGATAAAATCTGAACTATACTAAAAAAGTCTTCTCAGTGGATACTTCCAAAGGTTTTTTTAAAGAAAGCAGAGCCATAATTATTAGATTCCCATCACTTGACATTTCAAGTTGTTTCTTTATCTTAAACATTGACATCTGTCTCTTCAATATTTGTAGTAAAAAGGCATTCATTTAGAAATATATAATAAAATAAACCTACTTCTTACACACATACACTCCATTTCTTACAAGTTACTCCTTCTATTATTATAGCACCTACTGGATTCAGGGCGTAAAAATCTAAGAGCGGTATCAAAATGTCAATTTATCAAACCCGAAGCGATTGAACTAGCTCGTTGTTGATTACGTTAATTACGGTTAGGCATAGAAGGCGAAAAAAAAATGTTTCAAAAACATATTTCAAACCTGGTTTAAAACGGGTTTAAAGTGACGTCATTATTTCAAATTGCAAGAATATACCATAGCTCAGGTGTTGTTCAGAAAGGCTAAACAAGCTTATAGAATTGTTTTGAGTTTTGATGTCAAAGTTAGCGCTCCTTTATTGTTTTTATAGTTTTTCTGTAATGGATCAGTTTCTTTTGCTTCAGTAATAAAGCCTCTTTTGCTGGAATGATTGTCCAATAAAGATAACTAATTATTTATGTTTACTATTCTTCTTGATCCTGTTGCCACCATCAGAACCTTTGACTATTCTAAATACCACATTTGTGTTGCTTTGCCCAGTGGTTATGATTACACACAAATTCTAAATATTTTAAACATTTCTAATGAATGAAAAACATAAAAACCAAATAACCCTTAGGTACCAAACCAACGATATGACGTCATTAGTTCAACGCAAGAATGAGCCGTTTTAAAATTATTTAAACTTGGTTCAACCAATTTCAGAGCGATAAAACAGCTCTAACATAATTTCCGCTTCCATACTTCGCGAGTCGTCTTTACGGTACCCTTTAATCTAGCGTTTCAGCAACTTGCCTTTTAAAACTTACTTCGTACTTATTTCCTAGAGTAGATATTATTTATTTTAATTGTGTTATGGCTGGAATGATATCTTCGCGCCTTCGCACTCCGACACCTAATCTGGTGCTAATAGCGTAACAAGACAACGTGGGGCCCTGGTGTCAAATCGTAAAACCGTGCCTCCTCCCCTGTCTATAATACGTACATATAAATAGGAGATTTCATAAATCGCAAAAAATATTGAAATTGTTTTAACATTCAGAATAGCTCCCGCAAACCAGATAGGTATCACAGAAAAATGAAATAAGGGTATATATAAACCATAATATATTCCATATAAAGTATAATAATAATTCTAATTACACCCACTTATAATTAGACGACTGACTGGTGTTACTTTTGTCTATAACTTGAAAAAAATTGGTATTGTAATTCATTTTATCACAACTAAAACGCTGAATACTCACAAACGGAAATACAAAATCAGTAACACTGCAGTTATACGCCTGTTTTAGTCTAGCACAGAACATAAAAAATTAGCACCCAAAGCCATTACCACATTTATAACTCTTGGGGCCGTAGGCCCCCTTGAGATTACGGGCCCCTATCGGCCTCATCCTCTAAAAGCGTTGCAGCCAGTTCAGGATTAATTATTTTCGGCCAAACATATTTACGGGCCCCAAGCTCGTGGGAAAGTCACGACCAAAAAGTGCCCTCTTTCATATAGCAGACTCTTGTCCCCTCATTTAATATAATAAATTATATAAACCATTTTTGTTGCTCGGCCCTAGGCCCGAGCTTAATGGTTAATGCGGCCCTGCCCAAAGCAAATAGCAAATAATTTAAAATAAACTATGAGTTTAATAATTATTTTGCATCTTCGATCCCTATTTCCCGTAGAAATTTTGTTCGATCAACCTTTATCAACGTAGAGCAGTTTTTGTCGCCTATCGTTAAATGTCGCTTAGTTTTGTAAATGTATTTTGCTTACTTGAAGTTGCGCTTTTATAAATCGATAGTTTGTAGTTCTGTCGATAAATTTAATACAATAGTTTTTTCTGTAGACTAGACGCAGTTCAGATATTTTTTATTATGGTCAGGCAAAACGGCAATATACTCTTTTGGTTAGTGTTATTAAGCAAAACGAAATCAAAATGCCTGAGATTTAAAGATCAGGCGTATCGAGAATATACACAAATTTTTACTATGGAAGAATAAATATATATTTCTTTCAGAAACATCTGGATTGGATCTACTTCACCGGAGATATAACTAGCCACAGATCTTGGGACGTTACTATACAAAGCAACAGCGAATCTATAAAACTATTCTTTACTTTGCTCGACAAAACTTTCCCGAATAAAACGGTTTTTCCTATATTAGGTAACCACGAATCATATCCTACAGATTAGTAAGTACTCTACTATATAAATTTAATATATATATATATATATATATATATATATATATATATATATATATATATATATATATATATATATATATATATATATATATATACACAGGGTATCCCACGATGAACTGCGGTGATCGATTTCTCAGAAAGTAAGCTTTAAAAAAATTTGAAACTAAAGTCGAAGGGGCCAATTCGCGCAAAATATTTTCAAGATGCCGGCACTTCCGGTTATACCGAAAGTAGACGTCAACATTCTTATTTTAAATGGAACACCCTGTATTCCTCGAAAAATTCTAGGTATATTTCATGTATAATATCCTATACCTAAGTTCAACTGTTTTTGAGATATTTTGAATTTTATGTAAAAAATGACGTTTGCAGGTCTAGACATAACTATAAATATCTGCTTATCGAAGTCTCTATTATTTATTTGCGATTGGCTTTCTTATCCAAAAGGGTACACTTTAGTGGCCTGTCCTGATATTTTTATAACAAATAAATATAGGGTGATCAAAAACTGACATTATAAATATACATTAAAAAATCGTTAAAAGTTACTTTTTTCAAATGAAACCCCCCAATTTTTATAATGTTATCTTATTTAACACTTAAAATAAGGTTGACTTTGTATAAAGTTGTTTATTCCAAAAATTTGTAGTTTTTGAATTATTGACGATTTAACAGTTTTTATTCTAATAATACCAGACGGCTTCTAAGTTTTCTTGTTAGTTGGCCATGACGGGGAGGCCTAGCGAGAACAGAACCAATTGGTTGCTATAGAAACGTAATATTTGTTGTCGTTTGACAATTACATACTAAAATATTATTTATTTATTATAGTAATTATAATAATTATTATAACTAATAATCATGCCGGGGCGATTAAATTACACACACAAGGATTATTTGAATTTGTTTATTATCTATGGGGAATCTAACAGAGTTTTAACAAGAACATGCCAGATATTTGCTGATAGATATCCAGATAAACAGAAACCGTCACCGAACAGCGTTAAACAAATATTGGAAAACTATAAAAATGTTGAAACCATGAAGACAAAAATTAATTAAAGAAAGCCTATTCCCATTATAGTCTAGTCTACACAAGAGCACAACTTATTTTTTCAATAAATGTTGAAAATGTCCATCTTGTACTTCCGTACTACATTTTTCGCATCTCCGAATAAATCCCTCGTGGGTGGCCGCTCTAATTGAAGCTGGAGATAAACTTTCGAACGCGACCCTTACTCTTGCCATACAGTCCTCTTTCGTTGTTACTCGATTAAAATTAACGATTCCTTTTATTGTTCCCCATATAAAATAGTCTCAGACTGTCAGATCGGGGGAACCAGGAGGCCACAGGAAAGGTCCATTGTTGGCAATCCACTCGTCGTAAAACGTAGCTTGTAAAAAGTTAGTAACTTCAACGGTTCTATGTGGTGGGGCGCCATCGCGTTGGTAGAAAATTTGACTATATTCTGCCAAAGATAAATTACTTAAATATTCGTTGTCCAACTCTTCAAGAATATTCAGATATCCTTCTCTTACAAAAGTTTATAGACATAATTTTACGGAAAGGAATGCTTTGATAATATTCATCGATTTATTGATTTAAGAAGAAACAAAATACATCAAAATTCAATTAATTTAATCTGAAGAGTGCTCAATAAGAAAAAGAAGGTTTAGTATTTTATGACTTTCTAAAGTGCCCTGTATAAATAGCTTGTAAATATCTAACTAAAGATAACTTTCCTTTAAAACATGGGAAGATATATTTTTTTAGATATGATGTGTTACGGTATGTGGACCATTATTTGTATGAAGTAGTGTAGTGTGGCCTGTATAAATAATTTAATTTAATTTATTTATATAATAATATTTACTAAATGAATTATCTAATTTTGGATTGATGTTAAATTGATAAAAAAATTATTGTAATATTACCTAAATGGATTATTTTTCATTAAAAAAGTCCTTGTGTTTAGGCAATGTATAACTTACCATTCAAATTTTCTTCGTAAAAATTCAGTTTTATTATTCCATTGTTCCTTACTGCATAAAATACATTAAATTGCCCGGATTTTTGAAAGTTCCGTGATATTACTGCGTAAGGATTCGAATCACTCCAAAAATGGGAATTGTGTCTATTGAAAAGGCCATTTTTAGTAAATTTTGCTTCATCGATCCAAATTATATTGTCCAATAATCTAGGGTTATCTTGTACCATTGTTAAAATAAACTCGAAAAAACTGTACTCTTTTTGGCAAATCAGTGTATTTTAGATGTTGAACCAATGATATTAAATAAGGTTGGAAGTTATGTTTTAACAGAATCCTATGCACTGAGTTCCTCAAGATTCCTGATTGTCTTGCCACGTTTCTTAAGGCCGTTTTACATGCTGTAATTCTTCTTTGCAATATGCAATAGTCTTGGACAAAGGCATGCGCAGTTTGACAAAAGGTACAAATGGTCTTGCCACTGCGCATGCTTTTGTTCAAGACTGTTGCAACTTGTAAGAAAGAATTGCAGCATGTAAAACGGCCTTTAGGGTTGCCATTGGATATGCTGCAAAATATCCCAGAATTGCAATCTCGACATTTTCATTATCAACAATGGGCTTCCTCTTATTAATTTTTGCCTTTACGTTTCCAAAATTTTTAAAGTTTCCCAACATTTGTTTAACGCTGTTCGGTGACTGTGGTTTCTGAATATCTATCAGCAAATATCTGACATGTTCTTGTTAAAACTCTGTTAGATTCCTCATAGATAATAAACAAATTCAAATAATCCTCGTGTGTGTAATTTAATAGCCCCGGCATGATTAATAGTTTAATAATTATTAAAACTACTTTATTAAATAAATAATATTTTAGTGGGTTATTGTCAAACGACAATAAATGTTACGTTTCTATAGTAACCAATTGGTTTTGTTCTCGCCAGGCCCCCCTATCATGGCCAACTAACAACAAAACTTAGAAGCCGTCTGGCATTATTAGAATAAAAAATGTTAAATCGCCAATAACTCAAAAACTACAAATTTTTGGATTAGACAACTTTATACAAATTGGGGGTTTCCATTTCAAAAAAGTAACTTTTAACGATTTTTTAAAGTATATTTATTATGTCAGTTTTTGATCACCCTATATTTATTTATTATAAAAATATCAGTACAGGCCACTAAAGTGGATCCTTTTGGACAAGGAAGCCACCCGCAAATAAAGAACAGAGACTTCGATAAGCAGATATTTATAGTTATGTCTAGACCTGCAAACGTCATTTTTTACATAAAAATCAAAATATCTCAAAAAAAGTTCAACTTAGGTATAGGATATTATACATGAAATATACCTAGAATTTTTCTAGGAATTCAAAAATTCGATAATATACAGGGTGTTCTATTTAAAAAAAGAAAGTTGACGTCTACTTCCGGTATAACCGGAAGTGCCGCCAAGTTGAAAATATTTTGCGCGAATTGCCCCCATCGACTTTAGTTAGCTGCCAAAATTTCAAATTTTTCCAAAGCCTACTTTCTGAGAAATCGATCGCAGCAGTTCGTCGTGGGACACCCTGTATATATATATATAAATGCCCATATTTTTTGTTCTTGAATAACTTTTTTATTTCTTAACAATTTCTAATAAAATTTGGGGCACATAATCTTAAATATATTGGTTAAAAAAACAAAAATGAATGAGGTTCAATTGTCTTTTTACAGAGTGACTGGAAAATATTCGTACTACTTTTCGAGCTATATGTGGGATATGCTCCTTCCCATACCGCTCTTATTGAAACATTCATTTTCTAGAATTTTTGCCCAGAAACTATAATTTTTCAAACTTTGCCTACCTTAAAGTTGCTAATAAGTTATAATTGTTTCCAAAGCCAACATCTAATAAAAATTAATATTGCAAGTTTTTGACATGTAAGATAAACTTACGATGTTACTAAATGTGTAATAAAATAAATATTAATCTCTAAATTATGAAAAATATTTTTTGAAATCGTTTTAAAAACACTCCTCTTTTACATCGCCCTGTAAAATAAAAAAATTTAATCTCATTCATTTTGAATTTCTTTCTATAATACGTACATCTCAAAAGTTTTAATAAATAAATAAAAAAGTTATTAAAAATTTAAAAATGGATAACTTGGATCCTACACATATGTTACATGGCAAAATTTTGGTATGTTGTAAATTTCGACCTCCTGATTAAAAGTCTCCATAAGCCTAATTCAACTCGATGACTTGCTCAGTTACTACGTTTTGAGAAAAAAATGCAGGCTAAAGATTTAGCAAAACATTTTTTAATTAAACTAATGAATTAATTTTTTAATATATGCTGTTAACATGTAAATGCAACTATTACATATATTTTTGTATGTTATAAATTTCGACCTCCTGATTACAAGTCTCCAAAAGCATAATTCAATTCGATATCTAGCTTAATTACTGCATTTTGAGAAAATAAATCTGGCTTAAGGTTTAGCCTAACATTTTTTAATTAAAATTACGAATTATTTCTTTTTTCAGTATTTGCTGTTAACATCAAATTAGTTTAACAGGAAAGCCCACTACTCCCTATTCGTTGATTCCTCGATTTGATCCATCAAGTGACCGGGACCTCTATAGAGCATTTCGAAAACTAAGTCTGCGGAATTCTTTCTTCATTATATTAAGGTTGTCTGGCTGTAATAGGCCCCTAACCTTGCAGGTTGCTATGCGAAACTTTTGTCAAGATATCATTTGGTATTTTAGTTCCACGCTAGGAGCAGATTTCTCGTAAAGAGCCTGGTGGGCCAACTCTCTACGCCCAAAATCCAATTTCGCACTGTCTCTTCCGTACAGAGAATAGCGCCGGATACCAGCCGGAGAGCGAAGCTTATCCGAGGCCTAGCTAGCATTACTAACCATAGGTGCTTATCGGAAGACTAAGCACAGTAGACTATTTGCTTTCTGTGCTGGGAACATGACAATTAGGATGGGATATATTATGTGAATGGAAACAATTTAGGGTTTGGACTGGGTTTCCCCCAGGTTGGAGGTGGTGGGAGTTAAGGTCGGATTAGTAGCTCTGGAGGGCTGCCATTTGCCCAGCCCTCAATACACCATTGCCGAAAATGTCCACAATATGTTGTCGAGTACATAGTAATATAGTTATTAATTTGTAAAGATTAAAAAACATCAGCAGCCGAGTTTAATCAAAAAGGTGTTAATCAGTAAGTGATGTCACTCACTGCTTTCTCTCACGCAAATAACATTCAGAGTTGAAAGTATTCTTTTAAATATTTATAATTTTGAATTTCGTTCTCTGAACGGTAAAATGTAAATACTATTTATATGAATTAATTAAACATATCAGGGCATTTTTTCACACAAATATTATTTATAAATTTTAATAGTTCTGCAGTCCATTATTAGTTGTAGTATTTCTAGGAACCCCAAAATTGCCCCCTTATTTCATAGTAGCTCAAAACCAAATATGTTATAGTCGAATTCGGGTCCAAAGGTCACCAACATTATGAATCAAATCAGAAAGCACAGTAAATACCAAAATATTGTGTGATTCTTTTATCGAGCTATTAAATCTCGACAGGCTATTTACAAATATACAGGGAGAAAGGAAATAGTTTTTTTTATTATATTACCCAATATTATTAAGATAGCCGCTTAATATTATTTTATATATTAAAGGCCGAGGGACCAAATAAGAAAATTCGCTAAATATGTATTTGGTTAAAATTTTTTGGTTGGCAAAAACAAAAATACACAAAATGGCAAACGCCTTAATAAATTCGGAATGCTGTTTAAATCAGTGGAACAAACAGGATATGTTCTGTTTATACAGCCACTTAATAAAGGTGAGATTTTTTTATCAATCACCAAAAATTATGAGCCCCGCTTGACCTAAAAATATACAGTGTCATTTATTTAAATGCGGGCCACCCCTGTTTTTTTTGTATTGTGATAAAAAAAATTTATTTTGCAAAAATATTATACGATTTCTTCAAATTTCAGTCTATAATTAAGGGCCATGCATGCAAAAAATACAGGCTATATATATATATATATATATATATATATATATATATATATATATATATATATATATAGCCTGTATTTTTCGTTAGCCCCGAGTTTCTGGTAAAGCGATTTTACCGATTTTTATATATTAAATTTCGTCTTATAATTAATAAAAAAATTTAATTATTTTAAACACGCTTTAAAATTGGAACAAATATTCTATAATTATTTATTTATTGCCTACAAAATTACAAATGTACTAAAAAAAGTAAGCAAAAAAATGGTGTCAAATCTAATAAAAAAATTTTTAAATTAAAATTCACTGGCTAATATCCAGGAGCCAGTGGGAAAACCTTTGAGAATCGCTATAAAGAATATACAGAAACTGGTGCATGAAAAAAAAACATAATTTACTTCCGAAGAAGATTAAGAAATGTAAACGAAAAAATCCAAAGGCAAAAGACTTAAGTTACAATGCAAAAACGGATATTCATAATGCAATTTATAATTTATACACGTCAAAGACTAATATAATCCTTCAGAAACTTAAAAAGTTTCTCATCTTCAGACTAAAAAATATCATCATGACTTAAAAAGTCCTCATCTTCTGAGTCGTCCTCAAATGGCGCAATAATCATTGGTGCTATTTCGACATACTTCGGCGTAATATAATTTAATGAATCTTGCCAAACAATTTGCACTTCATCTGATGTAAGATCATCGTTCACGTGTTTTTCATAATATGATTTTGCCCCAGCCCATATTAATTCTATTGCTTTAAACTGGCAATGGTATGGCGGCAGTCGTAAAACCTCATGTCCATTTTCCCGTAATATTTCATCTACGGCATATATTGTTGGTTTTTTAATAGATTTCCCATTAAAAGAAATTCTAGTTTCAGTATATTGGGTAAAGGATTTTGTTTCTGTTTTATTAGACAATCGTAAATAGCACTTTTCCTCCGGGATGAAGTAGGTTGTTTATTTAAGATTCTTGAATGATAAGATGCATTGTCCAAAATGATTAAAGATTGAACATCTAAATTTGGAATCAGTTGTTCTTTTAACCACTTTTCAAACAGTTCACGGGGTTCAGATTATCACGGTAGTCCATACTTTTGGATGTTGAAGAAAACAGTAAACTGGCAGCTGGGAGAAATCCTGTTGAAGAACCTGCATGCAAAATGATGAACCGTTTTCCCGTCCCACATCCCTTTTTTCTCTTGACACTTTTTACAGACTCGTCCTGCCAAGATTTCGAACCACTTCCATTAGAAAATATCCGAGTCTCGTCTTAAAATACCACTTTTCTAAATTTTGAACTAACATTTTCCGTGTATTTCTTTAAAAACTGGATACGCTGACTTGCTATACCTATGTGGCAACTCGTATAAAAATCTTCGATTACAGTCCTTTTTATATCGAAAACCCAACATTTTTATTAATTTTGACAACGATTTTAGTCCAATTTCCAATATGCCTCGGTTTTTTAAACCTTAAAAAGTTTGTCGTTGATAAATCGTATGACCCGCACGATAACACTGCTTTTGACTATAACAAAAAATTCAGGAAGTTTTACCGAAACCGTTTTTCAATGTAATTAATGCCTAGTCCTTTCTTTTGGGTCCGGTAAACTATCCTGACAGACGATTTTTGCATACTTTATTTTTTTCCCAGAAAGTACACATTTGTAATATTACATTTCAAAAATAAAAATTGCGGGGTATGCAAGAGTTTTCCTAAAAAAAAATTAATTAAAAGTCACATCCGGTCACAATTCGACAGCCTTAAAACGAAAAATTAGCAATGTTGCCAGATTTTAGATTTACCAATTTGTTAGAGGAAATGAAATGACCAATTGAATATTATTTGGACAACAGAATTGTAATTATTTATTGTTATTATTATAGTTTTAATGAAGGTTTTATTGACGAACCTGAGCTAACCTAACGTTAGCGGGACAGATCCACGTAACAATATAGTTTTTGTTACAGAAACATCCCGCTTTCAATATAGACTTTCTTTACAGAAATCCTAACTAATCCTAACCTAACCTAATCCGCATTTTTATTAATTATAGTTAAGTTTTGTTATAAAAAAAAATTAGTTTTACGTGTATCATACTTATAGGTATTTCTTTAATTATAAATATGGCAACGTCGCACATCAAATTAAAAACAAGCATGACGATGGGAACAGTCGGAAAGATGTTTGAAATCAAAATTGCCTTTGATTTGTATAATAATTACTTCTTAAAGTAAATTTTGAGTGCTGATGAGAGTTTTCCACACATTTTCTCAATTTGGACTGCCAGAATGGTAGATAAAAACAAAAAGAAACAAAAATAAACGAGATTTAAGAGTGTCAACATAGTTTACCGAAACCCTTTCTTTTTTCAATCTAATTAGGTTTTTTGGTTCAAGAGTCGGCGATTTAAATTATATTTTAAATATTAATATTTACGCTGCAAACTTCTTCTAAGTGACACTTCGAGCAGTTTTTGACAATCAACACCTGTAACCATTTTGGTTTTTTTATCTTAAAAAATTGGTATTTAGACATTCAAAAATATCTGTCAAGTATTAACTTAAAAAAGGGATTAAAAAAAGAAAAACTAAACGTTTCAGACAAAGAATGTTTCAAACAATATTACTAAATTCATTTATTCTAGTTATTCACCGGACAGCGTTGATAAGAACTCCAACGCTTCAACTCAATGGGTCTTCGATTTAATGGCTGAAGAATGGGCTAAATGGTTGCCAAATGACACACAAACAACAATAAAGAAAGGAGGTTATTATACTGTATTGGTCAAGCCTGGTTTTAGAATTATAGCCTTAAACAGCAACGTTTGTTATACTGCGAATTTGTAAGTATTCCAGGTGACATTAAATGCAAACGTCAATAACTCTGCCTTTATGCATTTAATGTCAGTTTTTTCTTATTCGATATTATACAATTTTGAACCAGTATGTAAAACTAACTCTTGGAGTTATTAAATACATTATTAGCGACGAAGATATGGAAGAGGCAACTAATCATCTAACTAATGTCTTAAAAGCATTACACAGCAGGGATAGCGATGGTAGCGATTCAAAACTGAAACTAGAGCTTCCTCAAGTGTTAACCAATATACACCCTTATAATAAATTTAATTAAACTTTTTCTCGGAGAACTATTTTAATCTAAAAGGATTGTCATTGATAGGGATGATAAAACATGTTTAGAAATACTAATTTCATGTATCTAAAAATATTTCAAATACACCAAATGTTTCCAAAGAAAGGAAATTTAAACACTTAATTTCTGTCCTCTGTGATCATTTATCTTCTATACCAAATGAAGTGTCTGAACAAATGTAACACCAGAATTCAATACGAAGGAAAAACTATTTGTAACTTAAATTTGCAGCACTCAGACAACTTACTACTGACTATAATTTTACATTGGAAAACTGTTAAATACCTACTGCAGATATCCATTTAAGTTTTCAATTTATACTTGGTGTCTGTAATACTAAAATTTGTCAAACATTTTTCAAGAAGGTTGAAAAATAATTTTTTTCATGAAACGCAAAAATAAATCGGCTGAGGTACTAACTGATACAGCAGTATATAAGCGATTAAAAGACAAAAACTACAAATAAATTTTTCTAGGATTAGAATGAAAAAATCAACTCAGATGATACACAAATGTTTTAGAGATAAAAAAAGGTCAAAATATAGTCAACAAAGCTAAAATCCAAGCAACTAAAAGTACAGATTCACCGGAAGCAAATTTGCCAAGAAAAAATGGTATAAATATTATGTTTGGAAGGTTATAAAGAAAATCTGTGACGAAGATTATAAAATAAATTTCGTAAGAAAACAGCGAAATGCGTTTATTTTTACAGCAGTGGAAGATATAAAACATGTTTTGTTCCAAGATAAATAAATGCTCTTACCTGACAGATCCCGATTTTACCAGCGCAACAGCCAAAACAATATATATATATATATATATATATATATATATATATATATATATATATATATGTATATATTTATATAATATATATATATATATATATATATATATATATATATATATATATATATATATATATATATATATATATATATATATATAAGAACAAGAAAGTAAATAACGTCCGTAGGTAAATTATAGTAAGAAGTTTAACGGCCATTCGGACAAATAATTCTGCCTTTAATAAGCTTATTCAGGTATAGGGTCCAAAAAAAATTATGCCGACAAGCCTTTAAGCGCTTCCTATTATTCTCTAACGTCACAATTGACGACGTTTCGCCCTTTTGGGGCTCATCAGGCCAATGCAGCCATATGGTAGAGATGATGGCAAACATTCAATGGCAGTTTAAATATATACGATGAAAAGGTATAAGGCAGTAAGAAATTAACCCAAAGATTAAAGAGGTTTCATCTATGGGTATTAGTGTAAGGCTTGTTATTCGAACCTCTAGTAGCAATAAATAGAAGTATAGATATGTATAAACTAAAAACACAAGCCCGACATGCGTAGGCTTTCAATTTTTTGGTTTGCCTAGTAGCTTTTTGACAATATCATATGCTTGTTGCTTTTTTACATTCTTGAAAAAATTTTTGACGAATTTTAGTATCACAAACACCAACTATAAATTGAGAACGTAAATGAATATATATATATATATATATATATATATATATATATATATATATATATACAGGGTGGCCCATAGAAAACGAACCGCGCGGCATAACGGCCAGGGTAATTTTTTTTTCAAAAAATCCAAAAACACATCAATTTTGTTTGTGAGGAGGACAACTTTTGCCCTTAAAATGATCGCAAAATTTTCAACCCTCTAAGCGGGGGTGTCATCCCCCAAACTTTTTCAAATGGGAAGAGGGGTCAAGTGGTACCGCAATGAAAAGGGCTTTCTATTCTCTATACATTCCCGCTTTGGTTTTGAAAATCGGTCAAGTCATTTAGAAAATATGAAGGATTGAAATTTGAAAAATACATTTTTCAAAAAACTCATAAATTGAATTAAATAAAAAAAAACTTACCGTATTAATGAAGCAAATGCTGAAAATGTTGCCCGTCGACCTCCATACAGTAATACAAATTAGCTTCAAATCGTTCTCGAACATTCTGAAGAACTTGAGGGGTCACTTCGCGACAAACGTCAATAATTCGTGTTCGCAGATCTTCTAATAAGGCAAGTGGAGTGCTATACACTTTACTTTTTATGTGTCCCCATAGAAAAAAGTCTAAAGGAGTCAAGTCGGGTGACCGGGGAGGCCACTCAATGGCACCCCTTCGTCCTATCCACCGCCCGGGAAAGTTAGTGTTTAAATAATTACGCACATTTTGAGAGTAATGTGGAGGTGCACCGTCTTGTTGAAATATCAGTTCCGCTTCAACGTATCCAGGATTATTTTCGATGATGTCAGTTAGGGCTGGATCGATGGTATTTTCCAGTAAATCTAAGTACATATCACCTGTTAGAGTTCCAGGAAGAAAAAAAGGACCCACAATAGAATTTCCAAAAATACCAGCCCACACGTTCAATTTCTGAGGATGTTGTGTGTGCACCTCGTGAAATACCCTGGGGTTGTTCTCAGCCCAGTACCGACAGTTATGCCGATTAACTACACCGTTCAAAAAGAAAGTGCACTCACCCGAAAAACACACATTGAATAGAAAATTATTATTATTGGCCACTCGTTCACTAATAGTTTCACAAAATTGCAAGCGGCGATCAAAATCGTCTTCGTTGAGTTCTTGTACCAACTGAATTTTATACGGGTGGAAATGGTGTTTTTTCAATATTCTTTGGACACTTGTACGATTCACGCCGGTCTCATTGGCTAATTTTCTTGTACTCAGCGTACTATCCATGGCAACTTGGCCCAATACAAAGACCTCCATAGCTTCATTTACTACAGGATTTTCCATCTGCCTCTTTTTATTTATAAGGGATCCAGTTTCGCGAAATTTTGCTACTAACTCGCGAACAATTTTGCCGGAAAGGTGTTTTTCAGGATGTTGTTCATTAAATATCTGCGCAGCCCATTACTTTTAAAATAAAGTTCGATTATTTCCACTTTTTCTGCAAGTGAGTACACCATAATTATTGATAAAAAATTTAATGATATTGAGAAATTTAAACGCACAAGTTACAGAACAGCTATATAGCAACTACCGCACCTGATCGTTGTGGCATGTCAAATCACTAAAATCAGCAGTAAACATCTAAAATAACAGGACAAAAATAGCGAATTGGTCGAAGGAATTTATCCTTATCATTTACTCTGATAATTTGTAAATAAACATTTTAAATTTCAATCCTTCATATTTTCTAAATGACTTGACCGATTTTCAAAACCAAAGCGGGAATGTATAGAGAATAGAAAGCCCTTTTCATTGCGGTACCACTTGAGCCCTCTTCCCGTTTGAAAAAGTTTGGGGGATGACACTCCCGCTTAGAGGGTTGAAAATTTTGCGATCATTTTAAGGGCAAAAATTGTCCCCCTCACAAACAAAATTGACGTGTTTTTGGATTTTTTGAAAAAAAAATTACCCTGGCCGTTATGCCTTGCGGTACGTTTTCGATGGGCCACCCTGTATATCCATTTACGATCTCAATTTATAGTTGGTATCCGTGATACTGAAATTCGTCAAAAATTGTTTCAACTTGGTCAAATTTACCACGAAAAAAATGCTGTAAATATTAGTTTCGGAAGGTTTTAAAGACAGCCTGTGACGAAGATTATAAAATGAATTTCCTAAGAATCGCGTTTATTTTTACAGCAGTTGAAGATATAAAACATATTTTGTTCCAAGATTACCTGACATCCCAAATTTACCAGCGCAACAGCCAGAATAATTAGATTTCCGTCAAACACATCGTGTTGTAATATTAACTAGCTGGCCCGGCAGACCTTGTTCTGCCTTTTGCATTATTAGACGTGATGAGCTTCCAGTGGAATTATAAGAATATTTGGAGCATTCACCACATAGTCCAGAAATGTTATTGACGAAAACCATCTTGGTTTTATAGAGAAAATAAACAATAAGACAATAGAAAAATTAGTGTTGAAACGTCCCGGTAACTAGACGATCATCTCAAAAAAAAACCATGTACATTAGTGCTGTACAGCTCTCTCACGAACTTGCTGAAAAATCTGGCTAGTGTTTTAAATATATAGATTAATGGATTTATCTTGTCATAATATTATTTAATCAAAGTTCAAAAAATAACTTCATAATTCTTTACAGTTTCCTTCTTGATTTTAGATAAGGGAACCGTGTCACACCTTTTTGTGATGGCCGTTGATGGCCACTGTACCCTACGTATATGTAAATAAAATGTAAAAATAATTTCTGGCCATAAAATCTCAATTTTAATAATATACAGAATCATCCTAGTAAAAAAGAATGCCGAAATATCAATCAGTTGAAAATTAGAAAATCGTACATGAAAAGGAGGACGCTGTAGCCAGACCTCCTCTACACATACAGACACATCCATACCGGAACTATAATTTTTTCTACAAAATATATTTTTCGTATTCTGGGGCCTCTAAAACATCGTAAAAACTAAAGTTACATTTTTCACAAATTTTCGTGATTACAATACTATCCCTATAATTTTAAAACAATATATGGGCTGTTATATGGGAAATTAAAAATATGAGGGGTTATGGTCTTAATATAAAATAACTCTAAATTTTTTAGAGTCTAAAATTTACACTAAGAAAACAAAACCAAAATGCCTTAAATAATTAGAACTCGCCTCTGTATACCTATTATCCATATATAACACATAAGCTTTGACTAAAATATTTTGTTTCTAATCCGCCCAGTATAAATAAAATCCATATTAAATACTATCATAAACCCTATGTAAAACATTTGAAATCCTTAATCGTCACTGATGATGATGATAGCTAAGTATATGCATAATAACCCGCATCAGTTTCAGGAATTGCAAAAATCAGTGACATTATTTACCCAGTACTTAACAGAAAAAATTATATTAAAGCTGCTGTTGAATCCCCCAATTACAGGGAAATGCCATTACTTCGGACCTAATGAGTTCCTTTCCCCCTTGAACACCCTCCTCGGTTTGTGCCGCCGAAGGCTGCAATATCGTAAAATCTACTACCATAAAATTGAATAAGTTAAATTGTCGTAGTTGCTCTTAAGCCCTGGTCCTCGTGGTTCAGTGGTCAGTCCGAAGAGGAGTTAACTTTTTCAATTTTAATTTGCTTGCCTATTAAATAATTTTAAGAAATTATAATAATACAATACAAATAATCAAAAGGGCACGATTTAAAAAATAAAAATAAAACTACTTCTGAGTTCTGCGTATATCGAAAAAAACAATTATTCGGAAGCCATTCACTTACACCTACCATCGCCGATTTTCACGAAATTTTGTATTCATGTAAAATTTGGGGCATTGAACATGCATGTATTAATTTTTCATCCACGTTTCATTTCCAAGTTATCCTTCCTCAAAGTTCACAATCTTCTACTCACAGTTTTTCGCCGTCTTTCAAACTGTATCTAGTATTAAATCGTTTAAGTGCACAACTAGAATATCGAAATGTCACATATTATTCAATTTATAACATTATTTTTCTTATAAATCACTTCAATAAAATCGTATCTGTCTATTGCTAAAATCGCCATTTTTAATAGAGCAGTACCAGGTTAGCCCCAGGTTAGGCGCAGGAACCCAAGAGCACGGAGCGATAATACAAGAATTTTAGTGTTATAGTTTTAAGGGTGATGCATTTGCACCATCGCGCTCCAGCGCCTAACCTGTACGACTAAAACAGGCATATAATCATCTGTATTTTCGACGCTAAGCCGTTAAAGAATCCTAATGAAAGACTAACACTCAATTTAATATTTGATACCTACCCCCCCGGTTTAGCACCAGGTTCGTCAATACAGCCGTTCGTTAAAGCCATAACAGAAATATGTCAGTTTTTAAGATACAATTAAGATGCGCCACTCAAATCAACAACTCACCGGGTTAGCACAATTATTCATACGATTTTTAAGTGAAATAACATTATAAATTGAAAAGTCTGTAGTTTGGATATTTCAGTTGTATGTTTGGTCAGATTACTACAAAAATTACTAGATGAAGTTCTAAAGAAGGTGAAAGACTGTGAGTAAAAGACTGTAAACTTTGACGATGGATAACTCGGAAACAAACGAAGCCGAAAAAAAATATCTTTCAGATTCGTAATCAATGCCCTTAAGGGAGAACTGCATGCAAAAAGTGAAAAACCAGCGATAAGGTCTAGTCGAGTTGAAAGTAAGATGAAAAGGTACCTACACATTAAAAAAAACTTCCGGCACGTCCGACCTCAAAAAATGTGTTATATATAGGTAATTTAAATCACATTTAAATTACAAATGGGTTCAAAATTGTTCACGCGCTGCAGAAATGCAAAGACTTCCTCGATTTACCATTTCAAATTTTGCAGTTACGCAGGCAAAGGATCAATGTATGGCGGTAAAGAGCCATTTTGTGGAAAAAAAATTATATGCGAAGGCATGTGCGTTAAAAAGTGGTCCAAAAATGGTCGAAAATGGACAAATCTACTTTTATTTTATAACTCTAGATTTGATGTTTTCATAAAAATTCGCATTTAGCGCCCAACTATACATATTTCCCTATTAAAATCACATTGAAATTAATACATATCTCTTATGGTTTTAACATAATATTGCAGCGACGAAGGCTTGCAAATGATCCAAATTACTGCGTGCAGTTTCCCCTTAATTCCACCGGTGTACCAAATTTCGTTAAAATCAGAGATGGTGGGCGAAAGTACCCGAAGTACTTTAACAGCTCTTATTAAACAAACGGGAAGAAGTAAAAATTCATTACTGTTACCTGAAAGGGAGAAATCGTATATAATATGTACTCGGTGATCCAATAATAAAGGACGTGGGCTGTAGCTCAGGAATTGTTAAGAAAAAAAATATTTATAGGTAAATCGACCAAGAGAAATCGCTGTAAATTATTATTAAGTTCGAATTTTGGCCGCTAGGAGTTCGTTACAGCAACACGAGTGTAAATGCTAATTTGCTCTTAAATTTTTATAATTAAGGTATGCTGAAAATATGAGCATTATATTCTTCAACCAATACGCACTTTTTTGCTTCAGACCATTTTTGTCTATTTTCAAAAATAAAGTAGTGGGGGAAAGTCAATAATTTTTACTTTCTAATGTTAATATTTCTGTTTTGGATGAACAGATTTTATTCAACTTGGTATCGAAAACAAAATTTTTTTACTCTACTTGTGGAGCCATAAACTGTATCGTGATAAATTTTAGTGGTCACTAGATGGCGCTGTATCGGTATTCTCCAAATAATGCTAATTTTAAAAAAAAAAAAACAAATCGTAGTCTATGGCTTTTATACCACAGTTTATTTAGTTGTTATAACGGGCATTGAATTGTTAAATAAAGAGTCCAAGTAAGCATTTAAATTAAGAAAACTGATGATGTTCTCTCGAATCCGAAACGTTGGAATTGGAAAATTAATCTTACCGTTTTGTAGAGGTGAAAGTGTCAATGGCAAAGTGGAAATTATTTTTATCTCTCGCTTCAATTAATCTTAAAATGTTAGGTATACCAAAAAACTGCAAAAGATGTAAGCTCCAATAGAAACTTAAGTAATATTGCATAGCTGTAAATAACAAAACTTAACAAAGGAACAAAACAAAAAATACTAAAACTCAGTCTCATAATTACATAAGCTTCGCAATAAAATAGTTAAAGCTAGGTCGAGGCAGGGCAGTACTCGGTTTGGAGAATCAAATTAAACTGAGTTTCACCTTGCGCCAGTGAAACAACAAAAAAAAACGACGAAATGAACTAATAGCTAACAATAAACTAACAACAAATATATTTAAAATTACTGAAAACTACTTAAGGTAAAAAGATTTAGTATATGCGATTCGGTCTACTACAAGACACGATATGGTGGTCGACCGTGTTAGGAATGCTATCCAAAGTATCTCCATAGCTCCATTCGACACATGAAGGTTTGCAACTTCGTATTGAAAATGACGGCCGGCATTTTGAGCATTTGCCAAGCTAGTTTCCAATGTTTTTATTTAAATATATTTGTTGTTAGTTTATTGTTAATTCATTTCGTGTATTCGCAATAAAATAGCTGTAGCTATTTTATTGCGAAGCTTATGTGATTATGAGACTGAGTTTTAGTATTTTTTTTTTGTTCCTTTGGTAATTTTTGTTCTTTACAGTTATTCAAGATTACTAATATTTCTATTGGAACCTTGCTTTTTTCCAGTTTTTTGGTTTTTGTAAAGTTTTAGGATTAATTGAAATGAAGAACGAAAATAATTTCCACTTTGCCATTGTCACTTTTCTTCTCTACAAAACGGCAAGGTTAATTTTCCAATCCAACCTCAGAAACAAATTAAATCGTTCCGAGACCAAATGACCTAAATGATTATTTTATTATTGTAAGCAAAAATGTTACCTCTGGTATATAAAAATGTCGCTGATAGCCTTTTCTTAAGCCCTGTTAGCAGCATGGAACTATTGATAGAAATGCATAACATCACAAGCAAATCTACGTGTAGCACTGATGGCCCATCAATTAAAATATTCCTGAACCTGCCGCTCCCAGTTCATAGACGCCCTTATAAAAGGTATATTCCCTGAATGCCTCAAAACAGCTATAATTATTCCTCTTCATAAAAGGGGCGAAAAACTAACTCTTGGAATTATCGCACAATTGCTCTACTAACAGTTGCTATAAAAAATCACTGAAAGGTTACTGAAGAATCGTCTTATGCCATTTTTCCTTAAACATCAGATAATATCCCCGGATCAGTTTGGATTTTTACCCAACAAGTGCACCAATGACGCCATGCTCTCGTTGGTTAGGGACGTCTATTTATTCTTCAATAACAACCACCCCACCGCCTCAGTTTTTTGTGACTATGCAAAAGCCTTTGACTGTGTTAGTCATGAAATTTTGATAAGCAAGTTGAATTTTTATGGAATCCGTGGTATTTCTTTAAATTGGTTTAAATCTTATCTTAATAGGCAACAATTTGTAAGGGTCTGATTGTAAATTGATGACAAGTGGAGTTCCTTAAGGTTCGGTCTTGGGACCTATTCTTTTTTTGTTATACATTAATGATATCACCAATCTAAAAATTAATGGAAAAATCTCTCTCTTTTTTGACGACACAAGCATAACATGGAGTGATTTTGATACAACGTGTTTACATTCTAATATTTCCAACGACCTTGTTATAATTAAGGGTTGGTCTTTTAGGTTTCAAAAGAGAGCAATCCGCTATTTGTTTGGTCTAAATAATACAGCGCACTGCCAATAATATTTCAAAAAACATGAAATATTAACGCTTCCTGCATTATTTATTTTAGAAACCGTCTGTTAATAAGAAAACAAGTAAGCACATTTCCGGGAAGGCCACAACACTTATGTCCTACCAAAAACTCTAGGCATTACATATTCCTTCCCATTCCTTCCACAGAATTAATAAAAAAATCAATTATTTACAGCGCCATGAAACTTACAATCATTTTCCAGAACATTTAAAAACAATCCTTATGTTTGCACTCTTCCGAAAACAACCAAAGCGTAACTTATATGAATATGAATACTGCGCTAATGATTTTTATATATTTTGTTTGTTTGTTTACTTAAATCATTCTGGGTGTCATGTTGCTGCATAACATGTGAAAATATTTTATAAGGAATGAACTATCTGAGTCCGTTAACATTAATTATTTTTGTTACATATCAAAGTTATACATTTTCTTTTTTTTTTTATTACACTTTTATTACTATATTAGGTCAGTACACTTTTTGTTTAATTTCACTTATTTTGCTTGTATAACGATAACAAAATAGAGTTTTAGGTCGCGTAATTTAAATTTCAATGTCATCGAAATTATTCACCTCGCATATGTATTGTTTATTTCCTTCTGTTAGGTCACCTGGATTCATTAACCGCTTTAGGGCAATGGTACGAATATAATAATTGTTATATTTTCAATTTATGTATTTGCATTGACCTATCGAAAAATATGATTTTTTTTTCGATTAATATTTCGTTTATTCATTGTTTTGTTTTTTTTTCTGTATTAAGGTAAATTTCACTTTGAGAAAAACCAATTTTCTTGCGACAATAAAATATACTTTTGTTGTTGTTTTAACGTTTTGGATTCAAGAGATTTACCTACAAATATTTGTTTGATTATGTTCTGTCATTAATGGTTCACAAGTTACACCCGCCGTCCTCTATTATTGGACCACCCTGTACGTACCTTTAAATCTCCAAACCATACATGTATTTATTATTATATATACAACTTTACATTTCATATAAATAATTGCTATGACTTTATTTGGGCAGAATTGTTAATATTTCTCTACTTTTCGGTATGTATTACACTGTTACACTGCTTATTCTGAAATGTCCATCAACTACAGCTGGCGAAGACAGGTCACCTTGGAAAAGTGGAAATTTCTTAAACAATGAAAAATTAGCGCATTTATATTCAAAATTAAATTTTACCCAATTTTTCGTTTTCAGTTACAAAAATGTTAGAACTTTTGACATGTTTATTCTTTTCTATCCCAAGAGGCACCGATACGGCTCTACGAAGGGGCTTGCTACAATTCAATATTTCTCAAAATTTACCCTTAACACTGATCGAGCTTAATTTTACACCAATCTCTAGAGAAAATGTAAAGGTTTTTTTACGTATTTACTTGGTTCACCTAGAATCAACCGTTTAGCTGTTACAGAACCAAATGTAAAACACTACTGGAATACCTGAAAAAAATTGAAATTTTGTTTCTTTTGACATCTTTAATCGTTTATTTTTTTATTTTTTAAGCAACATACCGTGCTCCAGTATTACCCGTTAACGAACTAACTAGATTTTTGAACCGAAATCGTATTTTACCAAAAGAAGCGTCCATTTATCCTTACTTACCTCTATTACAATAAAAAGATTTTTCCCCGACTTACCGTTACCGAGCTAGAGCGCTTTCAAGAAACACAAATGTATAGTTCTGAAAGAGAAATGCGCTCACAGTAACAATAGCTGCGTCCTACAATTTAATTGTAGCAAACTAAAAAACAACTAATGTGGTTTCATGCGATAATTTCAGATGGTTAGTATATGAAAACAAGGACACATATGAACAACTTCAGTGGCTTGTAAACGTATTAACAGAGGCAGAAAAAAATAAAGAAAAAGTTCACATACTCTCCCATATACCACCTAGTGATGCGGGTGCATCTTGCGTGAAAATATGGAGTAAGGAATTCAACAGGATTGTTTTGAGGTAAGCAATAATTTCAGCAAAAACTTAAAAAAAGTTTTTTGCATATGAAAATAAAAATTTCAACAGGTATGAATAATCATTAAAGAAAACAAAACCACGACTACTTTATTATAATAGAACCTTGGAAACACACTAAAAATAAGCGACATTTTTATATAAAATAAAATCACTTCTAAATCCTCCCTATACCGAAGAAAACATCTACTCCGATGTCATGTTTGACCCGATTTACCTTCTTATTACTTATAATATAATATTCATTTGGTAAATTAAATTCGACGTGAAATACATTTAGAACTATACAAAATTTTGGGCAGGACCCGTTGTCATGGCATACCGAGATTTAAGTATTTCTAGAAATGTACGAGATGTATAAAACAATATTTTAACATCTCGAAAACGAAGCGTTTGTATAACTTAAGTTCTTACTGCCAAAGTTTTGGACAACAATTTACATCGTGTTCTATTTGTTGACTGCCCTATCACCAGATTCATGCACTCGTCATTATATGAAGTAATTTTTCACATGTTCACAGGAATGCAAAATACTTTTAATCAATTTTGTACAGATTTTCAGATACTATTACTGCTCAGTTTAATGGCCACACGCATGTGGATGAACTTAAACTATTCTACGATAATTCCTCAAATCTAGAAAATGTGAAAGCTGTCGGATACAATGGCGCTAGCTTTACGACTTATGTTGGATACAATCCCAACTATAGAATATATGAAGTTGATAATAGCAATATGGTAGGTAATAAATAAAATATACCCTTCGTAACTTTTGAAATGAATTGTTATTTTTCTAGTCTAATTTTAGCTTGACGTGAATAAGTCAGTTTTGAATTGATTTTTAAAGTTTAAGTTTTATGTTGAAGCTATAACAATCTATTGTTAATTAAAAGACGTGTACTTTAAAAATAAAATTTTTTTTGAGTTTAAAAGTAGGGTGAATCACTTATCCCTGTTTTTCAACTAAATTTTCAAGCAAACTGTAGAACTAAACGTGCAAAATTTTTAACCAAATTTAATGTTATTTTATAGTCTCAAGCGTTATCTAAAATGTTTTTAATCATTTAAACAGTTACTGTTAGAACGAAAGTATCTAGATTAGTTTGATGTTTAATGTTTAAAATTCCTTGTTAAACATTTTATGTATAGCATTTTTCAAAAACCCTGCATGAAAATTAAAAAAAAAAACTAGAAAACATGCTTTTTATCAGTAACGCACTAAAAAATACAAAATAATGTAATTTATTTAAAATATGTTGTTTGGATGTATGCATTCTGTCCTATACAATATTCATATATCTTCGTTGCACTTAACGAAAAAATATAAATTTTTGTTTAGTACATTATATATGGGCATTTAATAAACCTGTCTTAATGTTCAAAGACTATGCCAAAAAGCGTGTGGCGTTTTTTTCGAAATTATTTAAAACTCCATGCTTCTCAAAACAACGTAACCAAAAAGTACCCCACCCTTTGTATGTCTTTTATACAAACTATTGCAAAAATGTGCATCAAAAGTGAAAAATTGATTTGCATATGTAGCATCTCCAAATATTTACTTAAGTTGTGGTATGACATTTAATTATTTCAAGTTTTTGTTAAGGGTTTTTCCAGTTTTGTGCTCCCTGCATTTTAAGAATGGCTTGCTGTTAAATACCGTCAAACGGGGTTAAGTGAATCAAAAATTTTAGTTTTCCGTTAATATTGTCTGAACGTTTAAGATAAAAATTTCTAAAAAATTAGTGGACGTTTATTCATTATTTAACTGTCACATTCCATATTTAATCCTGTTATAAATCAAACAGGTTCCTATTTGTTTAGTCAAAGTGTGATTCACTTTACCCCATATGTTGGGATAAAATGAATCACATATGTAAATTCTATATCTAGGTCACTTTTGTATGATCCAGGGTGAAGTGAACCACATAAAGAGATTTTTAAAAAATACCTGAATGGTTTTAGAAAAAAAAAACTTAAAATAGTCAAAGCAAACAGCAGTATCTTATCAAAATCAAAACTTTATTCGTTGACACATTACAACAAATCACAGAATCTCTCAACAAACTATATTATGCCTACATAATATTTAATATAAAAAAAAATCAAGCCTTAGGCTTAAGTGAATCAAAAAATAAACTAAAACTTCTTAAAATAGATTTTTTTTATTGTCAATTGACTTTACTTGTTAAAAACAGAAGGCACTTTTTTCACTAATTGTCATTCTAGAATTGAAAATTCATTGTTGGTTATTATAAACACACGCTGTCCTCGTTTGACCGATCTTAGTTTCACCTCTTTGTGAAATTGCATATAATCAATTTCACTAATATCCGGGATTTCTGGATAAACAAAATAACCTTTTCCTATTCCTTTTCTTCTTAACATATTTGGTGTTAAGCCTTCATCTGAAATAGATTCGATTTTTCCAATGAAAAATAGTATCCGTTTGCCAACAGGAAATTTTGCGATTATGTAGTCCCCTGTCTGAAGATCCTCATAAGTCTTGCTTGTTAATGATTCTTCTTGATGAGTTGTTGCGATATCACTGCAGCTGTCACTATTATTTCTATTTATATTTCTTGTTGGTGTCGATATGCTTGGAAGGTCGGACCCGCCATTGTAAACCACTACGTCGGTGTCGTCATCACTTGAGGATTCTTCTTGGGGTATTGGTTCTTGGTCTGTTAGCTCCTTGACCATTAGATCTGCAACGGCTATGCTTTTCCCGAGTGAAATGTTGACTTTCTTTCCAAGCTTTTGTTGGGAACCACCGGCTGATGTTTTAAGCGTCTCTAAATAGTTAATTATAGCTTGGCTTCAAGCATTAGCTGCTTTGTTTTCTGATTGATTGTCAATATTCCTCGGTATTTTTTTAAGCACTTTATTTGGGTCGAACGGACTTATGCCTGTAGCGCGAAAACCAGCTACAGCATTTTCTTTCGATCTGAGGCCTATTTTCGTAATTGTTTCGTCAAGAAGCGTAGGAAAAGACGTTTCCGGCAACACACCGCGATTTTTTATTTTCAATTCATTAAGAACAATACTCCAACGCGCTTTGAGGGGTCTAAAATACGCTACATCCAGCGGTTGGAGTAAATGCGTTGCGTTTGGTGCTAACAGGACAAATTTTATATTGTTCTGTTCACAAGCTTCAACGACACTAACTGTTAGGTGGCTGTTCAGATTGTCTCCTATCAATACTTTTGGGCCGTCTAATTTCCGAAAGTTGGGCAATGCAATTGTAAGAAACCAGTCCTCAAAGAGGTCTACATCGAACCAACCGCTAGCACTTCTGTTGTATCTTGCTCCTTCTGGACCATCTTCTGTCCATCCCTCTTACATATGCTTTGCTTTAAATACAATGTATGGTGCAAGCATGGTTCCATCAGCTGCAATGGAGAACATTACGGTGGTGCTGGCCTTTGATGTGTCTGTTGTTCGATGCGTGTGTTTAGAGCCCTTATTTGTAAGTACCTTCAATACCCTACAATGGTTCGAAAAATTGGTTTCGTCGTAGTTGACTACGTTGGAGGGTGGAAAGTCTTGAATAGTCTCCCTTAGATTATTGAAATATTCTTGTATATTTTCATACTTTAGACCAGCCCTAACACGTTTCGTGTTTTCAGCTAATTCGATTGTTAGCTGTGGTTGCCGCCTCATAAAGGATGTGAACCAATCGGTTGTTTTTAAACCTTCTTTCAGTTTTTCCCAGTTTATCTAGGTATTGCCGAACTGTTTCTCGTACACTTGTAGATCGTAATGGGAATCCCCACTGCGCACATATCAGCAAGGACTCAGTAATTCTCTGCTCTTCTTCATCGGTTAATGCTGGTTGGCGGCCGTATTTTAATGGATGGGTTCCACGAACTCTTCTCTGAACTGTAGGATAAGGAACGCCAAATGATTCAGAAGCTCGCCGAATGGACATAGCACCACTACGCACAGCTTCAACTGCGCGTCGTACGTAGTCTTTGTTATGTTACTCTTGCCTGTGTTCCCTAACCTTTTTTTTGTAAAAATCTGAAAAGTTAAAAAAAAAATTAAATTAATAGATAAACATTAAATGGCAAATTGATTTGATTGACAAATAAATCTTATCACGACATTTATAGATCAATAACACTGATTAGACTGAATTTTCAATAATTTTGGTTGTGATTCATTTTACCCCTTAATTTGTTAATTTTTCGTAAAAATGGTGCTAGAACTGACATTATGTAATTAAGACTACGTTTGAATGCCGCATATTACTTCTAACGAATTTGATAAACAATTTCTAGTAGTCGAAAGTCCAAAAATCATACCCAGGGCTGCGTGCATGCAAACGTTTCAGCGCTTCTTGAAACAACAAGTAAAGCATGCAAATATTTTTAGCGTCTTTCCTACTTACGTGAAAAAATTAGCGGCGCGTTCACTACCACAACGTATCACTTGATCGACTAACAAGACTGAACGTGTATTACCATCGCCCTGTCAACTTTTATGATGGCGAACTTTGCCGAAATTCCCGAAATTAACCGAGCGGTTCACTTAACCCATTATGATTGACTTATCCCCGTTTGACGGTATAAAAATTCGATATGTTTTCTTATGTTTAATCATCTGTTTTATGTACAGGTAGAGTTGGCGACAGAAAAAGTACAGTGTCAATTCAGTTTAAATTTGTTAATAGGAACTTTTATTTTTACCTTTTATCTGGATTACTGCCATGCCACTTAAGTGGTTTTTAAAGATATATTAAGTTTCTTTCCCCAAATGATTGGCTTAAAATAAATTGCTATTATAGGTATACTAAGTCTAATGAAATAGAAAAATAATGGGTATACAAATTATTCATCCCCCTAAGAACAAAAATATACATAATTAATCTCAAAACACAAGTATACTTAGTTGGTCTATTCCAGGCCCTATACTGAGCTTATATACAAAAATAATAAGAAAAATTTAGTTATTGTTATGATAAATACATTTCACATCAATAGTTAATTTACCCTAATATTATCGAACATACATTTATTTATATTTATATAATCCTACAGATATTTTTGTATATTTGGCCCGAATCTGTCAAATATTTCCTCGACAAACTCGCAGACAATTTCTGGGTTTTAAAAAGGTTACAGGGCAGATTCTTGATTTCTAAATTCAGTACATTTTTTCACACGACACGGAACTGTTCTATGTGAGCCTGGAAACCCTGTCTTGTGTACCGCAGATAAAGCAGTTTTAAAGATAACAACACTTCCATGAGTTTTAACTTTAGAAGTCCTGTCCTTCCAGATATATTCAGGGCTACTTCTCTCGTCATTTAGCTGTATAGATTTAACTGTCGCCAACTCTACCTAAATTACGTTTAATTAGTCAACTCCACCAAACGACCATTCACTAAAAGTCAAAAAGGAAGTTATATACTTTATAATTAGTTATTTAGAAAAGTAATTTGGCACAAAGTGATGTATTGAAAATCTGGACACATTTATATTTATGTGAAATTTGGTAAACCAGGCCTCCACAAATTAATGGTAGGAAGGTTCACACCAGTTAATTTTAGTTTGTTGTTTCCAATATCAAAGGAAACTTTTTAAATTAGATTTTTATATAGCAACGCAGAGCACTCCAACATAACAATATTTGACAGCCTGTATATCAAAAACCAAGCGTTTGTAAACTCATAAGTATATAAGCTTAAGCGTTTGTAAACTCATAAATATATAAACTTTTTTCTTTCTGTTATGAAATAAATCGTTTCCCTCCCCGGCCAGTGGCGTAGCCAGATGAGGGCACCTGCCTTTTGGCGCCTACTGTGACAAAAAAGCTTTATTCAAAAATACCAAGGAATGCAAATAAATTCTTCGTCAGGTAGATGTGAAGACGTTTTTTTAGGTCGTCGTGTTTTTTCCACGTGTGACGACCAAAAAAAAATCAATTTTTTCCCACGTGTTCTCTTCGCTATCGAATTATTTTAGTGTATTTTTAAATTGGCGCACTTATTTGTGATTGCCCCCCCCCCCCCTAAAAGCTGGCTACGCCTCTGCCTCACCCTAATCACAATTCTACTGTTTAATTATTCTTAGCCCACTCCCCTTTAAAATACCTCCACTATTATGCAGTGGCCCTTTCAGATCTCTGGTGTGGAGAGGGTAGTAGCTGGCAGGGGGGGGGGCGAACACTTGTTAAAGCAAATTTTAAACAAAGGTTAGGAAATTTAAAAAATATTACTTAGCCGTACCTAACCTTATTTTTAAAATTCAGTAACTAAAATAATAATAGAATATTTGAAAATAAAATAATAATTATTAATACTTTCAAAATTACGATAATATACACATAGTACATACCTTATAAAAATTAAATGGAGACCTTTAAATTACAAATTTTAGTCTTTTTACTGAAATAGACAAAACAAAAGCATTTATCGTTCCCGTCTCCCATCCCGCGTCGTGATTTTTGGCGTATAAATTCTGACGGTGGCGAGACCGCCACACGCCTTACGTGCACGAGACGTTGTTGCCATATCAGTCGAATATTATTCATACATCGAAAAATTATCACAATATATAGTTATCTATCAAATTTTCCGCTTAATAATTTATTGTTAAAAATATTAGAAGCAAAATAATTTTCAATATTAGGTATCGGGTGTCTGGGGGGGGAGGGTAATAACGACTTCTACCGCCCCCCCCCTGGAAGCGCCCGTGCCATTATGTTATTGTATCCATATTGTAACTTTTTCAGACAGTTACAGACTACAGCGAATACACTTTCAACCTAACCGAAGCGAATGCCAATACCAATTCCACACCGGAGTGGTATAAATTGTATTCCTTCAAAGAAGCCTATGGTTTACCAGACTTAACTATGAACTCCTTAGGAAAATTATATCTACAAATGGCAAGTAACAACTCAGATAATGAATTGGTGGATAAATATTTCATCTATAAATATAGGAATAGTGACGTTTTCCTTAAAGAAGGTTGTGACAGTGCATGTAAAAAGAAAATTGTTTGCCTAATTTCTGCCACTGAAACTAGTAAGAGTATACTATACTGTTAAACATATTTTTATAACTGAAAATAAAATGATATTTTCAAGTAATGCATTATAGTATCATTACATCAAGAAACTTATACCTTAATCATTAATATCCCAAATGAAACACCAAGTCAAGTAAATTATTAATCAAACGCTTGAAGGCTGCAATAATTTGGTCCGTACATCTTACAGAATGGCATGTTTTTTGCGAATTAACGTTTCTTATTATTTACGGTTTTCTCGACCTTTTTCATTCCATGTTCATATCCCACTTCCAGTCTATTAGATATACGCAACAACCAGTGGCGGCACGTGATTTGAAGACTGATAGGAGGGAGAGCAAAGAGTGCTACGGACTAAAGACAGTTATTTTTTTAAATAACAGTTGCAAGGTTATTCTTTTTTAGAATTTTTTACCCCTTTAAAAACCGTATTTAATTAGATACAGAGAAATGAGTGGTTCAGAGCAGTGTTCTTATATTTTAAACATTTTGATTAAAACTCGGTGTTTTAAACGTGTTTAAAACATCATTACTTATTTTAACCTGTTTAAAACTATAGAAAAAAATATATTTAAGGCTTAAATGTGTTTTTTTCTAATCCGTTTAATATAAACCTAGTTTTAAGAACATGCCGTAATAAGAACTATAAACTGTTTAAAACAGAAACTAAAAAAAAACATTTTTTTTTAACAACTGTATTGGAGCTGAAGTGGAAGTCCATAATTCTTAGTTTTGAGATAATTCAAGTTGAAGTTAATCTGGACAATTAGAAATATATGTTTATGGAAATAATACAAAACTAAAGCGAACTACATGCGGTCTATTAAGAAACTATACTATTAGGACCTGATTCACTCTAGATCCAAAAAAAAGTGGAGAAGCTACACCCCCGCCAGCCCCCACGGTGCGGGAGGCCCAGGAGATCAGTGAGCCCGGAAATAAGAGAGTATGGATCACTTTTTTTTAGTCATCGTATATTTCCGGCTTTGCTTTGGGGGCTACATTTATTGACAAGAATTTTTTGACAAACAAAAATCTTTATTGGCTTTTTCGCAACTGAATAAAAATATTTAATAATACAAAATAATTATTTTCTATTATTTAATGTTTCTCTCTTACCATCGGCGCCCTGATGAGTCCCGATAGGATGAAAGTATTTGTACAACTAGTATGTGTCTATAAAAAATTAAGGTAAATGGTATAATTTCTTATGCTTGCTTAAATAATATTGTTTATATTATGTATCGAAACATTCCGTAGACAGACTAGTCTATATGTTGAGGTATGTAATTATATTAAATATTTGCTTCAATTAATTTAAAGTTAAATATTTTTATTCAGTTGCGAAAAAGCTAATAAAGATTTTTGTTTGTCAATCTAAACGCAACAAATAATCTGAACACATTTAAAAAGAATTTTTTGTTGTCATTAGTTATTTTTCTGTTTTAAGAGGGGGCCCTGTAACTTGGTAACTTTGTAGCTACGCCACTGCCCAAAAAAGAACATACTTAAGGAGTAATATCCTAAATAATTTTTTTTTAAATTTTGGGCTTGATCCAGTTTAGTTCTAAACACCTCAAATATGGTATAGTCTTTTTTATTCTTGGAAAAAATGAATGACAAAAAAAGTGACAGTTTTCCTCCACTTTATTATTACATATGTGCAATACTTTCACTATATGCAGAATTCAATTGTGAAAAAATATTTACTGTTGCAAACGTTTTGCCCACCTCCATACACCCTGTACTTTTTTACAACTCTTTTAAAAAAAACGAGTATTTAACGAGCTTTTCCCAATCTTTTGTTCACTAGCTTGCAGTGGCGGCTCTTCCATACGGTCATTTTGTCAATGACCCCCCAAAAATATTTCAGAAAATACATTATTCGTTTGACCGTCCCTCCTAATAGTTGTAATAAAACGCGAACCTTGGGAAAAGTTAAATACGCTACACTATTAGCCGCGCGCGGCGGTTCGAATTGTCTCATTGCGTTCCTTAGATATAATAAAAAACACTATACTAAGCTAGGCTGAGCAGTCCGAATTGCCCTGATTACCTTAAAGCTTGACGAAAGTACCCGAATATTTCACAGCTACCGAGCGGCAGCCGAACGTGATAGCAAATGAAATATGAAATCGCGATTTGGGTCATCAGCCGGTCTCTTCTCATAATTCGATCGATCGGTCGCGGCATTACGTCGGCATGCGGAAGTTCAGTTGTTCAGACGTCGCGCGGTCGATTCTAACTATTGTTTCGGACGTTTTTAATCGATGAAAATTGATTTATATACTGTTTTTTGTAATATATATTGTTTTATTTTTATGATCCATGTGTGAGGTGGAAATATACAGGAAATAAAATGTTGGTAGTGACTAGCGCAAAAAAATAAACAACTAAAAAGTGCTTACGAACTTAATTTTGCAAAAATAACCAATTTCACGGTGGTCTATGTTTGAGTTGTGAATGTAGATGAAATAAAATGTCAGTAGTGCAGAAAATTCAACTTAAAAGTGCTAACAAACTTAATTTTGAGAAAATAACCGAATTCAAGGTAAGTGGTCGCAATTTGCAAGAACTTAGTATAAACAGACAATTAGACAAACTAGTAAACACAAAAATAGTAGTACGATTTAGCTAACTGGATATGTGCTGTGAAGTCTCTAACTCATTTTACTGTTATGTTTGTTTATTGTTTTCTAAGAATTCGTCGGACTCATTATGGTGCAAAACCGGTGTTAAAAACTTAAGAGAAAAAATAAAAAAACATGCGTTTTCTGCAGATCACATGAAATGTTCGGTGAACTATGCTACGGTAAGTGGAAGTGTCGATATTCGTACTCAGCTAGACACGGCTTATAGAAAATCTCTTAGAGATTTTAATGAAAATGTATCCAAAAATCGTTATATTTTAAACAAAATTATAGATTGTGTAAAATTTTGTGGGGCATTCGAGCTGGCACTACGTGGCCATGATGAAACGGCTTTGTCTGAAAATCCAGGGTTTTTTCGAGGGCTTATAAATTTTGTTGAGGAGTTGGGCCAAGATAGACTATCCACTTTAGTAATGTTAAATATTGAGAAATCGTTTATAAAAGGAATGTTCGTGTAATTTTAACGAACGTGTCATTCAGCATTTTTCCAATTCTAAAGAGTAGACCTGAGCTTCATGAGAATTTAAAGCTCAATTTAAAGATAAGACATTTATTTTTACTTTAAGTGCCTATTTTTAAATTTGTGATTGACGTCCCAATATAATTCACCAGGAGCCGCCACTAATTTGTACTGTCGCATACCTCGGTTCACAGATGTGATACTACGTTAGCAGTTGTCAACAAACTTTATTCAACACAAAAAAAAACACTAATACAGAGCTTTTACTATTGACTTGTTCTTCGCACTTCTCTTGTCTATCTAATACTAATCACTACTCGTGTGAAATCGAGGATCAAGAGTACTAGAAGCGACGACATAATTCCTGTATACAGGGGCGCCTCCATAAGTAGCTGACCCTTCGACGACTATGGGGATGGTGAAATACGGAATTACATGGAGATTAATGGGTGTCTCCGTTACGTTAAGCCCTAGTTGGCTGGCACTTTGTAGATGGGTGTCATTCCTAGACGCACCCCCCCCATGCAGTGTTGCCAGCCGCAACGTAAATTTGGCAACGTCGCGCCCCGATATTTACTCCAGTACAGTTCGCTTTAACAACTTAAATATGTGAAACATCCACACATACCACAATTATAACCAACCAATTATAACTAACATCTCCGAGTGGGTAAGGCTAAGGCGACACCTGTAATATATTTGGAATCTGATCATCAATGATCAATTTGAGATGTTGGCTAAAGCATTTTCTTGAACACATCGTATAAGGAAACTTTTGGACGATTATACTTTCTAAATTAAATTCATAATTTGAAACTAGACATTCAGAACAATCATACACACTAGCAAAATGTTCCGTAAATAAGTTTGAAATGTCATCGCCATTCTCTACAACATTTTGATGATTGATTTGTACAAGATACAAACATCTAGGTAAAATATTTGACTGTCATACTCCTCACATTTCCAGAAATTTCTCTGTCCTCTGTCTTAAAGCGGGCAATTTACAGAGTTTTTTGTTCGGTATAATGTCCTGGTTCCAAATCAGTTTGGGTTTAAACCTAACAAGTCTACAGAGATAGCGATATTTGCCTCAATCGATCACATTTGTGATCAATTGGATCAAAGACGTAAAATCGCAAGGTTATTTTTTTATCTTTCCCGAGCATTGGAGTCCCTTGACCACCGGCGTGTGTTAAAAAAATGGGAGGCTTATGGGGTGAGAGGAGTTGGGGCTAAACGTCTTTAGTAATATCTACTCAACAGAAAACAACGGGTTGTTGTTGATGGAAAAGATGGTGCCTCTATATCGGAGCATGTCGGTGTTTCAAGAGGTGTTCTTCAGAGATCCATTCTCGGTCCCCTGCTTTTTTTTGTTTTATGACAATGACGTTCCGGGGGAACTGACTCATGGAAGGACTTACCAATTTGCTGACGATACCTCTGATATTCTATCGGCAGAAACTCTTAGTCATTTGTCAAGGACTGGAACAGAAACTGCTCAAAATATGTCTGATTGGTGTCAAACTAAACACCCATAAAACTGGGCTTATTGAATTCGCTATCGGTGGCGGTGATCGGACTTCCTCTCTTAACTTCTGTTTAGATCATAAGTCTGTCCCAGTTCTTGAAACCAAGAAATTCTTAGATCATATTGACACAGGACTGAATTGGGAAAACCATGTTATGTTGGGCATCTGGAGTCCAAACTCAATAGTTTGTATAGTTATTCCTTCAATAAGAGATCAGATATCGATTGACAGTTGTATTTTTTTTACTTTTCAAACGTACAATCCATTATCTCCTATGGAATCATATTTTGGGGTTCATCTCGGCAGCTAATAAAATATGTATTGCACAGAAGCGGGTGATCCGTTGCATTCCTGGGTTGCATCCTCGGGAGTCGTGTAAGCCCTATTTTGTTGAGTTCAGTCTCCAGGGTGAAGTCGGAACATAATGATTAAAAAAATAAAATCCAAATCTTCACAAAAATGTATTTATTTAGGCTCGACGCGTTTCGGTTAAACAACCATTTTCAAGAGCATGTAAATATATCACGTTAACACAGGATAGACATTTCATCAACACATAAAACACCAACGTTTAAAACATCTACATACATTAAAAACTAATTATAATCTACTGAAAATTTACAGTTCATCTTTCAGTAGATTATAATTAGTTTTTAATGTATGTAGGTGTTTTAAACGTTGGTCTTTTATGTGTTGATGTAATGTTTTTCCTGTGTTGTGATATATTTACATGCTCTTGAAAATGGTTGTTTAACCGAAACGCGTCGAGCCTAAACAAATACATTTTTGTGAAGATTTGGTCTTATTATTTTTTTAATCATTAAGCCTTATTCTGCCCAGTTGGGCTTTTTGACTAGTCCTTCTTTGTATTACTTAGCATTAGTTTTGTTTAAGAAACACCCTCATCTTTTTCTGACAGGGATAGAAAAGCAACCGGTATAACCGTTACTACTAGGTCAGAGAATCATCTGATTATTCCTAGTCATGGAACATCGTTTTTTAAAACGGGCCCCAAATATAGAGCTGTAGGCATTTTTGGGGTTGGTTGCCTGAGAAAATCCAAAAGGATATTTTTAAAAATTTAAGACACTGGTTATTAAGTTAAATATTAAGGAAAGTTGCCTTTATTCAGTTGATTTTTAACGTAAAGTTTAAAGTAGTTTTATTGGTTTTTATTGTATTCCTTAGTCATTCTTTTGTATTTTGTTTTTATCGTAGTAATTAATGACTTTGTCAGTTGTATGACGTTATGGATAATTATTGAATAAATGAATGAGTCCTCCTTCCCCTACATACAAACAGAGCATTTTTTCCTGAATTGTAAGATGCAAGGGAGTCGGGGGTGATTCCACCCGGGCCAGGAGTTTTCGAGGAGGCCCGGATTTTCCGTAAATCATGTGAGGAGGTCGATAATACCATGTATGATCAAAGAGGTCTGATCGTACATAAATGTACGATAACTTAGTAGTTTCTGGTAATAAAGGCGAAAAGAAACATAAGGTGTAGACCTTTTTTTTAAGTCAAGTTTATATTTAGTAGTTTCCAGTAAAAAAATACAAGGTGTAGACTTCTTTTATTATATTATTTGTATATTTTTATAACTTATTCAGAAAATAAAAACATAGTTTATATTTTAAATTTTAGTTACAATAAAAAATATAACAATATTGCTGGTCCTATTCTGCCATTTCCACATCATTTACATCCAAATCATCCAACATTTCTTCCAAGGTGACCTGCGGTACATTGGCGTCATAATTATTATCAAAAACATCAACTGGTATATTTTTGGTATTATCTTTGAATATATTAACATTTTTCCGTAACTCAGGATCTTCTTCTAAGTCATCCAGAAACTCATTAAAGTCTCTAAAATATTAAATAATAATATATTAGTAATTACCAGAATAATAACAATAGTTTATTTTCTAAAAGAAATATATAAAAATACAGTATATACAGGGACATCCAACGAAGCCTGAAAGAGCTCTTTTTCCAACTATAATTAAATATAACTTTCTCTGGAGAATTGGAAAATGCCAAGAAAAAAACAATTCAACTGAGAACAAATGAGCATCAAGTCAGTCATAACTCTGTCGATAACTCACCAACTTTAACACATCAAATTGTCATGTAGAAATCAAATCAGCCATGCATTAACTTTAATTCAAATGCAGTGGGGTTCTAGACAAGCTCTGTGTCAAATATGATTAGCATCATCTGTTTGCCTTGCCATCAAGGCATGGAGATAATAATAGAATAAAACAGTTTACTCAGGAAAGTAATAACACTGGTTTCACTAGGCCGAAACCTGCTCTTAAAAATTGTTAGCCCCCTACAAAATCTTGTAAAAAAAATACTTACTTGCCGTCTATACTTCCCGTATCTTCATCTGCCAATCTTTTAAGTTTCCATATCCTTTGCCTTTTTTTAGAAGCTCTGTCACCAAAGTATTTTTTTACCAATACAACATCTGCCACAGTAGTTCTGTCCAATTTATCAAAATTAGCATCATTTATGTTACTATCTTGAATATTATACCTAAACCAAAAATATTATTTTGTTTATTGTCCAAAAAAATTGACACATTTTAACATTTTTAATAAGTTTTCTTTTAAACTATCTTACCCCAAAACAGAATCACCTGGCTTCAAAACATGGCCCAAATGTGTCCTTGTATGTACAGTAGTGTCATTAATACCTAATTCTGACGCTTTTACTAGCCAAACATCAGCTAGCACATGTCGATTTGAAATATTTCCTTGGCCAGGAAAAAATTTTCGATCCTTATCCATTATTGGTTCGATGTCCATTACTATAAATTCTACTAGCTGTTTAGGATTACAAATTGCATTAAAAGGATTCCTCCAATACAGGGTACTGTTTACTTCAGCGACTAAAAATCAAAAAGTATTTAACTACTCCCTTTGCTATTATTAAAAGTATTACAATACAGATAAATCTAGCAGGTAAAAAAAAATTCAGTACTTACAATATACAAGTGTTGAAATGAAAAAAGGCAAGTTAAAAAAAATTGTGAGCATGTTGTGGTACTCAACAACTGTCTAGCAGGTTAGTAATTTATATTGTTTTAATTACTATTTTCATTAACATCTGAAGAAGGCATTATCAAGAGCTCTTAATTAATTAAATGTTTTTTCTATGGATTTTCCGTCATAACATTTTTTTACCAGCAAAAGTAAAGATTGACACAATTCAAATCCAGATCAGATAGTTTTTTAGTATTAAGCACGAGCATGTATAAATTTTACAGTAGATTACTTAATAAAAGGAAAAAATTTTAATAGGAAAGTTCCAACTAATTAGATAAAACAAATCTAAAAATTTTTAACAGCAATTTCCCTTATTGAAATATTCCTTGTGACTATTATACAGATAAATATTACCAAGTTATTATGTACAGGGCCTCTATTTGCATTATGAACGGGGCCTAAAAGCTTTATTTTAAAATAAATACAAAAGTTTTAGGATTTTATCTGAACCAGGGCACAGCTAAAAATAAACAAATCACAATTTAGAAGCAAAAAAATTAATATTAACTTTTTATTTGAAATAAAACACCCTGTATAATATTGTTTCATTAAATGCAAATTATAAATACTCCAGCTTTGATTAATTGAATCGTTAGGATTTGATTCAAATCCTAACGATAACAGATACATCCTTAAGACTTTTCTATCTAACATTTTTTTCTATCTTTCAAAATAAAACTTGTAGACCCCGTTGAAAATATAATCAGAAATACTGTACAGAACCAAAACACATCCTTCACTTTCTTTAATCAAAAAAGAGATAGTTCCATAACTAGGAAACTTCCTGGTAAGATGATTTTTACTAATGTTTGTATTAAAAAAAAGAGGTTAAGAGATTCCTGTAGATGTTCATCTCATCTAAGATATTGACTTTGATGTTAATATTCAAATTAGAATCACTTTGTTTTATGTAACAAGTACAACAATTTTATGAATAAGGTAAATATCTTGCATAACTACATCATAAGGCAAATACATATTAAGTTACCAAGACCTGAGTTTCCAGCAATAAAAGAATGTATAACCACTTACTTCTGAACAAAAATGTGTACTTAGGCACGTAAAACTGTCGCGAATTACTAAATAAGAGTGCTTTATGGTTCTACTTGCTTGTGTAAACAGTCGCTGATAGTACAATTGGAATAAGCAATAAAAACCTTTAAAAACTTTCAAATAAATTTAACAATAGCAAAAATGAGACATCAAAAAAAATTCAGAATCTAAGAACCCAAGAGTGCTCTATGGTTGTACTTGCTTGTGTTAACAATGATAGTACAATTTGAATAAAGAATTAAAAAATTTTAAAGACTCTGGAATAAATTTAACATTAGCAGAAATGAAAGGTCAAAAAACATTCAGAACCTAAGAACCCAAGAAAACCCATGGAAAAAAACGGACCAACTACCGACGAATTATACAAAAGTTCTACTTTCCTTTATTTATTTATATTCGGAACACAAAAGCAACAGTTATAGTTTTTTGACCCAACATTATAACTAATACTGTAAATTTACAGATAACAAGTAAGCCTTCATGAATCCCATGTAAAATGGAAGCACAAATGCTTTCCCGAGTCAGTGCTGAGCGTTCTCTACTTTTATGCAAATAACTCTTGCAAGTTACTTAGAGCAAATTAATAAAGCAAGTAAGATTAAAAAAGTCAAAACCCTTCTCGTTGCCAAAGCCTGGAATTACATTACTGAAACTTTTTAAGAAAGTATGTGATATACTTTTAGTTACACTACGATAATGTTGACAACCAAACGTTTTTCTAGGCCTAGTTATTTATGTTTTATTAGTGTGTTTAATCTCAATCAATTTTAAAATTACATTACATCGTTTTTAGTTCGTTAATACATTGTTTTTTATAATTTACTAATTTATAATGTTATAATTGTTTCTGGGCATTTTGTAATATTTTTCTAAACAAAAAACATGCCTTATGACAATAAATAATTTAACTTTGAATGAGTTTTTTAAATTGTTTGTTTTTTAATTGCAACAGATAGTACCTACAATCTAAATTTTTATATACTAAAAGATACAGTACAAAAACAATAAAACCAAACATTTTTTTCTAGGTTCTATTGGAGTATTGTGTCCATATTGTTGACAGTCTAAAACCGGGAAACTCCGGCACCAACAAAATCTCTTAATAAAAAAAAACTTTTTCACAATGTGAAACATAATTATATATACCTACTGATTATAAAAGCTCACCAGCAATAAAACAAAAGTAAAGATCCATGAAAAATGGCTTGTCTTATAATAGTTTTTATTAATGTATCGATTTCTTAATTTCAGATGTGATATTATTTCAGAGATAATTTCAGAATAAAACGTTTAGCATCTTTTGTTAGTACCTAAACTCCATAAGGAATAAAGATCTCAAACCTCATGTACCTATTTTCATGTTTATTATTAAAATTATCCAATATTAAATGTGTAAATTAAATACATGTATATAAAACCATCAATAGTTGTGTCTAATAAATAATAAAAATAAAAATAGCTTATTTTCTGGGCATCAGCCTCCCTTTGGCGAATGATGTAAATTTTAATAAACCAGGATGATCCAAAAAAAAATAATAAAGGTCACAACAGTATATGATATCAACTACCTGCTCAGAACAATAAACCAAAAATACATAATATATGTTACCATATGGTTATACTTACCCTGTCCTCTGGATGGGTCTATTAGATGTAATGTATTAGTTACTCTATATACCAAACACACAGGTGAAATTCCTGCCAGTGACTGTGTTAACTTTTTGGGAAGACAAACTACACTGTCCTTAGATATAGGTACTATTTCAATACTATATGTAAACTTGTAGTTGTACACATTGCTGTGAATATCATGGGAAATAAGTTTTTTAGAATGCTGGGATTTGCAAGGTAAAACGGTGGTCAAAAAATCTACCATTTTTCTCGCATGGGCTTCAGTTGCATAGAAAAAATCTAAGCCTCCTAGAACAAAATGCTCATTAATAAATTCCGTTAATTCTATTTTTTTTTAACAATTTGACACTTTACAAATGGAATTTTTATTCTTTTTTCACCACTATATTGTCTCTTATAAACTAATTCGTATTTTTAAACGTTCTCTTGGAACTCCTTGTAGCAGTTTGTAAAAATCAAAAATTTAATATTTTTAGTGTATTTCTCAACTTTATAAGTAAATTATAAACAACATTAAAATGAATTTACCATGTATGGGTTTAATTCCCAATGTATTTTCATGTGCTTTATGTTTCAATATTAGCTGTTCTAAGTAATAAAAGGTTTTCTTATTTTCTGATTTTTGTCGGACTTGTACTACAGCTTTCCAATAGTTTTTTGCTTCAGAACGATGACATTCATCACACATCTGGTGAGTGATTGTGTACACTACAATAAATTCCTTTTGTAAAACAGCTCCCATGACTTCACCATGAACTACCAATTTAACCTAGAAGAAAATACTAATCTTTTACAAACAAAAACTGGGAAACTATTGCATTGACAACACTCAAAAGGATCAACAATTCACCGGACTGAAGAAATAAATAATATGCAGAAAGGCATGGCCCACCAAAGATAAACAACATATTTTTAATTTTCACATTTATTTATTTCCAGAGCAGGGGTAGAACCAACTCCTCAAAGTTTAAATAGTCAGGAAATTTAAATGACCATCACTTCATTAAAAACTTTTCGATTTTTCTTTACAACAGTGCATACATCTTTTTTAAATATGGTGCAGTATTTTTCGCGAAATCGCTTTTATAAAAATAAATATAATCTATTTTGCAAAATTCTTTAAATGTATGTACTTAATATATCTTTTGATAGCCTAAATTTTGGTTGGTTATTCCTTCCTGCTATAAGCAAAAAAGATTTTAAATAATTTATTGAGTTACCCATTAATTGATGGAAATTCATTAACACTAATATAATAAACAATTTCTCTAGATAACCAAAAAAATAATCTTACTTTAATTCTTTTAGAATGTGGTTCAGTCCAAACAAATCCAGCATCAACTAATTTAAGCCGATTTAGCCCTTTAAGTCTCTTTAGGCATAAAGAGAGTAACTCTCTAGATTCTAAGGCACAATGGACCCATTCAGATGGAGGTTGGAGATATCTTTCACACCCCCGACAAAAGTATAATGATGCTTGTTCAGCAATACCTTCTGTGATATTTACTTGATTTCTTAGACAACCTACACACATATTAGAAGGATTCGGTTCAATTTCTAATCCACACATACAACAGCATCTAAAAAATAAGCAAATAGTAAAAAGCTGTATAAAAACAAAACATTAACATTGTTTATTCATGATAAAGTATGACATTCTTAATTATGGGAAACTGATAAAAAAAATTTCTTGAGCAAAAAAGAACCATGAAGAAATGATATATCTGGTTTCATTTTTATTTGAATAAAAATATTAAGTCTCAATAAACACTAAACAATTTTGCAGTCTGCTATATGATTGTCGTACGCCCATCTCATTGGTCATTTTGCTTATAAATCAAAAAATATTTATTAAAATAATGTATTTAAAATAAAATATTTTACATCCTAAACACACTTATTTTACATAACATAGCCAAATCAGTTTGTTGTGTAGTATTAAGTAGGCATATAAATAATTATTTCAAACTTTTTCTACCATTTAAAACACACTTGTAAAGTAAATAAAACAACTTTCACTCAAGCCTTCATTTAACTTTTTCCTTCAAAATCCCTTTAAAAATCGCAATTTAAAATTTTCAATCAGGAAACATACACAAAAAAGTAGCATTCAGTTTGCTCTTGTAGAAGTGTCTGTCCAATTTCAGTAATGAAAATAGAAGTCTTGACTGAAATATTTAAAAAAGCACACACACACTAATAAGAACATAGACTGGGTAACATAATTATTTTCAAACATACTTTCATTTTGTGTTATGGACAGTACTAAAGTAAATTAGCTTTAATTAGATTCCAGTTTGAATTCCAATATATTATTTTGATTACTCCTATGACAGATGTCAGTTGCTAATGGTTTAACGTCTGAAGTCTGTCTCCACCAGAGTACAGCCTCTTTTATACTTTGTATATACATTTGATTACTTAGAAAAAATTCTTTCTTTCCTTTTCTCAGTTTTATGATCTTGAGCTGCTAAGACTATATGCAAAATATTAAAAAAACTCCCACTGCAAAGTGAATCTGCTGACCAACCATACCCTTACTCAAACTGGTATAGGATTGAATTCAAAAATAAAACACTATGGACTCAGATATGCCAAGCAAGACAGTTTCTATGATAAATTTACAACTTTAGAATAGATGATTTAATGAGACTTGATAAAGCATGCAGACTGCGGGGGACATTTAAAAATTTCTAATACTGACAGAAGTACCAACAGTGTGATGCAGATATTGGTAAAGTTGGATACACATTTGTATATGATTTAAAAATAGAACATTTTGCAATGTACACAGTTTTCCACAATCACGGAAAGGCTCTGATTTGACACCTATTCAATGAAGGTGCACAGGATGTCTGCCATGTCTACTTCTTATTCTACACATAGTACTAATCTTTATTCTATGTAGATCCTTGTGATTGTTAAACCAAGGCTTTTTGGGTGGAACCTCTATAAGTTCCAATGGTTCCAAAGTTTCTGCTTAATCAAGAATACGAATTTTATACCCTTTATCTTATGATCTACAATGGAAAGGAGGACCTAGTGGAGTATGTGTGCAGGAACTATGTTGTCGGCGCAAAAGCTACCACCGATGGCGTCCCTTCTCAGTTGTCTTTTCACATATCTTCAACACAGCAGACTCAAGCCTAGCACTGGGTATTGCTTCTACCTCCAATCACCTACGTTTGGCTATTGATAATACATGTAATGTATACTACCAAAATGTTAGAGGCCCTCGCACAAAAACTGCAAGTTTCTACAGAGAAGTTCTAACTTCAAACTACGACGTTATTGACCTAAGTGAAAGGTGGCTAAATCAAGATATTTCCAGTGCTGGGTCGAGGAATTATGGGTTGGTTTAACCTTTAACGGCTCTCATTGTATATTTGGAGCAGTGTATATTCCGCCAGTATCTTCTCTGGCTATAAAACTAACATAGCTCTAATAAATTGTAGTTTTCCGAAATCTAAGATTGCAGTAATCGGCGACTATAATCTTCCAAATTTTGTTCAATCCATTATTCCCATTGACTCTAAGGAGGATTATAATTTTGACGACGAAAACTCATTTTTTTTAGTTTATTAAACAAGAATTCAAACTGCAATCTTAATCTAATTGATCATTCTGAGAGATCTTTGTACGAGGCTATGTGCTTATATGATCTTGTGCAACTTGATAAAATTTTTAATGGTAACAATACTATACTAGATTTAGTCTTTTGTAATTGTTGGGATGTATCTATCAGAAGGTGTGATATGCCATTGACTGTGATTGATGCACATCACCCTCCTCTGGGACAGACATAAAATGTGACCAAAATATTTTATTACATGACTCTATTGGCACTCGAATAGAGAATTTTAACTTTTTCAGGGCGAACTATGACTATGACTATTTTTTTGGAAATATTGTTCAATTATTTTACTCCATAGCCTACAGCATAGTAGATATATATTCTATTCCTAAAAAACATGTTGGCTCCTTGAAATATCCTTCTTATTTCTCAAGGCAATAAGAACTTAAGAAGAAACTCTAAAAAATCTATCATTATCTGACTATAATAACTGTGACTACAACCCAATTAGCTATCCTAAATAACGTGAAATCCTTGTGGTCCTATATTAGGTCCAAGCGCGATGTTGCAGGATACCCCAAAGAAATGATTTTTGGTAACCTGATCTCCTCTAATTCCAAGGAAGTGGCCAATCTTTTTACTAGTTTTTTCAAATCTGTATATATTCAACACAGCAAAACTCAGTATAAAATAATATCCACATGCCTTCTTTGATTGATGTCAATCTTTGCAATGTCTATGTTGACTCTGATACGGTCTTCTGCAAACTGATTGATCTTGACATAAAAAACGGCGCTTGTCCTGACTCACTACACGCAGTGTTTCTTTATAATTGCAGCCCAACTCTGGCATTGCTTCTCAACATATATACAACTTATCTCTCAGAAATGGTGTATTTCCTATCATTTGGAAATCTGCACTTATCAGGGCACTTTTTAACACTGGCAACAGGACTGATATATCCAATTATCGACCCATCTCTGGCCTGAACTGTATAGCAAAGATCCGCGAAAAAATAGTAACAGATGTTCTGGTTACAACATACCGAAATGCTATTTCCACTTCTCAACACGGTTTTTTTCCAGGTCCCTCCTGTCAAACCAATTTGACCTTATTCTCGAATTTTTTGGCAACTGATCTCGATGGTGGTTTGCAAGTCGACACAATCTACTTGGAAACCATCACATTCTGCTTGAAAAGCTGAGAGTTTATAGAATACAAGATCCTTTATTGTCTTGGTTTAGAACTTATCTTGAGAATCAGGTTCAGACTATAGTTATTGACAGTTTTTCATCAGACCCATTTGTGGTTAAACCTGGGGTTCCCCTTGGGGCCAATCCTATTCCTTCTGGTTATTAATGACTTGGGGCTTATATTCAAACATTGTCATTTTTTCTTTGTGGACAACCTTAAAATTTACCATGTTATCAGAGATATCGATGACTGTAGTCTTTTGCAGGATGATATCAAGAGTTTGGATTCATGATGCATGGAAAATCATTTACAGTTAAATGTGGCAAAATGTTAAATTATTTCATTTAGCAGAAAGAAATCTCCAGTTTTGGAATCATATACCATCTGGCTGTGGGCTCGAACGGGTAAATTTAGTGAATGATCTGGGAGTTTTGTTTGACAGAGAGTTGAGATTTGTGCAACACATTAATTGGGTCATTGCAAAGGCATTCAAGATGGCAATTACCATCCAATCTCGCTTGTACCGGTTTTATCAAGGGTCTTTGAGGGTTTGTTAAAGTCTCAGTTGTGTCAGTATTTTGAGTCGGCTGCTCTCTTCTCTGCAAGCCAGTTTGGTTATAGAGCTGGTAGATCAACAACATTAGCAATACTGGAGTTGCTGGAATACATCACAGAGGCTTTTGAGGGGGGTTGGTATGTAAGAGCTATTTTATCTAAGAAATTAATATTCAGTTTAGTTCAGTACACACGGGTGTTGTGTTCTGTCGTTTTTTATGTTTTTTTCGGGTGTTTTACTGCATTAAATTCCCAATTTGTTTAGTGCCGTGGAAAATACATCAAATCTCATCAGATCGACCTAAATTAATTAATAAATATTTCATCTTGCTTGCTTTTGAGCTTTGTTTCTTGCCGTGGAATCCGAAATATTTAAAACATTTATAAGATCTATTTGTTCACACTCCAGTGATAAGGAAATAACATAAAAGTGCAAAAAATAAGTAAACTTTTTTATGCTTCTGTTCGACGATTGAAATTTAGTATTGTTAACGTTGCCATAGTGATCCGAAATGTACAAATTGTAGTACAATTGTCTTTTTGTGATTTTAATTTATCTCTATCTCCAACTTTACTCTGGAGATAATGTCACTTTTAAAGTGCACAAGCTGCCTTAAGCAATGCATTCTGAAAGCCAGACCCAAGGACGACGAACTTTTTGGAACTCCATGCGACGGCTGTGAGCGATGTTTTTGTAAAAAGTGTGCTCAACTGACAACAACAGAGACCCATGCAATCTCCTTAGCCCAAAGGAATATCTTATTCTACTGTAGGCAGTGTAAGCCACTGGTAGGAGACATCCACAAATTGAAAAACCTTCAAGATGAACTGGCCAATCTTAAGTTGAAAGCATTGGAGAAAGACATATCCATTGAAAAATGGGAATGTAAATACTCTGATAATTTGCAGCAACTTAATAAGGAATTATCTGGCCTCCTTGCTGACAACGCAGCAAAAGATGCTCACATAAAGAGACTGAAGGAGGGGACTCAAGACCTCGCTCCTGAAAACGCCAAGGACAAATACATTTCCAAGGTTAATCAGTATGCTGAAACTATTGACCCAAGTTGTATAAATTTACAGCTAAAAAATAAGGCCCTTCTTAATGATATTAAGGAAATTCAGTCCAAGAATGAAGTGTTAGAGAGGGAGCTCAGTGAATTGATGGTCTTAAAGAATAACCTTCTAACTAGCATTGAAGTATTGGAAAAGGAAAATGAACTTTGTGGTAAGGAGCTGAAGGAGGCTAAACTGGAACTCTTTGAAGCCAAACAAGTCTCACAAGATACACACTCAAGTCCCAGTTTAAGTCAAAAAAGGTCATTTAAGCTCACACATGAATCCCTAAATATTACTGTGTGCGCAAATAAGGAGAAACATAGAGTGCTGCTGGTAACAGATAACGTTGGTAAACATCTATATGCAAGTCTCCGTTTTATCCTTGGTGATGATTTCAATCTTGAAGTAATGTGCAAACCCAATGCCCCATTTAATGACCTCCTTTCAAGTGTGCGTGGCTTTGCCAGAGACTATACATTTTCTGACTGTGTTGTAGTTTTAGGTGGCATTAACAATTTTGAAGTAGATCCTATGATAATTAAAGCATTGTCAATTGATATCGCTTTCACAAATTTAATTATATGCACCATTCCTACAAAATTTCATGGCGTATCATGAACAAATAATATTTTAAATAATATTTTAAGAATCAATCATAGTTTCAGGCAAATAATTGATAAATTGAAATGTAGTACAATTGATAATGTAGATTTATTAGACTTGTACAATAGTAACTTAATCGATAGGGACTATATGAGAAATCGTGTTTATTTGAGCAAAACGGGTCGTTTTAAGGTTTCTAACTCAATTAAAAATGCGATTTTATCTTTTGCTTCCCTTTGCTCATCACCAGACTTGGTTGTTCTTGGTGGCAGTGAGAGTTTCGGAGATATGGATGGTGATGCAAATGGTCCCTTGGTGGGCCAAACTGTTGCATCTGAGGTCCCAGTCTGCAGTGACACGTTCGTGTCTCAAAATTTTTCCAATCTGGAATCTGATATTCAAGATACTGTTGATCCCAATAGCATACAAAATATATCTTTTTTAGATCCAGCACAGGCAAAACTGATGGGCCAATAGTATCTGTATCTAGGTCAATGAATCTCCGTGTTGCACATATAAATATTAGATCCCTCATTCCATCATTTGCTGATATAAAGGAGTTACTTGTGTTTGAAAAATTTGATATTTTTGCAATTACAGAAACGTGGTTATCCCCAGATTATCCAGATTCACTTTTACATGTTTCTGGTTACCAGCTTTTTCGTAGTGACAGAATAACTAGGGGAGGGGGCGTTGGTGTATATATGGCTGACTTTATTAAATGTAAAGTCATTGATATCTCCGCGGCAAGTGATGGAACATGTCAAGTTGAACAACTTTGGATAGAATTGTCTTTGAAAAACAAAAGAATTTTAATGGGAGCGCTTTACAAACCTCCATCAGTCAGTTTTAGAAACATATTTTGTGTTGAAATGTTGCCTTCTTTTGATTATACCCTTCTCATGGGTGACCTGAATGTTGATCTTCTAAGTGAGACGGTAGAGAGCAATCAGTTGAGATCTTTGTTACATGTGTTCAATCTAAAACAAACTATCACCGACCCAACAAGAATAACGAGAAGCACATGTACCCTTATTGATATTCTTTGTGTAGACAGTAATGTTAATGTGGTAAACTCGGGAACTAAAGATTTGCTTAATCTCACAGATCACAGACTTATTTACTCTACTATCGAAATTGATACACCCAAAAAGACCGAAAAAATAATTTCCTATAGAGACTTTCACTCTTTTAATCAGCAACAATTCGACATTGAGATGCAGAGATTCAATTTCGATGATGATGCTTGGCAACGGGGAACCTTGGATTGTAGACTTCAAACTCTTAATCAGCGACTGACCGACGTATTCGATAGACACGCACCCTTCGTAACTGTTAAATTAAAACGGAAGTATAAACCGTACACTACAAGCACAATAAAAGAAATCATTCAATTAAAGAAAAAAGCATTTAATAGATTCAAACGCACTCGTAACATTGAGCATAAAAACTTCTACATAGATATTAAAAACTACCTTTCTTTCGCAATACGCAGTGAAAAAAAGGCATATATGTCATTTGAACTTCAGAGAGCCAACAAAAACTCCAAAATGCTTTGGTCTCGACTTAATACATGGAATGTTCATTCAAAAAATAATTCTGAAATTCCTAATCATTTAAAAAATCTACAAGATATTAGTAATCAATTTGCTGATGTTAGTAGGTTGGCCGCTCCGGTTGATGTTGAGGTCCGTGACTTTTATAATACTAATAGGCTGGAGAGTCTAGATAATTCAACTCAGATGCATGGCCAAAAGATATAGTAATCAGACCTTACAATTTTTTTCGTTATTCCAGAAATAGACATTAGATTGAAATCAGTTTTACACATTAATATCCAATGTATTCGTAACAAAATACATGAACTTGAAATATTTCTTATTAATAATCCACACATTAATATAATACTTATCACTGAACACTGGCTTAACACTCGAGAAAATCGTGCTTCCCTATTCTGGGGTTTGAACTTGTCAGCTGCTTTTGCCGTGAGAATGCCAAAAATGGTGGTGCTTGCATCTATGCTAGAGGGATGCTAAATAATGTCGAGGTGGGTGAACTGGTAGCTTTCTCTGTAGAAAGAACTTGTGAGGTGGCTGCTTGTTATTCAAAAAGTATCAATCTTCTGTCTGTGGCAATTTACAGACCGCCAAACTCAAATTTAGATATATTTTCCTCCACTCTGCAAACAGTGCTCGAACATGGCAGTAGATTGAAGCACAAACATAACATATTGGTGGGGGGTGACTTTAATGTGGACCTTCTTGGGGATAACAGGGAAAAGAATATGCTTCTTGAACTTTTTAACTCCTTTGGTCTTACCCAAACCATATATTCCCACACTAGGCATCAGGGTGAACGGTTCAGTGGTTTGGATAATATATTTGTTAGCTTTGTCATTTCAGGTCCAGGACTCACCCTGGACTTAGGTATGTCAGACCATCTGGCTCAACTTGTGCAGCTTAACTTTGATCATCCGGATGACTCTGCATGCAGTGATATTGTTTATAGAAGGGTTTACAGTGCAAGCAGTGTAGTTGCCTTCAATGCTTCACTTAGTAGTGAACAGTGGAGGGATGTTTATACTGCTGACTCTGCTGTAAAAAAACTAGATTGTTTCTTGACTACCTTCACCTATTATTATAATTTACACTTCTTCCCCAAGCAGGTTAAAAATCAAAACCCTGATGCGTCTGCCTGGGTCACTCCGGAAATTAAAAGATCCAAAGACTTAAAGTTATTTTTCTATGAATATTATAAACAATATCCTACCGAAATTAATAAAAATGTATATACAGAATATAGTAAAATATATCGTAAGCAACTTCTGAAAGCTAAAGAAACATTTTACAGTAGTAAAATACATCAATCTGAAAATAAAAGTAAGTGCATATGGGGTATAATTAACTATGAGACTGGTCATACAAAATCAAAAATATTACCTGACAATGTAAGCCCTGATCAGTTTAACTCTTTTTTTGTTAACAATGCTGAAAACATTCTACAATCCTTAACAGTGACTCCTGCTGATCCCATTGTAATATTGAACAGTAAAAATCATACGCAACAACACTCTGTTTTTATAAGGCCAGTAACCCCAGATGATATTAAGATCATAATACAAAAATTAAAGAACAAAAAAACCGAGGATATCTACTCAGTTAACTCCCTTGTTGTTAGGGCATGCAGTCGGTATATCACTGAACCCCTTGCTGACACAATAAATGCCTGCTTGCTTGAAGGGCGTTTCCCAGATGCATTGAAGGTGGCTAGGGTCGTTCCTATATACAAAAAAGGGGATTACAATGATATGAGTAACTATAGGCAAATATCAATTCTACCCATTTTCTCTAAAATTTTCGAAGTCATTATGTGTGAGAGTGTATTTTCTTTCTTTGATCAACATAGCATTTTTTCAGATGGTCAATATGGTTTCCGTGGGGGCCTGTCTACATCTGATGCAATGTGTAGGCTGTCAGAGTAAGTGTGGGAATCTTTTGAAGCGGGTCTTGATAGTGAATGCTTGTTGACAGACCTCACCTCTGCCTTCGACTGTGTCGACCACAGCATTCTGCTCAGTAAAATGGAGCACTATGGTGTTAGAGGGATAACTCTGGACCTATTTAAGTCTTACCTTAGTAATCGACACCAGCAAGTTTTCATCAACGATAAGCTGAGCTCATCCTTACAAATAAAGAGAGGTGTACCTCAGGGGTCTATACTAGGACCCCTACTTTTTCTTATCTTCATTAATGACCTCCCAGGTTCAATAACATACAGTCAGTGTTTGACCTTGCTCTACGCAGATGATGCCAGTTTTATTATAAGATGTAATAGAGATCATATTCTGTCTGATGTATCTCGGAGGATGTTTGATGAGGCTAGATTGTGGTTTGCTACAAATAAGCTCCTATTAAATGAGTCTAAAACATTAGACATGAAGTTCAGATTAACCGGTGGTAGAGCTGATGTGTCTCTGAAGTTCTTGGGTTTGCAGCTGGATCCTGCTTTATCTTGGAATGAACATATTAATACTCTCTGTAATAGACTCTCTTCTTGCCTATATGCACTGCGTAGGGTACGTTTTACAGCTGGTCAACATGCTGCTTTGATAGCTTACCATGGCTTATTCCACGCAAGAATGAGCTATGGAATACTGGCTTGGGGTGATGCAGCGCACACTAACCTGCTGAGAGTATTTATGAAGCAAAAACAAGCCATCAGAATAATTTTTAACATGAAATCCACAGAGAGTTGTAAACCTCTTTTTCTTCGACACTCTATACTGACTCTCTTTGGTCAGATAGTTCTTGAGAATATATGTTACCTAAAAAAGTACATTCATCAACACAATACTCATTCAGACATTCATGACCATGATACCCGACACAAGGGAAATATTTTAAAACCACAGAACAGGCTTCATAAGAATAACACTGTTGGCATAGATCTATACAATCTATTGCCTCTTGCTTTCAGGCACCTGAATTCATTACGGTTCAGAACTCAATTAAAAAAATATTTAACAGCCATTGCTCCTTATTCAGTGACTGATTTTCAAAGTGCCATAAGAGAGAATAAGGAGATCAACTTACTATTAGTGTAGATTTAATGGTATTTTAATTCAATGTTTTGTAGTTGATACTTGTATGTTTTAAGTCTAATATGTATTATTATGTTAAGTATTTCTTCTATGTAACGTATTTTATTTTATTGAATTCCTTTTTGACCTATCTATGAAAATGTATTTTTTCTTCAGACTAATAAACTTAAATAAAAATAAATAATTAAATAGAAACTTTTCTTTTAGGTTCATATCTGAATATGACGTTCTCCAAGCTTTCTCTCGCATCAAATGTAGTTTCAATTATAGCCAGATTATTCAATCAGTGCCTTCAGGAAGGAGTGTTTCCTGAAATTTGGAAAACATCTATAATTATACCCATTCCCAAAAATTCCAAAATCGAGTCAATATCTGAACTAAGGCCCATCAGTCTATTGCCAATCCTGGCTAAAATGTTAGAATTGCTAGTTACTGATATGATTAATGACTATATTTTGAGTATTGCCCTACTGCCTGAAGTTCAGTCAGGCTTCCGGAAGCACCACAGCACTGCAACTGCACTCACCAAGGTCACTACAGACCTTGTAACTAATATCGATGAAGGAATGGCCTCCTGTCTTATACTCCTAGATTACAGCAAAGCCTTCGATTTAATTAATCACTCTATGCTGGTTGCTAAAGCACGTTATTGTGGTTTCACCGAGCCAGTGTGTCAATGGCTTGCCAGTTACCTATACTCCCGTGTGCAAATAGTTGAGTTGGATGGAGCCAGATCCAAGCCTGTCACTTTGCAGCACGGAGTTCCTCAGGGAAGCATTCTTGGTCCCCTGTTATTCAATTTATATACTTCTGATCTGCCCAAGCAGGTTCGTTTCTGCTCCATCCACCTCTACGCGGATGATACACAATTGGTTGCTGGTTTTGAACCGGAAAATGCTTGTCAAGCTTTCCAGCAGATTAACTGCGATTTGAAATCTATTTTAGAGTGATCCATTGGGCATAGTATGTTGCTTAATGCAAATAAAAGCAACTATATGGTTATTGGCACTAATCATATTATAAATAAAGTCAACATGCACAACTTTGTTTCGTTACATATTGGTGAGGATCTTCTACCCTCTGCAATATGTGTTAAAAATTTAGGCGTCACATTTGACGCAAACCTTAACTTTGAATATCATATCAATAAAAAACTATGTTCTGTATACTTTAAATTAAAAAGTTTGTATCAGTTTAAATTTATTCTACCCGAAAGGGTTAAACTCTTACTAGTGGAATCACTCATTCTTTCACAATTGGATTACTGTTGTATAGTCTATTACAATTATTTAAACTTGGAATATCGTAACAAGATTCAACTGGCCCAAAACGCTTCCACTCGTTATGTTTATTGTGTATACAAATTTTCTCATATCACTCCCACTTATGTACAAAACAACTTGCTTAAATATGAATATCGAGTGATGCTTCTATTTGGTGTATTTGTGTACAAACTTTATAAAACAAAATGTCCGATTTACCTATGGAAATATATTGTAGCAAGACAGGAAATTCACAATCTAAACCTAAGAAATGTTATTAGATTTAATCTACACCAACATCGCACTTCTAAGTTTAGAAACTCATTTGCTTTTCGGGTGATACAATTGCTTAACTCACCTGTATTTAATTTAATTACTCAAAACTCTATTAAAACCTTTAAGACCAAGTACAAGAATGAGTTACTCAATTTAATGCCCTAACAGTGTAGTAAATTACCTTTGAAATGTGTGGATTTTTGTAATAGGTATTAATGTTATGATAGTTAAGTTACTTTATTTTTAGGTATCATGGAAGAACGCCCTGCGAATGCTACCTTTTATGTAATTATTTTTGTATATTGCATAATAAATGTTTTTCTATTCTATTCTATATGCTGTGACCTTTCGAAAGCATTCGATTGTGTCTCCCATGATATTTTGAGGGACAAACTGATAGCTTGTGGAGTTGACGAGGCTGGCTTGCGTTTGCTTTGTGGCTATCTGAGAGGTCGCAGACAGATAACAGAGTATGCAAATAAGCAGTCTAATGAGACCGAGCTAGGATATGGAGTGCCCCAGGGTTCTGTCCTGGGTCCACTGCTTTTCCTTGTCTACATCAATAACATTAATAATTCTGTCCCGACTTTAAAGGTGTTGCTGTTTGCTGACGACAGATCAATTGCTGAGTCAGATGTCTGCATGGAGAGTCTGAGTGATCCTATGAGGGCAAGAATTGCGGATTTGAGAGATTGGTTTAGTGCCAACAGGCTGGCTATGAATAATAACAAGACGGAGAGTATGCTTTTTGGTTTGAGAGAGATTCAGTGTGAGAATGTACATAAAGTACTTTTTTGCGTGTATATCTTGACCCCACACTGAGGTTCGATAAACATATTGAGCACACTGCTGGTTGACTCACCAGAAGCCTTTTTGTTAAAAAATCGTGTGTTTCCTGGGCACTGCCTCCTTCAGACTTTTCATGAGATTTTTTAATCAGTGTCCTGCTATGCTATCTTGGCCTAGGGTCACTCAACACATGCGCAAAGAATATTAGCTTTGCAAAGAAGAGCCATAAGAACTATTGCTGGTCTAGGTTATAGAGAGGGTGTCAAACAAGTTTTTAAACAACTAGCCATAATGACAATACCCTGTAGATATATTTATGAAAGCCTTCTCTATTGCCACAGAAACATCACTCGGTTCAATCGTAACCAAGATTTCCATCATTATCCGATCAGACAGGGTGATCTTCTAAGAATAGATTATCACAGGCTACATAGGTCACGAATATCTTCCAATTACTTTGGACCAAAGTGCTTTAACATTTTACCCGACTACATTCACAAACTACCTGAAAATTGTTTTAAACGCAGGGTAAAGAAGTTTCTTATTCAAAACAGTTTTTACAGCATACAAGAATTAAGCATACAGTTTAATTTCTGATAACATTTTTTTTTCTCTTTATTCTGCGATTTTTCTGCTGAGAACTGTACAGCATAACACCCACCTTTGTTAATCGTTAGTGTTAGTCGAGACCCATGTTTTTAATTAAATTTGTATTGTCATATTTTTAGTATAGTTTGTTATATATAGACGTTTTTACCACAATTAATTTTACTTATATTTGTTTAGCATGTACGACGTTTACATATTGATAGTTACATTTTAATGTTTTTATTAGTGTTTAATTTTTTACTTTTTATTTTTTGATTCTGACCAGACAAGATTTTGTAAATTGTAGCCTTAATATATGAATTACTGAATTACTGAATTACTAAGACTAACCCTATCATTTGGACACAAACTCCTCATTGGTCAGATTGATTGTCCTGGGGTACTGGCATTGCTTAATTTTAAAGTACCTCCCCGTAGGACAAGGCAACCTGAGACTTTTTCATTGAATTACAGCCATACTCATATTGCGAAAAATGAGATTATGAATAGATTCATGGGGTACTTTAATAAATATCTACCATTTGATTTCAATTACAACTGCAGCATAATAAAGTTCAAAACATCGAAAAATATGAGCAAAAAGGCTATACAAAAATATCAGCTTTACATCTTTTACTTTTATATTGTCCTGAATAATCTATCATGGAGAGCATTTAAAAGTGCATAACTGTATGGTCTAGCCAGGTTATCTTTAACCAAAATCATTGCCAAAAAGTTAGGCAAAAGGAATTACAATATTTCAAAGGACCTTAACTGTCCACTTTTCAACATAATTGTTTTTAATTATGTGTTATCTCATTCTGGGATTTAGGCGATTATTTGAAAATATGGTTACATGGTTGAATTTACATTTTCATGTCTTTCTACTTACATCAATCTTGACAGATTTTGACTTTCATTATCAATAGTTTCCATCTTAAACTAAAACGAAAATTACCAGAATCACAATTATATGAAATAGCGATGTACAGTCTAAAGCAAATCGTTAAAGTAAAATTCTTAATTTTTGAGTTATGTTGACAAAACTTAAGACGAAAAAAGGTTATGTTGTCAATTGACACATCGGATCTTCCCAGGTCTTTCATAGGAATGAATGAAGGAAACGATCTAGAGATCGGCAACAAATTGGTCCAATTAAAATAAATTTTGATGTGACATCCACAACTTCAGTATTTTTCTCTCCTTCTCATTCATACAATAAAGATAAGAGTGCTGATGCACCTACATCACATCTAATAAGGTGTTATGGAATTCACTCGTAGTCCAACCATTGTATGAGCTGTAAGGCCCGATACGATAAAGGCTGAACAACTATACGTTGTTCAGAAAGAAGTGGAAATACTAAGGATCGGAAAATAATAAAACACAAAATTTCATCAAATCATGTAAAAACCGGAATCCTATATAACTAAGGAGCTGAGCTCAACACAGGCACGTAGCCAGAAATTCTTTTCGGAGTGGAGGTTTAAACGGTCAAATCTCTCAAACAGTAGTAAGAGGCATGCCTATATACCAGTGACGGCTCGTACTCTAAAATTTAGGGTGGGCCGAGACTCAAGGCCAATCAAAAGCGATTTTACAGTGAAGGGATAATGAGGTAATTACCCCCCTCCCCCCGCCAAAGACCGGTCAAACGTATTGTCTAATTTACGTATTTTTACGGGGAAATTACGATTAAAAACTTGGCTACGAAAAACTATAGTACAAGAGCGACCTGTTGGATTGGGTCTCTTGCATATCCATAGAGTATTGATGTAAATATAAACAATGTAATTAGAAAATTTGCTGCAGTAAAAAAATTGGACGTTATTCTATAGCTATTTATTAGAGGCTTTTTCACTTATGCCACAACTATGATAAAAAATATAGGTATTTATGTTGTTCTCATACCATTTAAAATAAAATATATTAAAAACTTTTTTTTTTTAATTAATCCCCCCCCCAGAAAGGTTTTTATGAAATAGTTTTTGAGGCCAATATGGTGTTAATTAGTGCCGCGTCCAAATATGGCCAAATACTAATCTTTTATTTTTTTCCGTTTATTTCTTCAATGATAATTAGGTAGTTATCAACCTATATATAGCAGATCTAGGCTAGAGTATAAATTTAATAAACCAGAAAAAAATGTTAGTAAAGCGTTTTAGTCAGTCAATTTAATTTTTTTTTAAAATAAAATAGATGCCAAACAAAGTGGAAGCTACATACACAACCAAAAAAGCACATTGTCTAGAAAGAATGACGATGCGGCCGGCCAATTTCTAAAACAAATTGCAAATAATATTTTAAAATATTCACTTGCACTTATTTCGTCACCACATTTTAACATGAAGTAAAACTTGCTAATATAATATATCATCATTAGTCATGACTAAAGCAAAGAACTAACTAATATTAGTTTAAAAATAAGTAGCCTCATTTTATAATAAATATAAATGATATCTGTGAAATCGTGGTATTCAGTTGAGAAAAATTCCAGGGATATGACCACATCGAGACGGAGAGGTGTTGGGTGATATAAGCTACGACGAACGTTATAGCCAAGGTAATAGCATGGGATGTAGGCGAACGTACAACGTACCGTGTGAACTAGTAGATGAACTATTGTAAGTAAGATGATGGAATCGGCTGGCCGAACCACCCAACGTCTGTAAAAAATATATTAGAATATCTGTGGACGGTGGCCCGCGGTCTGCCGTTAATACGTTATTTGTATGTTAGTCAAGCAATTATACCTAATAGGGATACCTACCTATTTTGCTATGTGTCCAGAAAATAATAAACTACATCTTCGTTTTGTGCGTTTTTAGGATGTTTGCAAAATTATTTTTGAAGAATATTTACTTTTTTAAAAAGAGAATTTTCCCTGTATATTTTCTAGTACGGCCCCGCCGACCCTGCCGCCCCTGACGAGCCGTCACTGCTATATACCAACATATTTCCAAAGTTTCGGGGGAGAGTCCAGACCCACAAGACCACCCCCCTGGCTACGTGCCTGGCTGAGCACGAATAAAATGATAGTGGGCCGTGCGAACAGATAAGGCGCGCTATTTAAATAACAAACAAAAAAAAACTAAGCAGGGCTAAATAAGAAGGCAGTCAAATATTTAATACACGTTTATATACAAGTTATTGCTTGAATATACATATGTCCTAGACATATTGCAAAATGAGTCTCTTTATAAAACATCTAGGCATTTTCTAAATGTCTTGTCGAATTAAAAAATGTATATATGTACATACATATTACTGAAGGTATGTTATAAAATACTGGTGATTTTTGGTCTTATCGTAAAACAACCACAAATTAAATGCGTTAGGAAATGCCTAATTCCAATTAGGCATTTTTAAACCACCTGGACTTATACTTGACAAATATTTAAACTGAAATACTAAGTTTTTATTTTCAAAACAAAAATATATTGATAGAACTACGCAGTTTAGTAAGGCGTGTTAGGTATATAAGAAAAATATCATAAAAACAATGTTTTTATTTATTAACATATGATATCCTTAATAAGTGGCATTTGCTGGTACATTTTACGTGTGCTCTAAAGTAAAAGCACTTATTTGTTCAGTACTGAACTTTACTTGGTTTACATCCACATTTTATGAAACCCTGGCCCCCAAACTTCCAGAAAACACTTCAACAGCTTCTCTTACATTAATAACTTTTTCGAGTGGTTTATTGTTGTTGAGGCTCTTGGCCCACCTTTTCCAGACAGCATACATCATACTTCAATAGAATTCAATGTATCTTTAAATGACAAATCCAATGAGCTAAAAGATAAAGAATATTACTATGACTTTAAAAATGGAAATTTTGACGCTTGCAAGGGAGGTTTGAATGAGTTGGTGAATGATTTCTACGATGCTATATACACCTCTTTAAATCTATTTATACCATTAAAAAAGTTTAAAACTTCAAACTTTCCGTCATGGTTCAGTGGGGAATTGAGAAGTCTCATTGGTGAAAAAAAGTGCGCTCATAAAAAGTATAAAGTTAGTGGTAGTCAGGTTCACTATGACCGTTTTGTGCGGCTGAGAGCTCAATGCTCTGAATTAGAAGCTGTTTGTGAGTTAGCGATAGTTATGTCAATAGAATTGAACAAAACATAAAAACGATCCTAGGTCTTTTTGGTCCTACTTAGTAATCAAAGAAAGATCTTCCAATACACATGTCTTATACTGGTGCTGAGAGTCAAAATACAGATGAACTTAGCAATTTATTTGCTTCATATTTTTTTACAGTCGGAAAGCCCTAAGCTACTTGACAGACTTGTCTGTCAAAGAATGTCTTGAGATCTAAGCAGTGTCATAAATTTGGAACAGTTTGGCTTTCACAAGGGTAGATCTGCCGATGCAAACTTGGTACTGTACAAACACTTCATTATCTCCCATATGGAAAAAGGACTTCAGGTTGACTCTGTTTATACGGATTTTTCGAAGGCGATTTTCAAACCACTGCCTGCTAGTTCAGAAAGTGAAGGCCATAGGTATAGATGGACCACTTTTGAATTGGATTGGAAGCTACATAACAGGGAGATCCCATCAGGTAAAGATTGGAAATACATTTTGAAATGTAATACTAATTCCATCTGGTGTCCCACAGAGGTCACATTGTGGTCCCATACTTTTCTATCTTTTTTTTTACTAACTTGGGGCTATCTCTTAAAAACAAAAGCAATTTTTTGATGTTTGCCGATGAGATTAAGGTTTTTCGTTCATTAGTCTCTGAATGATGCCCTGATATTTTCAATAATGTGAATTTAAGCAAGTCGCCGTCAATGGCGCCACATCACGAAATGTTTTAGCTCAGGTTTTATCCACTTTTATACAATTTCATTTCATTTATCCACTTTTATACAATCCCATAATTGATTGAGCGCCCGACAATCACAACACAGATTGCTCAACGTGTTTCTTATTGGTTTATTTTTGCGGACTATAAACAAGTTTTATTCCCGTATTACAGATTAAAATAAATTGTGTTTTAAGAAAGCTGAAACATGAAATTTCGGATTCGCCATAGATATGCTTATGTTTTTGGGATTAGATTATTTCAGCACCCTGTACGTATAGAATACTACATATACACTTAGCGAGCTCTTTAATTTGATAACCGCCATAATGAAATTGGAATTGGCGAATTTTCTGTTCCTTCACATAAGGAATATTTAAAATGTGAGTTTTCAAAAAGTTTTTGCTCACATGACAAAAAAGTAGTAACGTACGTGTTTTGTCTTAGCTTGAAACTGATAATTAATAATATTATATTTTGTTGGTAAAACAAAAATGGGTCAAAAAATGAGTTTTGGCAACTTAGCACATGCCCATATATGGTATGTACATCATTGGTTTTAATAGACAAAAAATATAATAATTTTGTAGTTTTGCCTCTTAAAAAACCTAAAATTTTAAATTTGTCTTTAGGGTGCTGTTTAGCCCCCTTACAGTTACCCTTCATAAAGAAAAAAAAATGCTTATGTAAGCCAAAAAAAGAAAATAAATTTTGCCCTGTTTTACGTTTTTTTTTACAAAGTTAAGCCTTATAGATATAAAAAATATTTGCATTTTTTAAAGAAACTCTTATTTTCCTATTCCATAGGATTTACCCCGTAAAGTGGAAAAAATATTCTATATATAGAGATAAAAGGTATGTTTGTTTTTTTTTTTGACTAAATTTTTTTTAAAAACTTTGGTTTTTGAGTTCCAGAAGTAGTGGTTTGTTGTTTTTTTCTAAGTGTTCATTTTCAAGTACAGGAAGTGTAAGCGGCTAACAAAACTCATAAAAAACTGAGAAATGCTTCAAATTTAAATCTAAAAATTCTTTAAAAAATCTTTTAAAATTTTTAGAATATAGGTCAATTACTCTTCATAGGTAGCTTTTTCTTAGAATTTTCAGGTAATTAAAAATTACCATCCCATTACAATTTTTAATATTAATATTATGTCCTCTGTTAACAAATTAGGAATAGTTTTTTATTTTTATATCACGAGAGAAACGAGACAGGAAAGGTTGGCTCTCGCGGGCGAGAGAAGGGCATTATCGGCGAGACGAGAGGCCACGTTTCTCTTTTGTCACGGGACGAGACGAGAAAATACCTTCTTGCGTCCCCACTCGTGTTATGACTAATTATAAAGGAAAATGTTAAGTAAGATTACCGTATGTCTCACTTAAGTTAGCCATATAGTCGAGTTTACACTCATAATTTTGATTAATCTCATAAAAAATACACATAGTTCATTAAATTAATTTAATGATAACTAGCAAATACAATTACGTACCTACTTAAAATTATTATAATCAAATATGTACAAAAATCTAAACGCTTCGTATATTTTTATCGTAACAACATAACACCTTAGGTAAATACATAATATTTGAGACATGACTAGATTTTACAACTTTTATTATTCGTCAGCGTCATAGCCCTTTAAAAGGCACTGTTAATGGTACGTCACGTTTATACATTATAATTTTATGATGACATATGTATAATAATGATGTATTATATTCCTTATTTTATACTTAAATATAAATGGTTACATTCAAATGTTTTTCTAATATACATTCGAATATATATAAAAGTTAATATACATAAAGTAAAAGGAATGGAGTTAAACAAAAACGGGCGTCTAATATTAAATATACATTTTTTAATGATATTTATATCAAATAGATATGTTTTTGAAGTCCTAGACTAACCGAATTTTTGGAGAATTCTTGACTCATGTACCGTCAAAATTTCAAATTGTATTCTCTAAATAACTTTTTAAAGGTTTTTGAAAAGTTGCTGGCATAATCAGTCCCCCCTCTACAAGTTTAATGTTAAGTAGTAAAAGAGTTTTTGTAGACATATGCAGTATATTTAAATCCATGTTTTCAAGAATGCTTCTAGTTAAGCCTCTGAAGAATAGCGAATTAAAGGAACAAGATTGAGCTTGTAGCACTCAAATCAAGCCAAAAATATTTTAGGGATGGTTTGAACCAAGCCGCTTTGTTTTGAGACGTAAACGTTTTAAGCCGGCTTGTTGTTTGTTTGTTTAGTTTTGTTTATTTGGTATTGAAAAGGAACTTGTATCTCATAATTATTTATAAGTTCAGCCTTATTAAAACACAAACAATTCCAAGCCCACGATATACACAACTGAAATTCAAATCCGGGATCACTTAAAAGCTGGCTTGAAAACGTTGATATAAATGTAGTCATATTAATTAAATAAAATGATCATCTGAATTTAAAAACTCTTGAGAAACTCGAAACCAAATAAAACCCAGAAAATATTTTTTAGTTTTTACCAAATAACCATGAAACATATTTATTAAAATGGTTATCATATTTTTTAGTTTTTACCAAATAACCATGAAACATATTTATTAAAATGGTTATCATATTTTTTAGTTTTTACCAAATAACCATGAAATATATTTATTAAAATGGTTATCATATTTTTTAGTTTTTACCAAATAACCATGAAACATATTTATTAAAATGGTTATCTTACGCATTTCTTTGTGAAATAAATCATGCTCTACGACGCACTACGATCGAAATGGCCATAAATGAGAACAAATCTTAAGTCTCTTACATCGAAATAAAGATCATTATGAAACACGTACTTAATGAATTTCTGAATGTGTAAAGCGTGATCATTGTAGCTTGTCCACATTTTAATCTGCTGTATTTTTTAATTTTTAAGTTATCGAAATAACAGAAGAAATTAATAGTATGGCTAGTTGCCAATATTTATAATATTAAAAAAATATTAAAAAAGTGACAATTGACAGGCATATAAATGAAACTGAATGTTGAACGAGGCACCTTGTACATTTTACTATCAAGACTTCCTTTTCCTGCTTTTAAATATACCGTATTTAATATTCTTGGCTTAAAGAATAAACAAGAAAATGAAGAAAGGCCACGCCATGAAACTAATATATGTAATAAATATTGTATTTCTCTCTTGACTATACTTCTCTTGGAGAAGTTCTTTATTTTTAAAGATAAAGGTATTAAACACGGTAGGTTTAGAATCCGGAAAATGAGACCTATCTGTAAAATTTACAGGGTTCTCATTAAAAAAAAGCAAGTTGACCCTTTTATGCCTTCATATAATTTCTCAGGAAGGTGCAGAATTAACGAAATGAGCAAAAACTGAAGAAAAAAACTTCTAATAAACATAGGGAAGAAGATTAATTAATTTATTAAAAATATCATTTCATGTCAATCATTTAACGCACAGAATGCAATTGATGAAATTAACCGTTTTTCGTCATCTTAAAAAGAACATGGAATTGGATATTTCATCTTCAATATAAAAATGTTGAGAAGTCCTTATAACCTATATAATGATTTTCTTTTACCAATATGAATTTATGGTAGAAATATCTCACTCGTTATATCAAATCGTTACTTTAGTTGCAGTTAGACGGAAATCTTTTGTACAAAAGTTTGGGTTTGAATTACTAACAAAAGGGCCAAAAACCAAAAGCAGGAGGATTCAAAAAGGCAGAACTTTCAAAAATATCTCCATCGAGTTCAAATTATTGACAAGTAAGGATATCAATAAAATAGGTATGTCAAACGAACGATTGTCCCCTTATTCTGTCAGAGCAGAGTTCATGTTAGTACTTGCAAAAGGCGTGATGCTATTTGGATTACCAATAGATATACATGCAATACAGATGACTACTTTATTGTAAATTACATAAAACGTACATAATGAGTGGTTATAAATGGAGCCCTTCATTAACTTTTTAACCGATGAAGAAGAATGTTATTAAGTCGACTCTATGTATTTTTCTATTATTGGTCCAATAGCAAGCGTATTGAAAAAATGTCAAAAATGGCGGAATGGAGTCATTTTGAACAGTTTACGCAACGCTACATTGACCAATATATGAGTTCATATCTTCGTTCACCATTCTCAGAAAAAGTGTGTATTTTATATTTATTGTACAATAAGACAACTCATTATACAATGGTGTTACATATGACCCACGTGGCTATTTGTTAAACCTGACTTTTACACAATAAAACTCGTATAAACACAAATAAAAAGGATGAAATAAAATTTTTTACAAAAAAAATGGAACCGACTTCAAAAAAATGCAAGTGAAAAATATTTTATTTCATCTTGAAACATTTAGTCTGAGAAGTTGGCGCCAAACTAAGGAAGACAATAAGATAATATACTCCTGGTATTAGACATCAAAACACTCAATATATAATAAATATATTTTTGAAGCCGGTTTAATTTTTGAACTGTTTTTGTACAGTATAACCGGTTTAACTTACAACAAAATGATTTAAGACATAAATTTAATTTAACATAAGTTTTGAAAGATCTATCACCTGATATCAACATCCAGTTAAAACAGAATTTGGTATCGGTATCACTAGTTGATATCAAGGTGTCAAAAATCGGCATTTCTGGCCAGACCGGTCAATATCAGGTGATAGATCTTTTAAAACCAAGATAGGAAAATGCAACATATTTTGTTCTAAGTTCATATTCTACAGGACGTTAAAGTTAGCAAATAAAGCCATTTTCATATATCAGCTGCTTCAAAACAAATGAATTTAGAGATATAGTAGGTATGTTACTTAAAAACATCTAGAATTTACAGTAGAATTAAAAAATGTAAAAATAAACTATATTTAGTTCTATTTAAAAAAACATTAATTACACCCTGTATAGGAATAAATTTCATTTTTAAAAATTCAGGCTCCTGTCTGTAATTTCATATAAAACATTTTGTGCTAAATCCAAAATTTAACAAGTTGAGGGGCACCGTATAATCAATCACCCTGTATGTACATAGGTCTATCAATCGAAGTAGATATACCAGAAAAAGATCTTTATTACTTCTAAATTACTAAACTGATACATTATACGACCACAGACTATAGCTAAGAATGATTTCACGAGATACCCCTTTCTTTCAAATCTCATGTTGAATAAATCATATCTGACCTTGGTTAATCCGTTAGGGATATAAGATATTGAAGTAGGTTCGCAACATTTAAATTGCCAGACTGTAAAACGATCTCTATTTGCATATAATAAAATTTCTATAAACGAAAATAAAAATGTGCAATGATAGTTTTTTGTATCGATTTATATTTAAGTATAAAAAAAATTAAAACATCTATCATCACAAGTATGATGGGATTAAACAAAAACATGTCGCTGACTTTGTATTAGATTTAAAGTCAGTGATTATATCAATCTAATTCATATTCGCTTTTTGTTCTATAACTGTAAATCTGATTATACTCTACATACGAAAAAGAAAAACTAAAAGTAATGCTTTATTTTAAATATTATGGGATTTTATATGCCGAATGGGTTTCTCCTTTTTCAGATATATTCTTATCCTATTTTTACTCTTTTTGCTGTAATATTATTAGAAGTCATTTGTTATTTAATTTTGTACTAATGATTAATCTGAACGAATGTATTTTGGTAATATTGTCGGATAAGGGTCGATAATAATGTAAAATAGACAACAAAAATGTCTGTAATAAAAAATAATCGCATAAGTCTTTTTAACTCAAGAAATGATGCTTTTACGCAACAATATAAGGTGCAGATTAATCCCTACTGATCATCGTTGAGAACATTTTAACAAAACACCTTAAATAGAAGCAAAGCCAGATAATACTTTGTATAGACGATCCATCCAATGTCTAATAAATTACCCCTAAATGGATCCTAAATCTTTATTGTGTTACCTATAGTAGAGATCCATCAAGAGAATTTCGCGTAGCACAACGCCCGGGGTCGACGCTGTTCGCCTTGCATAAGGTACAGAGTTGTCAGTAAGCACGCCTCTGGTAACACCAAACTACATATTGTTCCTAAATAAACTGCGACACGAATAGTTGATGTGATTAACTTATTTGTATCTGATGGACCCTCTATTTGAAGTATAATCAGTCTTCGATATAAATTATCAATATGATTGCTAGTAAAGTATATTAATTTTCTAAAAACAGGAGCTATAGGCAATTGTTACTTGGATAAAAGAAGTCATTAAAGATTAATGCGACAAGAAACAAAACTGATCTTAATGCTATATAAAAATCAACTTTGAAGCAAATTAAACAAAAGCTAAATTTGATTTTAAAGTTAAATGAAACGAATTGTCATATATAAAACGCAGGATACAAACTAACGGTGAATATTTTATAAAATTGCCTATTTTCAGAAAATTAATCGTTCGTAATTTCTACAAAGGTATCACGTATTTTATCACTTTACAAAAATGGAAAAGCCCTTAAAGGAACATTTATTTCTTCAGCTTTACCACATAATAACAAAGTTCAGAATCATATTATTTTTCGTATTTGTTTATTGACTTAGCTAAACAAAATGAGAATAAAATTCCTACGACTTCGATGAGACCAAGGACGGCAGCAATGATGATAATAAGGTTCATGTTCAGCATTATCCAATCTATTACCTTCTGGTAACATCCCTGTAATAAAAATTGAATCAGTTTTGCTAGAAAATAGGATCAAATAACGTAAATTTGTGTGTATACAGCATAGATATTGAAACATGTTGTTAGAAAATTATATTGGCAAATCTTTTATATTTTATTGTGTAGTTTATTTATACACGACATCATTATTTTCTATAAAACTGAATTAACAATTGTTTTATTATTTTAAGTCTTTGAAAAAAATAAAATCACAAAAGTATTTATAACTATCTTGCAATATCAAAATATGTATACATTTATCATCATATCAACAAGCCTGTCACGAAAAAAGAAATTAACACAGGAATATGCTAGAAAATGTCAATTTGCCAGCTCTGCATTGGCAGAATAGGATATTATATAACAAATGTTGAAAATGGAAGTTCAAAAAAAATTATTTGAGTTTGAAAACGATCACCTTCACATGAGTAATGTATACTATTTTTCCTACGACCACGAAGAATCTTCAGTAGGACTTTTATTATTATGTTTACTTGTTTTTCAGCAGTAGTGTTGAAAAAATTGTTTTTAACACTAGTGTTGAAAAACTGGATATCTCCATTGATTAAATGTTGATAAAATAAGTTATAAGTAGGCTTTGCTTTTTCAACTTTCTGCCGCGTTGAAATAGTATATTTTATTACAAGTCTGAAAACTCGACTTTTCCCGGGAAAAGCCGATTATGGACGTGTAATAAACCATTTTTCATTGCATCTCTTCGAAAACAACGTGTGAAAACAAATGGGGTTGGCCGTGATATTTGGTGTTGAATTACGTCAGATTACTGTCAAAATAAAACGTTAAGTGTGGGCTTATAATAAATATTATATTCAGGTTGAAACGTAACGAGGAGAGCATGTAGCCTGTAACTGAACCAGGTATACTGATTTAAAATAAACTATTTATAATATCCTTCCAGTAAGCATTTTTTTAAAGCAAACAATCTAGTACGCCTAGAAAAATAAATGCATAAACAAAAGTTGCACTGTATGCTGTCAGTCAGAAGTTTTATGTCAAGGTGTTTGAAACTTGAATAAAATGTATTTTTAAAAGATTTTTTTATCTGATTTTGAATTGTTTTGTAGAAAGTAGTTACAGTGCCTACAGTTTGTTAACTATACGGATTAATTAGAGAAAGGTAAGTAAAATTTAAAAACGTTTTTTTTTGTTAAAATTTAATTTGGTATGTGGCCGCAGAGCTTATTTACTGCTTACATGCGCAAGATGTATTATTATTTTTTTAAAAACACTTTCTTACATTGAAATATTGCTTTCTGTCATTCTCCGTTTTTCCAGTTTATTCGGTTTTAGATACAGTAGTGTCTGTAGAAAAAAAATATTTTAAAAACTTTTGCCCCAATTCGCCTCCAGGCAAAATTTTTAATTTTTTGATGTATGTTGTATTTAAAAAAAAATAATAAAAATAACATTATGGATTTTTTACTTATATCTATACCAGTGGCGGCTCGTGAGTATATTGAAGGGTGAGGCTACATGAGGTTAATTTTGTTTAAATGTGAATAAATTTCCACGTCACCCATGAGGTGTTATTCTGCGACGCGTTGACTTTTTTTTTTTAATGGAGGTCATCGCCAATAGCCCTACTAAACCATTAAAAACTAAAAAAATAAACTCTAAAAAAAAGTAAATAAAAAGTATACAAAACAAGTAAAATATGTACACCTATCACTAAAATATAGCGGTGATTGCGATAATAAAAACATAATTTAGTTTATTAAAACTTAAAATAAATAGTTGTATGAAATAAGATAAAAAAACTACTTTTTGTACATTAAATCTATACGTCTGTCTTTTAAGGTTGCAAATTTATCTATAATTTGGTCGTAAAAGTTTTGGTCTTCACTAAGTTCTGACAGTAATTCCTGCTCTATTGACATCATTGCTAAACCCGAAAGCCGTTCTTGTGTCATTGTGTTTCTTAGGTAGGTTTTGATCCGTTTAAGACATGAAAAATTTCGTTCGGCCGATACACTTGTTGCGGGAATAGTTAAAACTAAGTTAAAAAGCTTATATGCTTCCGCAAAAATTGCTTTAAAATCTTTAAATAACAAAGCTAGACTTTTTTCGACATCTAAATTTGAAAATTGTTCATCCCTATACAATACAGAAAGCTCATTCTTTAATCTATCTCTGTCAAAAATGTTTGGATAATTTTTTAATAAATTATTTAATAAGTCGTCTGGAAAGCATTTAACATATTCCGAATATTTTGTGCAATCGACTAAAGCAATGAAATTTAAATTTTCAAACCGCGTCCCTAATTGAAGAATTATACAATCTATTATTTCGAAATATAATATTTTATATTTAGTAAAAATATCAAAGTCGCTAGAACATTGCCCTCGACGTGTGTTAGTTGGCAGAATAGTGGCTTTTTTAGCAATATTGAAAGTTCTTTGAAATGGTCCTCGTTTCTAAATTCAATAATTCGTTGCTTGGCAAGGTTTATTTGCGAAATGCAGTAATTTATATCTAAATGCTTTAACTGTAATATTTGAAACAGTACATCAGTGCAACTAAAAATTTGTTTATAAATATGCGTTAAAAGGCAAAATTCGAAATCATTAAAATGCTTTAGAAATCCTTTTGCACCATTAATAGATTCTGTTCCAGAACTTAAGTCATTAATAATAGTTTCAAATACTATAATTAAATTGTCCCATTCATTAGCCACTAAGTTTAAAATTTTAGACCGTGTATACCATCGCGTTTCTACAGCTCTCGGAATTCTTTTACCTACTATCTGATTAAGCACAAAGGCCGTTTTGGTGATTGGTGGAAATAATTTGGTATTCCTAACAAAGTGGCAAAAAATATACGACTTTGGGTAATCAGTTTTGTTCCCTGTTGTAAAACTAGATTTAATCTGTGAGCGCAACAATGAGTAAACATAGCTAAAGGAGCAATAGATCTAACTTTTGTTTGAAGCCCATTTATTTCACCTGCCATAACACTAGCCCCATCGTAACACTGCGCGACCAATTTAATTTTAAAGTCATAAGGCTCTAAGCTGTTTTGTATTAAATGAAAAAGGTTGTCTGCTGGTCTATTATCGCTAACGTCAAAAAATCCTAAAAATCTTTCTTTTAAAGATCCGTTGGTCACATATCTAATTGTTATCGAACACTGTGATTTTTCTGTTATATCAGTACTATCATCCGCAATTACGCCAAAAAAACAACAATCGGTGTCATTGATTTCTTTTTTTATATATTCTTGAATATAGTCATGTATGCAACCAATTAGTTCATTTTGTATAGTCTTAGATTGTCCCGTAAAAATATTACTAAATTTAGCACAATGTTCAGTAAGTTCGGCATTTCTTTTTATTAAGCATGCAAATATTTCCTTAAAATTGCCACGGTTAAAAGAACCTGTTGTTTCATTATGACCTCGAAATGCCAAGTCCTGTTTACCCAAAGTAATAGTAACATCAATTAAATAATTTAATAATAAACGGTTTTTTCGAACATTTTCATTATAAACAATTTTATTAAGACTTGCATTTTCTTGTAGTGCATCCGCAATAGTCGCCCTATTTTGCTCCAGTCTTGTAAGTGCTACCGAATTTTTAATATGCTCTCTTGAACTTTCATGCGATTTTACTGCTCGTGAAAAATTTTTTAAATCCGAATATCCGCCCCCTGAACTCCAATTATTTTTGACGCAACCTAATAAAATACAAGGCCAACAATATAAGCTTTCTTTATAAATACTTCCGCATAGCCACCTATAAGTGTCGTACCAAGATATTTGAAAAGTTCTTGAATATTTTTTACCTTGCCTCTTATCGTTAAATATTGCTAAAATTTTCGGCGTCGGACGGCTACCTAATATCTGTTTCTTTTCAGTTTCGCTTCTTCTTAAAAAAGGAGTTTCAATTAATGAAGCAATAATGTCGTGAATAGGATTCATTTCAAAAGCAAAAAGCAAATACAAAAAATGGAACGCTCCAACTTACCAAATCAAAACAAAACAAAAACTTACGCGAATTTATTCACCTTAAAAGACAGAACGCCCTCAATCAGCGATTATCGCAATCTATTTCCTATTTCTTTCTCAGCCGCACGCACCACGTAAAAAGAAGCCGTTAGAATATTTCGCTAGTCATGTGATTTAAATAACCAATAAAAGCATATCCAAGCTACCGATTTATCGCCTCAAGAATGCAATAGAAAACGCGTGCATCGGCAATCGCCATCCCGCTCTGTCGTAATCAGGTGACTCGCCGGCATCGGCACCGGCCGTTGATAAATAGGTCAGAAGTCCAAACTTTCCAAGCTAAAATTATTTCGCCTCATTCGAGAGCACTTTCTTTAGGAATGGGTTTGCACGGATTGCACTGTCGGTTTTTTGATGTGGTCAGAATTTATTTTCTAAAATATTTATTATGGGATTATATTTTGTTTTTTTTTTTTAATGTTATTATGTTGTAAAACTGTTAAAAAGTATATTTCTAATTGGTAATAGATAAAAAGTTATATAAAAAAATTCTCTTTTCCTTTATTTTGGGGGTGAGGCGCGGCCTCAGAGGCCTACCCTGACGAGCCGCCACTGACCTATACTAGAAACGAAAGTTTCTTGTTTTATTGAGAAGGTACGATGCAAATCAAAGTCTATTAGGTGAAGTTTTCCTAGGGTTAAGCATTTTTAGATATACAGGATGTTTGCAAATTAAATAGAGATGTTTTGAAAACTGCAAAACTCTTGTTTGAATAAAATCTGGATTAAAACTGTTCATGAGACTAGAAATAGATACCTTAATGAGAAAAATAAATAAAAAAAAATCTTACATTTTTCATTTGCTAACTGAATTCTTCTATTACAGAGTAATCCAGAGCAAGTGAAAACATGAATCTTAAAAGAATAGATGTGTTTAATTTCTGGATTGATAAAAACGGTAATCGTAAAGATAAAAATCTGCAAGTATGCCGCAAGATCTTAAATATAATGAATATCAAAAGCCCCAAGTTTGAAGAGTCTACAAAAAGAAAAATTAATGAAATTTGCGACCAGCTATCCAAAAGGTGGAAAAAAAGTAATCGTACGAAGAGTAGGTTTTTAAAAGAAAACGCTAAATGGATAAATAGTACTGTTCTTCTATTCCCGCAAATGGATAACAAACTTGCTGGGAAGACCCGAAAAGTCATTTTCCTCGAGTAGTGAAAGAACTAGAAGAAGAAAAATTAAGGAATTAGCAACAAGTTGCGAGCAAAATCAGTTAATTGGAGCAACAAAGCTAAGTTTAAAAAAAGACGGAAAAAGAGATGAAGTCAAACTGCTTAAAGAGAGTCTCGAAACCTCTCCTACTAGAGTCTCAAAAATAATAAGCAATTGGAATATACAGAAATCAAAGCCAATTATACCATACACAAGTGAAGAAGCACTTAGCTTGATTATTGAGACTAAGTTATCAAAAAGTGGCTATTTAACCATCAGAAGAGAAGGAAAAGAAAGAAACTTTGATGTTTATCCTTCATACAAAAAAATTTTGCAGGCAAAATTATGCTGTTATCCATCTCCTGATAACATTTTGGTAACAGAGTTATCTGCAAAAATTAAGTTACAAGGGCTTTTGGACCATACTGTTTCCCGAATTATTTGATCTCAATCAGAAGTTTTCGAAAATACATCTGGACCTCTTGACTTAATTTTAATCACAAAATGGGGGTGTGACGGTAGCACAGGTCACAGTGAATACAAGCAGTTTATTGAAACTAAAAATGCTTCAGATTCAAATATTTTTTTAACTTCACTTGTACCTTTGCAATTATTTTCTTACTCAAAAATCGATCAGACTCAAAAAATAATTTATTGGCAGAACCCTAGACCATCGTCAACGAGGTATTGTAGGCCACTTCACTTTTATTTTCAGAAAGAAACTACTGCTTTCACATTACAAGAAGCAGCCTCTGTAAAAAAAGAAATTGATGAACTAAAACCTACAGAGATGAATCATAACGGTCAATTTTTATCTATCAAACACCAAATGAAAATGACGATGATTGACGGGAAGATCTGTAGTGTTATGACAGAGACATCTTCAAGCCAAGCCTGTAACATCTGTGAAGCAACACCTAAAATAATGAACAATATACAAAATGTAAAAACTAGACCAATTAACAACGAGGCCCTTGATTATGGATTATCGACTCTCCATGCGTGGATACGCTTCATGGAATATTTTTTACATCTGGCTTACAGACTAGATATCAAAAAATGGCAGGCTAGATCGCAAGAGGAAAAGAACAGTGTAAAAGAAAGAAAGAAAAATATTCAGCTTAAATTTAGAACCGAAATGGGTTTGATTATCGATAAAGTAAAAGCAGGTGGAGGTGGAACAAGTAATGATGGCAATACCAGTAGAAGATTTTTTGCTGATCCATTAGTTACCTCCAAGATATTAGAACTAGACGAAGAATGCATCAGACGTTGCTCTTGTATATTACAAGTCATGTCATCAGGTTTTGCGATAAACGAAAGTAAATTTCAGGAATATGCGGAAGAAACTGCTAATTTGCTGGTAAATAAATATCCATTTTACTATATGCCGAGCAGCGTGCATAAAGTCTTAATTCATGGTGCATCAATAATTTCGGCGGCAATACTTCCTATAGGGATCTTATCAGAAGAAGCGCAGGAATCACGTAACAAAGATCTTAAGCACTACAGAGAGCATTTTTCCAGAAAAACGTCCAGAATTGATACCAACCAAGATCTCTTAAACAGATTCCTAATCTCTTCTGATCCATTTATATCTGGATTAAGAAGTTTACCCAAGAAAAATAAACATATTTTTTTTTCTGAAGCTTTGCATCTGCTTAAGGACGATAGTTCATCATTGGCACAAAGTGAATCATCCGATTCCGAAGAGGAATAGTATTGTTAATAATTATCTTACTTACTTAATAAGTTCAACTAAATTTTTTTTGTTAATCATTATTTTACTTGCTTAATAGAGTTTAACTAATTTTTGTGGCCTATTTTTTACTGTAAAAAATTTAAATCAAACCAAAGAATATTTTGGCGTTACAATCGGGGGGGGGGGGGGGGTGTCATTTAGTTAATTTTCTATGGTCCTACCCTTTTTTTCAAATTCTTAGGCCACACGCATGTTTTAACGCTCATTCCTAAAATACTCATACATGCAAATTAGAAATAAGCCTTCCAGTCTTTTCCTCCACCCTGTATAATTTTTTGATGGTGTTTCTTTTCACACCAAATAGTGTTTGTGTCTTATACTAGTGCATTTTATCATATTCTAAAGTTTATTTTGAACAAACAATATTTTTTATCTGTTTGACCAAAATTGTTATTCCGGAGCCCACTGTGCAGTGCTCTCTGTCAGTTTCATATGTGTTAGCATTCTTGTTACAGTTAAAAAGTGAAAAATTATTATCAATTATTATTCCAAAAGTTATTTGCAGGGTCTTTAAACAAGCGCTGTCGCATCATGTCAACTAAACTCTGCAAAAATGCAACCGGTTTATCTCTACTAACTGCGTTATTGTAACCTCGACACCGTTAAAAACTCCGTGTTGGTTCTTTTTTTCCTCCAAGTTCAGCTTTCAAGCTTTCCAGAATTCTAATAGTTCAGCACGTCTCTGATTAATTGCATGAGATTTGTTTTCCTGAATTAAAGTATTCAAGGTGACATTCCTAATTCACAAACAATATCGTAGAAGAGTCCAAATTCGTGTAGGAAAAATAAAGATTCTAATTTTCTTTTTACCCCAGTTGCTGTGGCAACGTGTGCACGCATAGCCGGATAATTGTTCCAAACAGCTTTTACACCTTGCTTGTACACCAACATACATTTAAAACACGACCTATTTCTTTCGCTTCAATGCCTACCTTCATACAAGCTTCTACCAAACCGTGCGTGATCTTAGAACATTGATGATAATAAGCGTAAAGTTTGTTCCCTAGACACACTGAGAACAGGAAACACCAGTACACTCCTTTAGAACGTCTTTTACCGCAAGTTACACGCGATGAATAAACGATTATAGAACACTCACACTCGCACCGTCGGTTGCAAGCACTATCTAATTTTTTACAGGAAATAATTTTGATATTCCTACACGTTCCAACCAGGAGCAAAGGGCTGTTTCAATAGTTTCTGCATCTTGTCTATCGAGCTCAATCAAATCTAAGATTCCTCAGTGGGAACCTCTGCATCAAGATATGATACAATATATACTATTAGAGTACACTTGGTACTCAGCGTGGTTGATTCGTGCACCACAAATACAGTTAAGTTGCTTACATTCGACATATTGCCAATTTTTCGAGTACTTGTTTCAGGTGGCTCCGCAATTAACTCAAGAACTGCCTCTACTAGTTCCACAGTTCGTACTTCTCGATTTGTTTCTTAAATGTACCATTTTGCGCAAACGTTGATGAAGACCAGCAAATATTGTGTGATGGGGTACCCTTCGTCCTGGATACAACCCAGCATACAGCTTGGCGACCATTTCCATTACTTCGACCATAAACAAAATGCATATCTGACAATTCCGCATTTGTAAAATTTTCCATTCTTTCACATAAAAGAAATATTTATTACTTATTAACAATAATGTTATAACAAACTAAAAAGCTTAAGAATGAAGAAACGCTAATTTGACATTTCGTTAAAATATTCGTATTTAACAGATAAAGGTAGCCTACTCGATAATGTATTAAAAAATGAAAAATACGCGTTAAGATGTTTTATTTTTTTGCATAAAAACCGCGCCCCATATGAAAAAAAGACAAGAGATTTTCAGTCACAAATTGAACAAGAAATCCAAAAATGGTTTTTAATTTGAAATTTCTCAGTGGCGTACCACTTTTTTCTTTAAAAAAATTAAGATCCTTCATGCGTGTATCATGCATGCATGCATATAAAATTCTTAATTGCATGCCAAAAAAACGCGAAATACCTCTTAAACCCACTAAATTTCATTGACATATCTCTACCGATTTTAGAGCAATAAAAATCATCAGATTTTAACAAAAACTTTAACACCCCGTATCTCGGAAAACGAATGAATTGCGGACATACATTTATATAGCAAACTGTCAATATTTTTTCATGCAGAATCACTCCCTGAAGTTTGTCGCACTTATTTACTAACACCCTGTATATATATATATATATATATATATATATATATATATATATATATATATATATATATATATATATATATATATATATATATATATATATATATATATATATATATATATATATATATATATATATATATATATATATATATATATATATATATATATATATATATATATATATATATATATATATATATATATATATATATATATATATATATGAGGTAATACTTCAGGTACATAATCAGGACCAAAAAATAAACATAAAAGTCTATATAAATAAGTGTCCGCAAGGCCTTAGTTCTCGAGATACAGGGTCTATGATAATGTAAATAATGGAGTGAAAATTATATACGAGGGTTTTTTGGTATGACAAATTCGAATCTAATATTAGTATTGCTTTTACTTGTAGGGGGCGCCACCTACATGTCTTTCTACTTCTTCGAACAATCACAACTTTTTGGTACAGTCTTGTATTACATTTTTGAGCAAAACAAATTATTCCCTTGCCATTTCTACGTCAAAAAGGTATACCTGTTAAAAGTGGATACGAGCAACCGTTTTCGAGATATTTGGATTTAAAACAGTTTCGGCGCATGTGATTTTTTTTATCAAATTCACATAAAGTATGCATGTATTGTAAAAAAATAGAAGTGTGCCTTGCCTGACAGAACAACTGCTGGTTGGTGTTCTCATCGTTTTTCCTCTTACTTAGCAATAGGAATGTCAGTTAATAATAAGATCAAATTTTGTCACTGTCAATTTCTGTTCATAACTTTTATTATCTGACAATAATCATTTAAGAAACTTTAGATCTAAATACGTCATTATGCCTGTGATATTCTCACATCGTGAATATGCAGATATGATATTCGTCTATGGCTTCTGCAATGGGGTCGCAATTCAAGCAGTCGCGGAGTACCAGCGTCGTTTCCCAGATAGAAGAGTTTTTCAACAAGTTTTCACTACTGCTGGAGAATCTGGGATGTTTCCAAGTGCGAAAATTGTATCTGAAAGGGAATCGGGACCCAACGTTGAAGTAGAAGAGGCTATACTCAATGCCGTCGAAAATGATCCAAGCATAAGCACTAGGCGGATTGCAGATACTTATCAAATTACACAATCGTCTGCTTGGAGAAATCTTCACATTAATTGTTTATACGCATTTCATTTACAACGGGTTGTACAGGTATGTTTTGTTCACTGATGAAGCACAGTTCATGCGTGATGGCATAAATAATCTTCACAATGAACACCGGTGGTCCTATGAAAATCCTCACGCTACAGTAGAACATAATTTCCAACATAAATTTAGCGTTAATGTGTGATGTGGAATGTTAAATGGTCATTTAATTGGTCCATTTATAATCGACGGTAGTCTTACAGGAGAAAAATATTTAAACTTTCTTGAAAATCACTTGCGAAATCTATTAGAAGATGTTCCCCTTAATGTAAGACAAAACATGTATTTGCAGCATGATGGAGCCCCTGCACACTACAGTTTACTTGTAACAGATTTTTAAAACCAAAACTTTCCAAACCGATGGATTGGTCGGGGAGGTCCGTTTAATTGGCCACCTAGATCGCCAGACCTTAATCCTTTGGATTATTGTCTTTGGGGATGGTTCAAATCACTGGTATATTCCACTAAAGTAAATACAAGAAAAACATATTGGATCGGATAACAAACGCAGCACAAACACTAAGAAATGCGCCCGAATGTATCCACAGAGCAACCCGAGCTATACACCATAGACCTGACCTGTGCTTAGAAGCAAATGGTGGAATTTTTGAAAATTATAAAACGTAACCTAGATTTTATTAAAAACAACTTAATAATAACAATTTTAATAAAAATTAAATACCTTTTGTTTAGTTTATGTCTGAGGCACTGAATACAAACCTCAAAAAAATGTGTTAGTCTTTCATTTCAAAGCTTTTGTGCCAAGATACGTTTAAATTTGGACAAAATAACAAACTTTTAAAATTTTGGGATAAAAAATTACATGCGCCGAAATTGTTTTAAATCCAAATATCTCGAAAACGGTTGCTCGTATTCACTTTTAACAGGTATACCTTTTTGACGTAGAAATGGCAAGGAAATCATTTGTTTAACTCAAAAATGTAATACAAGACTGTACCAAAAAATTTGTGATTGTTCGAAGGAGTAGAAAGACATGTAGGTGGCGCCCCCTACAAGTAAGAGCAATACTAATATTAGATTCGAATTTGTCTTACCAAAAAACCCCCGTATATCAGTTTTCACTCCATTATTTATATTATCATAGATTTTATTTAAAAAATAGGAAAATTAAATAAAAACTTTAACACCCTGTATCTCAAAAACTAAGGCCTTGCGGACACTTATTTATATAGACTTTTATGTTAATTTTTTGGTCCTGAATATGTACTTGAAGTATTGACATTTCCTCATGAATCACCATGTATATATATATATATATATATATATATATATATATATATATATATATATATATATATATATATATATCCTCTGTCTGTCTGTCTTATAACTTGAAAAGATTTCATATTAATAAACAAAATTATTTAAAATGTTCCTCAAATAATCTTACCGTTTTGTAATAAGAATTAGCGTCATTGGGAGAAATTACACAGTTTGGATCCAAGGGGTTGTTATCCAAGCTGAGAGCACAACATGATGGTGGAATTATGTAGCTTTGTTCCTTCCATGCTTGGTTTTGTTGGTAATCTTGTCCACCATCAACCTATAATAGCAAAAATCAAAAAATATTTTTGTGTGAGGAGCATCATGCATCTTAATCGAAAATATTATCACTCATCTTCAAAGAAATATTGACATATATTTAAGTAGCAAATAATTATTATACTAAAACAGCAAATAACAAATTACGAATTTAATGTTTACACCGATTTTCGCAGGTAATCAATAAATATGACATTATTCAGGTATTAAAAACTAAAATCTACAAGTTCTATACTGGTTTATATAATTGTAGTTGCGCATAAACACACAGCAAAAAAATAGATACGTCAAATCAGTTTAATAAGCCTAAATTCTTAGAAAAATGATTATATCCAACCTTTCCTTAAATGATGTTATTCTATTTCTCCGAACTCGTCCAAATTTACCTACAATAACGAAATTCCCTAGATTTCGCAATAAAATATTTCAATTTAAAATTCTAAACCCTAATATTCTCATTATTAACTTACACCACAGCATTTCAAGTTTATTTGTAAGGCGTCCCAGGCCATGGTAACTGCATCTTTCGTGTCCGTGCTATTGTAATATTGTTCTAGAGATAGTTTTAGGATATTCTTGGTTTCTTGTTCAGCCTGTAACAAACAAAAATATTTGCATTGATTTAAAAACGTATTATACAAATTTTAATTTAAAGAAATAAAATACAATAGAAGGTCGTGAAAAGTCGCTACTACATAATATTATCATACATTCGAGATAATGGTAGTTGAAACCTGAAAATTTAACATTGTGGATCTATTCTATATTAGTTTTTAAAACTCTATTTAATGACACTAGTTCACAAATTATTAAATAGGTATTACTTATTGTTTTGAAGGTATTGGTAAGGTATTAAGTCCAAAAATATCATGAAGGACTTTGTACCTACATTTTGTCCTTAATATTATTGCTTATTATATTGTTTGGGGTTATTTGAAAACCGCTGTCTATCGCATCAAACCGAAAACTCTAGAAGAACTAGAAAAAAATTTTTATAGACAGTACATGGTATGACCCATCAACACTTGCAGAATGTTTTTTCCGAGTTCACGGATAGAGTTTGGCACTCCCAAGTCGCTAAAAAAAGCAGTTCGAACTTTTAATCAAATAGGTTTTTACTTTAATTGTTGTTTATTATTTTTATTACTTCCTTTGTGTAACCGGAAGCTTCCCTCAATCCACGTCTTTTTAATATTAATTCCAAAACAATTGAATTTGGACACAACATGGTATAAAACATATTCCAAATTCACTGAAATAAGTAATAGGTATTGTTTTGTTTATTCTAAGAATCAAACGAAAAGTGCCAGTGTCAAATTTTAAAATTTTTGGCCATTTGATAAAGTCTTCAGAACTAGCATAGTTTAAACCATTTTACTCTAACTTCATCTATTAAGATTTAACAGCCGAAGTGTTAAATTTTCAGATTTCAACTGTCATTATCTGGAACAAATCGTAGAACTTTACGTACAATTCAGATACGCAATAATATACAGAGTGTTCCATTTAAAATTAGCAAATTGACATTTAATTTCGATATAACCGTAAGTGCTGCAATCTTGAAAATATTCTATTTCGATGGCCTCTATCAACAATAGTAGAGGGCCAAATTTTTTTAAGCCGTCCCGCAACATTTTCCCAACCCCGTATATTACCCTAATACGACCTCGCTTCTGGGACGTCGCTGTCAAAAGTCAACACAAACATAATGCAGGACTATAGGTCCATAAGAGTACGAACCAATCAACAAGCAGTATACAAGACATCATATTGTTTGCCATCTTTGTCTGACATACATATTTTCCCTAGGAACGCCTTCTGAGTGTCTGTCCACAACGACGTACCGCACATCGCATTGTTTATGTAAATATATCTATATCCATAAATGCACATAACACTCACACTTACTTTATATATTATGCATAAATGCAAGAATTCATAAAGATGCCTCGCCCATCGCACCGCACTTAGCCGGGTACGTTCTCCTCGCACATGAACATTGAATTTGGTATTTCGTTTGGCCATACAGATCGCAGAGCAGCCCAATGGATATAGGATACAAAAAAATAAAATTTTAAAATCTGTGCAACATTATTGAATTACTCCAGAGGATTTCCGGCATTTTCTATAATATATTCAAAAGCAGATATACTCGTTTCCGCATATTAAAAAAAATCAATGTGGGTTTCGTCGTTATAAAGCTGATGGAATTTCATACTCATTTTTTTTATGGAAAAGATATCCAAGTGAATAAACAAACTACATCAGTGCGATGTACCCGCTATCAACGTGGACTCTACTAATACTCCAAAATTAAAGCCAGGTTAAGTGCATGCATGCAATGTACGGTGCGCTGTTATGGACATAACTTTAAACAATGCATTAAGGAAATCCAACATAATGAACTCAGCTTAGGCCTTATTCATGAATCAAAGATATGACCTATTTACGAATGGCGTACACGATTTAGATAACAAAAATATCTAATTTTATTTGAACAAACAACTTCTTTTTGAGGGCTCTAGCCTTCAGCCTAAAGAAAGATCCGCGCCTGCTAGCAGTGTAAAGTACGGTTAACAGTTAAGAATTTTAAGATTTCGCTAGAGCTGTCAAAGAATAATTGAATTTAGTTAAGACTATTTTATTCACACAATTAGATAGTGTACAAAACAATGTACTTAAATTTGTTTAGACTTAGATTTGACTTTTTTGGCCTAATATATTTATCCTGTTGTAATTTAATGGATGCCTAACCAGCCCTGTCCAATAGAAAATATTCTACTACAAGTAGTTACCGATGAATACATGTAAACATCACTTGAGAAAAACTCTTTTTTTAAGATGCATGCATTTCTTTAGACGAATCTTTAATAGAAACTAAGTAGAAACCTGGCGACTCCATCCGTTTTTTGGTAAATAAATAACAAAAACTGTAAAACGACAGGTAAGGTAAACTCAGAAATCCAGGACATTACATTAACACTGATTTTAATTGTACATGAGTAATAATATACATCATGTACTCTGTTTCTTTTTAAAATAAGTGAACAAAAATACTAAACCTTACTTTGGATTTGTATATAACTGCTAATACCCCAGCTGCAATCTCCATAATAAGGATGGCAATTAATAATATTCCATACTGAAATAGAAAAAAAAAAGAATTATGACAACACAAGTAACATCAATAAATAATTCAACATCATACATGTTATATTCTAAATTCAAAAATATACTTGGAAAAATAAATTATACTAGCATATATCTTTAAAATATGGCTTCTAATAGCCACAACTTATGTTTATGTCTGTCATGTGAATATATCCAAAGATATTATATAAAGACAACTTTTTGGTCAGCATCTTCATAGGCATATAACTTTCTATCGAGATATTTCCAATTCGAGGTCAATATAAACTTTTAAAAAAATTTTTAATATCGAATCACTATCTTCATTTCCAGATACGACGTGAATATGGGTAGCAATTATTATTCGTATCACGAATAGGTATAGTCAACAAGATTTTATTTGATGATTTTCTTAACATAAAATTATTAACATTTTCGTTATTTCTGATATAATTTTGTTGTATAAATGCCTCGACTAACTTATTACGATTGCAATGATTGCATTATAACCAGAAATAATTCTCCAAACGTTAAAGGAAGTAAAATAAAACAGGTATGACTAATGAAAGCCTATTGTTATAGTTGAAACAGAAAGAATGACTTTTTATTAGGTCATAAATAATATATAATGAACGCATCTTCTCTAGAAGAAATTAGGAAAATTTTTTATTTCGCGATAATGACATAAAAAGCATATTCTCATATTTTCAAAACAAACTTATACAGGGTAAGTCTGCAGGCTAGACCCCCATTTATTTCTGTAATGGCTGACTATAGGAAACAAACTTTACATAGAATACTTTTCATGTTCATGATATTATTGTGTGAGTCGCGTTCAAAAAAGTAGTTCAAAAAAGCTGGGCGTCGCGCGCGTCGTCCAACTTTATGTTTTTTAACGTGCTTTATTTTATCACAAAAAAATAAAGGAATTAAGAATAATGTAACTATAGAAAAAATAAGAAAACTGCTTAAAAAATCAATCTTGTTAAAAACAATGGATGAGGATACATAGTTGCAAAACCTATTTTTAATTCTGATTTTTATATCTTTAGTGGTAGTTAGTGGAATTACATAAACTTATTTTATATACCCCCAAAGGAAAAAATTGCATGGGGTAAGATCACGTGACCTTGCCGGCCAGGTCATACTAACTCTTCTGTATATCAATTTATTTGGATAAGTTTGATCTAGGTAACAGACATCCAAGCATAATGAAGGGATGCAACATCAGAGGAGCCTCTTCCAAGTATGTAGGCAGGTCGTTTCTTTAAAAGATTAAGTATATTTCACCCATTAAGTGCCTTTTAAAAAACGTGGACCAATAACTGGCGTTCCTAAAATTCCTTTTAATGACCAAACACTCTGATTGTCTACAGCCTTCATACAATAAGGATTTGTTGTGTCTATTTACATCCTCATTAGTTTTAAAAGAAGATTCGTCCGTGTATAAAATATTTTTCAAATATGATTCATTTTCATTAATTCGTGTTTGAAGATCTCTACAAAAATTTGCCCTAATTTTTTGGAAACTCTTATATTAATAAATACATCTAGAAAATGAACACCTCTTGAAACTGATTAACTTCGATACTTAACAGTGCCGAATTACCGACTTATGGGGCCTGGGGCTGTAATCATTCAGAGGTCCCTAAGCCGTGCTGCGAAGGTGCCCATTAAAAATAACTAGACTAAAAAACATTGGCCGCCCTTAAAAAATAACTGATGACTAAAAAAATAATCCGTCTTGTATGCTACTTAAGAATAAAGCCCCGTAAAACCTCGTCACGCACACGTTTTGTATACTATTATTAATTAAGCAGGTTCAACTCGGCCTTTTGTAAATTGTAAAATTTGTATAAGTATCATTTTTGTGAAATCTATTAAATTTACGAGCACGGTATGTATACAAAAAAAAAATCTGAAATTTCAAGCGTAATTCAAAATTAAAATAAAAAATACACACCCACATATAAAAATGCAAAGTTGGTCCACGCCCAGCTTTTTTTGAACCACTCTGTATAGTGAACACACATAAAGTTCGCTGAATATCCAAAATATTTTATTGATTTAAAACTTAAAGTAGACTTTAATACATCAGATTAATGGAGATCAGTTGAAGTATGAAATTTACCAGCAAGTGTCATAAAAATAAACTGAAGAGTTTTATTTTCTTAGTTTATGCATTTTTATCTCTTACGACTATTTAAGGATAAAATATGGATTGGTTTGATTATCTGTAAGACATCTTCAACGCATTTTTGTTAATACGTATTGACGGTCAATTTTTTATAAATAAACTAGTTTGTTTATGATTTTACTGTTGAAAATAGGGATTTGAGCGTTGTTGTGGCAAAGTTGCTATTGTGTTAAATTCTTTCTTGAAAAAAGATAGGAGAAGAAATACCTCTTACATAGTTCGCGATTGATACGACCAAACCTTGTTGCTAAAATACCTTTTAACGCTCTTTAAATTAACCATGGTACACAGCAGCAATTATTGAAATGATAGAAATATTTTTCGAAAATAATCAGTGCGCTAATAGAATATCACAAACCCCAGAATTTATCATGAGGTACACACCTAACAGCCACAAAAATTAAATGTTTGGGCTGGTATTTTTGGCAATCATATAGTTGGTCCTTTTTCATGCCTGAAAATTTGACAGGTGAAACGTATTTACAATTATTACAAGACGCCATAGAGCCAGCGTTAACAGCAATAATTGAAAATCAGAATGATAAGGCGATAAGTTGAGGATAGGTTTATGTTCCAACAGGGCGGTGCCCCGCAACATTATGCAATATTTGTTCGACAATATTTAGGTCAGACGTTTCCAGATCGATGGATTGGAAGAAGAGGTTCTATTGAATAGCCCCCACGTTCGCCAGATTTATCACTTCTGGGTTTCTTTCTATAGGGTCACTTAAAACCAAAATCTATGCGACTCAATCGACTTCATTACAAGATTTGCAACAAAGAATTCTAAATGAGTACCTTCAAATTACTTCTGAAGTATTGCAGAATGTGCAGAACGTTTTGAACGTTGCTTGCGTAAGTCACGCAAGAGTTAAAAATGCATTAAATAATAACATGAGTGTCCTCATTAGTTATTTTTATACCACTTGCTGGCAATTTCTTGCTTTAATTGAACTCTACTAATCTGATGTATTAAAATCTTACTTTAAGCTTTAAATCAATAAATATCTAAAACTATTGAACTAAAGTATATGATATTCTAATCATTTTGAAGGAAATCGAAAGAATTTTTAAAAGAGGTATCACTTGACCCCCCTTTCCATTTAAGATTTTAAGGGTGGTGCCACCCTTGCCTAGGAGGCTGCAGGTGTACGTGATTTTATGATAATTGAGTGTCCTCCTCGAAAAAAAAATCCGACGAGTCCGGCGTTTTTCAAAAAAAAATATGTGCTGCCCGTAAATGCATCTGTTTCGTTTTCGATACGCCATCCTATACTTATTTTTTTAACATTAAAATCACTAGAGACAGACCAAAACTCTTAAAAACTAGTTTAGAAATACTTCGTCAGATATTTGTAAAGGGTTACCCAAAATCTTGTATTTTGTATTCTTTGATAAAAAGTGATGTTACAAAACTGTAAATCTATGAACTATAAATTATTATCATTGTATGATCTTTATTATTATGGGTACAGGACATACCTTCTCCACTTAGAACTGCAAAGATCTTTTAAGAATACGTCCTATCAAGTCAATGTTCGTTTTAAATTTCGACACAGAATTTGGTCAAAAATAACTAACCAGAAAATATATTGCTGATCACAGATTTGGACACAAAAGGTTTTTCTTGGCATTACTCACTTAAACATTATTCATTCTAGTCTGTAATATTAAAATCAAATATTTACAACAATTGTAATCCCTAACTTTTTTTTATGTCCTCCGTCAAATATTCAATTCACAATGCTATGCTTCCAGTTTTTATTGCTTTGGATTTACAAAATACTCAACTGTTTCAGATAAATCTATTGAGAATTTAGATAATTCACGCTTAATAGGCATTGTTACAAAATTTATTGCTCTTGGTCAAGATCTAAGTTAATATTACTTTGATAAAAAAAGATAAGAAGTCACCGCATTTTACAAACATCTGTTATTGTAGTAAAATATTTCTTTTGTTTAATTTTTGTAAAATAAATTAAATTGGGACTAAAGCAAAATAAAAACGTACACAATACACTTCTTTCAGAAGACAGTTTGATTTCTAGTAATTCTTTATTATTGAAAATTATTCGAAAGCTAGATAGTAGGGCCTGGCAAAAAGTGTGATTTTGCTGTCACAGTTCCGACCTGTGACCGCTCCACATATGTCACTGTGACTAAAATCTGTGATGTTGTCACACCAAGAAAAGTGATCAGTTCAAGTAACAGACCAACTTTGAGAGCAGCGCTGGTTGGCTTCGAAAGCGGAAGTGCGGCATTGTGACGACGATTATTTATACCACATATTTTTCCTAGAAAAACTTTACTAAAGATTTTTTGTTCACTTTATGTTGACACTAATACAAAAATACATCGAATATTAAATTTTAAAATGAATTAGTTAATTCGGGATCGTAATATTTTTAGGGAAACTTACATTTGCAATATTTCATTGCAGACGGTAGTAGTAGAAAAAGTAGTGTAATATGGGACTTTTTTAACCCTTTAAATAGTAAATTGGCTTAGTGTGATCTTTGTAAATAGAGTTTTTCATATAAAACAAGTATGAAAAAGTAACTGAATACAGAGCTTGAAGAAACTGGAAATAAAGTACAGAAAGTTTCAAAACAAGAATTGCCCATAGAACAGGTAGGTAGTTTTTTACTGTACTAATTGTAGAGATGTACAGGGTGGTCCCTAAGTAATGGGCCAAAGTTCAACTGTGGAATTTTAAGACCAAGATATTGCAATTTAGCTAAATTTTACTTTTAGTATACCAAATTGATAAAATATTTTTTATTTAAATGTCTGTAAGCAAAGTATAATAAAATAAAATTAAGGAATATCCTAATTAATATATTTCATGTGTTTCTTAGGAACCAAAAGAACGAAATGGAGAGTTAGGTACCAGGTGTACTAGTTCTCTCACTCTAAGTATAATTCAAAGACACCAAAGCATCAGAAATTTCATGCCAAAAAAAGTAACGACATCTGCAAAAAAAGATGGATAAGGCGCTCATGGATATGTTTGTTTTGGACTTTCAGCCCTTCAGATAGTTGAAGATTAGGGATTTAAAACTTTTGTAAAGGAATTAAACCTTGGTTATCTTTTACCATCAAGAAAAACTATATCCAAAACAGTGGAAACCAAAAATCCATCTCCTTTCTCCAATGAAGATATTTTTTCTATTTCTGTATGGGACACTTTCGATTCAGTGGCGGCCACGCATAAACCACAAGGCACAGCGTCCTCAAAAGTCATTGTTGAAGTTCAGCGTTTCTTAGAAGATGATCTATTACCTCGTGATAAAGATCCCTTACAATGGTGATCCCCACACTCTTACAATTATCGAAACTTGGGAATTATTGTCCAAAGAAGATATTGCGCTCTTGGCACATCGGTCCCATGTGAGAGGTGTTTCTCCAATGCAGGAATATTAAATATTTGATAAGTTTACATCTTAATTCAAAGTATAAAAAATAATCGAAATATATAAAATACTTTTTTTGTCTAATTTCGGTGATATTTTCTTGTTCCTGTTATTTTATTTTAATGTTGCTTTTAATAATTACATATACGTTTTTATTTATTGCTGTTCTATTAAGTTTAAATGAAAATATTTTCTGTTACCTTCTCTTTTAATTATTTTGTTGATTGATATTAATATTTAAAGTATTTAATTTATACATTAAGCATAAATAGTTTTCTAGGAGCGCCATCTAGTGTCTGTATTATTCAGCCACATCAAGCGTAAATTGCATAAATTATTTCGCAATAATTGAGTCAACCATGCCAATTTTGCGGATTGATAGACTAATTCCAAAGTAAGTAATTTTTTAGAATGAGTCGAGTCAACACACATGTTTTCCATGATTAGTATCATCATACGACGTCTATACGCGTTTACACAAACCTGCATACAAGTTCGTACTTTTATCGATAATTATTTTATCCTTTGCTTCGAAATTTTTATAATGATAAACCGCCTTTTTTTGCAAAACTAGCTGATAGTGGTTAAAAAAATTATTTATTGCAAACCACCATATAATTGCCCTCGAAAATCTACAGCCTAACACCAAAAATTACTCGGCTTCGGTTCCAGGATCCAGCTGCTCACGATCACGACTCATCTTACGATTAATAGCCTGTGACCAGTGAATCTGCAATTATGCGACTGTGACCGTCTATGTTTTCTATGTTAGCGACTCGTCACCGTTCATTATCTTAAGTGATTTTGAACAGAGCCAACAGGTCCTGACTGTGACAGCTCCGGAGCTGTGACTGACTGTGACAGATTCAAAGCTGTGACAAAATCTCAGGTTGCGAAATCACACCACAGCCCTACTAGCTAGTCTAAAAATAGTAGACAGGATCACGTAATGATCGCTTCAATGGCGTAGACGCATATTCTTTACATGCATGTAATTCAAATATCGTGTGAATTAAAAATAATACCGCTGTATTTTTGCCTTTTAAAAGTACAGTAATGCCGAGAACAAATATGTTTTACTCATAAACTAATATCACACCTGAACAGGATTAAGAGCATTGTTTATTTTAGATAAACAGATTACTTTTATTAGACGGTGTTTTACCACCACACGCTTTACCTTATATACAATTTAAAAAACTTCATGAATATTAAGTTAATTATTAATAAGTACCGGATATTAGTGTACTAAATATTCGTCACTCGTTATTTACTTTTGACTAATATATAATTTTTTATGACGTTTTTATAAGTACCTACTTGGTACTTTTAAAAACGTGATACTAGAATAAAAATATTTAATTTTGGTATTTAACCAGCAAACGATATTTAAAACGGCCAGGCTGTCGAAGCAATAAAAGCAACTGAAACTTGTTAATAAATGGGTATGAAACTGTTTCAAAGAATAGATAGTACCGGTAGGAATATAAGAAAATTGTAAAATCTGTAAATACCGGCTGCCCTATTCTTGAAATATGGAGTGCCTTCCCCCTGAGAAAACTTTATTAAAAATATATACACGTTATTCTCTCGGGTAACGCGCTATCTTTCAAGAATATGGCGTCTGAACAGCGTTCAAATATTCTTTAGAAATTGTAAACGAATTCAAGCAAATGTGCAAGAGCTTCACAGATAAACAAGAAAGATGTTGCTTACGTTTCAGCTAACTGTGCCCTTACCTATCAGCCACTGTATCTTGTAGTGTCGCTGGCTCATTAGAGCGAGCTGACTCTTCCTACATCCTCCCTGGAATCATAGCCTACCTTAAGCCATCAACCAGTTCCTTTTTTCAAAAACCTGTCGATGCCGCTAAAGAGCTTGCATTAAGCTGCCGATTCTCTGCTGCTCTATTCTCCTAAAAGGGATTCTCTGAATGAGTAGTATCATTTAGTTCCATATTGTGCCAAAAACAGTGTCTAGTCAAAATTCATGCTGCAAATCACAGGTTTCTCGTCGATATTGTCGTCATTACTGTCTCCTTGGCAGGTATTAGGTTCTCTCTAGCAAATTTGCAACTATTAATTCCATTTCACACATTTTAAAATTAAATCTGCTGTTGTTGTAACTAACCCATGCGGATGACACCAATCGCAACACAGATTATTCAATGTGCTTCCTATTGATATAAACAAATTTTGATTATACTTCGACTTTAGATGCAACGCATGTGTGTTCGAATCCCACGTTCGACTTTTTCTAGTTTTTTTTTTTAACAAAACATGAAATGTGGATTATTTATTTTCCGTAAAGTTAGGTTAGGAATAGTTAGGTTTGTCGTAAAGAAAGCATGCGGTAGCATGCCAGTCTTATGAGGATTGAACAAAATTCCGGGTCTATATTAAACAAGGACTTTTTAACAATACCTAGAGTGCTAGGTGTATCTGTCCCGTTAGAATTAGGTTAGCTCCGTCCATAACTTCACGGGAACTCCATCAGATATATGGATGAAGATTTATGTGAATTAAAAGTGGGGATAAATGATGATGAAAAAAGTATTTACAGTTGATACATAGGTATGAAGTTAGATTCCAGCATCTTCTTTTAATAGTTTTTTACAAATATAACATGATTTAAAATTGTATTTACAGCGCTTGTGCATGGACAACCAGAAATTTATAAAATAAACGGAGAACTTGCGTTTTGTAGAGGGTATCCTTGTAACAGAAAACCTAGAAGAAAAAAGAATCATGGTTTTGAACTTTTTTACCTTCAAATATCTTACGAATAAATTTTAGTAGAACCAAGTAATCATCAATTTAGTACCCAGCGAAACTAATGGCTGACGTAGTCGAAAGTAGAGATAGTGAAACGCAGTGTGTAACTGTATATTTTATAGCTGTCCAAACCATAAAGTAATATTAAATAAAGAATACTTAACGTTTAAGCCTCTAAAAGGATAATTCTAAGCCATAGATATACTGCGATATGTCGGTGTGGTGAGCTGAGCATTAAAAGACATCTTTAAGTGCAACTTATCAATATATTTGAAAGAAGTACTTTTAGTAAGTAACTAAAAATTAGGAGGCACGCCAAAAAGAATCCATGTCTACTTAGAGTCGCTATCAGAGACTGAAACAATAACGAACTGGATACGCGATATTGTATTCAGAATCATCACATTAAAACAGAAATGTCCTGGAGATGCAGTCAGTATAAGGGAATAAAGCTGGAATAAAAGGTTTTTGATTTAGAGACCAACATCCTATAAATGCAACAGAAGAAAACCACCCGATAGCGGTAAAGAATGATATCAGACTAGTCCAGCATGGCACAGAATAAAATAATTGGGGTGGGTCCTACATCCAGCAACGCTGTTAATAAAAATATGCCATAATAGTTAACATTCATTAGAATTGTACAGACATTTCTTTCCATGGTCGATATACTACCTCTAGTTATAATTAAAATAACTTACATTCCATGTAAATATATTCGTATGCGTTTATTATATAGAAATTCAGAATAACGACACTATATTGCTAAATGAAGGTATTTATTTATTGCAATTTAAATCTGTTTGCGTAATTTGTTTTTTTTTCTTAATAAATATATTTTTGATCTAAATTTTTTTGTTTGTAAACACCATTTGTATATTTATCTCTGAACCTATACATTAATATACATATTTAATATATACTTACAACAGTTAGCATACATTGTGACTCTTTCAGTGCTCCGCAATACCCCAAAAAGCTCACTATAAACATGAAGGCGCCCACTGCGATAAGGATGTATGTGGTCTGCTGAATAAAACCTGGTGAAGTAAAATTCTGAAAAAAAAAATATTATTATTTTTATGTTTACTAAACTCGTTCTGTCGGAGATGCATTGCTTTTATTTATTTAATTTTACAACAATTAACTCTCCAATCATATTCAAGTCAATGTAAATTAAATATAAGATAATTCGGTCTTAAACTCGTCGTCTTCTTCTTTATTCATATATAATATGTCTGAACATATGTAGTTAGGCGTTACCTGTTTCTTTTATTGAGGCTTTTCGGATATAGATGTCTAATATTCAGAATTGTATGTTTTGCTCTTTTTATTAATCATGTTTCTTCCACTGGCTCTATATTTTTGTTCCAACATTTTCTTTTTTTTCTTTCCCATTACATTCTGTTATGTTCTCGAAGTTGCCCTACGAGATTTTTCCAAATCTTTACGTTTCCGGTCCCTAGATGACGAGAAACATGTTTTCTCAACTCCGTCGGTCTGTCTGTCGGTCCGACTGTTCGCGATATAGATAATTAAAAAACGTCTTATCCGACTGACTTCAAAATTAAGGGTCATATGGTGATGACCTAGTAGCATTTTGGTAAAAAGCCAATATGGCAAAACAAAATCGCGGTCTAGTGAAATGTTAATAAAAAACTGTTATTAAAAAACTACTTATACAATTTTATCTTAAATTTTGCATGAAAGTATGATATAGGAATCAACTGGTAAAATTTTGGTACGAATCCAAAATGACGGCTTAATAAAATATTTAAAAATTCTGCCCGAAAAAACTACTTAATGAACTGATTTCAAATTGTGTGTTATAACTAATGTGGTATAGAGAAGAACTAATGAAACTGTATACTAATTCAAGATGGCGGAACAAAATGGCGGCCAAATAAAATAATCGTGAAAAATTTACATATTTTCAGGTTTTAGTGTTCCTAGACGCCAAAAAATATTTTTATCAATTCCGGCGGTTCATCTGTCTGTTTGTCAGTCCGCGGCATAGCTTAAAAACTACTCATCAGAGTGACGTCAAATTTTTGTCACAAATTAAGTACCATATGAAGATGACCTGGTAATATTTTGGTAAAGATAGAATATGCCGGGACCAGATGGCGGCTTAGAGAAAATTTGAAAACATTATTACTAAGAAAATTAATTATCCAATTTCCTCAAACTATTTACCTACAAAAAACAAGTGTTACGTAAGAACATATTGGTACGAATTTAAGATAGCTCAACAAAATAAGGAACTAATAACATATTTAAAAAATCGGCCTGAAAAAACTGCGCATTAGATTAATTTCAAAATGTATGCCAGCTTTAAGTATGATATAAAGATAAATTGGTTAAGTTGTGGTATGAATTTAAGATGGCGGAAGATCAACGCAAAAAAAAATATTCAATTCGATGTGATGTAGGGATAATCACGACGTAACAAAATGGCGGTGTGTGTACTTATTCAATGTGTTTTAAATTATACCGAAAAATCATGTATGGCATAGGTAGAAACTGGTAAAATATTGGTAAGTATCCAATATGATGGAACAAAATGGTGCCCAATAAAAATGTTTAACAAGATAGTATATATGTGTTATTAAATAAATATGTACTGAACGAAATGGGGTCATACTTCTCTATTCTTAATAAAAGGAATTATTCATAACGAGGGAAGTTTATGGTTTTTTTTAACAAAACCTATACTGTTCAGTGGCGGCTCGTGGTCAACTTTTCAGGGAGGTCACTATATATACAACACAAAGAGTCATCTGAAAAAATCAGACACACGAAACATTAAAATGTCTTTGTTACTTCGCAATCGTATGTCCATGCAGATAAATTGTACATATTTTTACAAGAATAACGATTTACTTCATTGTCTTTGAGTTTTAAATTTCGGCAAACGTCGACTACTGGTCTTAAATTCGAGTCATTTCTCAAAGTTCAGCTCGCCAAAATAATTGAAAACAGATTTTAAAGTCTTAATATTCTAAAACACTGTGGTACCTTTATTTAAAACATTAATTTTAGCCACAAAATCAACAAACAAAATGTAAAGTAACCACAACCTATCACACGATCCACATTAAATGCATTAACTGACAAAAATATTTAAGTTTCCTCGGCGCGGCTGTTGATCCAAACTTTGCCAACGTAAGCGGTATACCCGTATATTACCTATGCGCCCCTGTAAAAATTTGATCGGGAACACTCGAAAAAAATTCGCCTCCGTTTATAACCATGAGGTCAACTCGGGTCGCCAGCCGATCGATGCCAACGAAACGAAACCTCCGGAGATCGCGGTGCGTGGCATCGATAGTATGTCGCGGAATTAAGTGAACGGTAAACGAGTTTATACGCTTAGAATAATAGCGGGATTTTCCAAATTTATAAAAAATTGATAAAATATAAATTATGTATTATTTTATTTTATTTGTTTCTGTTTAAAAATATTTATTGGAGGGTCACTAACCAATGACCTAATGGAGGAGCCGCCACTGATATTGTTAGGTGGATATGTCCCAAGTTAGCACCATGTTTGTCAAAATAATTAATAATAATTAATACTACATATAATAATAAGTATTAATACAAGATCAGCGGAGTTGGGCCAAGCTCTGCTAACATGTAGATCATACAGAATTTTATTAAAAGTATATCTATCACTAAAAAGTTACGTTTTATTTTACGTAATTTATTTCAAATCTGACTATATATCATATATATAAATACCATCTTTTTTCGATCAAAAGAAAGCAAATCATAATGAACTAAAAATTGCAATGAGGATATTGCAGAATTCAATAATGTATTTGAATAAAACATTAGAAGGAATTCTTACGACTGTTTCACCTAATTTTTATGCAAGGCTTTATCTTTGTTTTTACCTACAGCGGAGGCACGCTTTTCGCGTTAATGTACATTTAACTTTTACTATGTTGCCTCGTTCTTGTGCTTATTGTAAAAACGGTTTTTATATTCTTCCCCAAAATATGCCCATATAGTACAAATTAAATAGAGCAATTATTTATTTAGATCAAAATGTATTGAGACGTTATTTGATACATTTTTCTTGTTTTGGCAGTTTTAGGCGGGAAAACTTACTTACTACACGGTAAGTCTCGAGCACATGGGTGTCTTTAAAATCTAATTTATTTGAAGTGCTTTTTTTCACCATAAATTCAAACATTTTCGTCCAGTCTAATTTATTCCCATTGTCATCTTGCCGTACTGAAAGAATATGCACAGTATCCACAGCTAAGGATTTAAAATCTAACAAATCTTCAAATGTAAGGGCATGAACTAAGTACGGGTTTTTATTTCGGACTAACCTGCAAACTGGTATCACTATAACTTTGTGCTATCACACTATTTATGATCTACCTTGTCACTAATATCGATTTACAGTGTTTTGTTATAGGTAATCTAATAATATTCCAAACATAATAATAAATAGAAAAGAGACGTATCTCCATCACCGTGCCATACGCCTATTAGTTTTTTCAGCACTTTTAAGAATAGGACATCCGTCCACATATTCATTTGCTATATTGTGTTAACTATAAGGAGGAGAGATACGCCCCTTTGTCACATCATAGATATTTACTTTTCGCGGATTTTTGGTGGTTTTAACTCCAAATGTGCATTTTTCAACTTACGCCCCTTGCATTATGCTTTGATAGTGGCAAATAGACTAGAAAAATAAAAGAGCCTCAAAGGGGTTGAGATCCATTGAAATATGAACAATTTCTTGTCAAAATTTTTGTCAGAACTTGTGACAGCTCTGAAGTTAAAAAATAATTACATGGTCAACATTTCTATAGTAAAACATGTTTTTTGCTATTTTTTTTTTACATTTCAAAAGTTCAAATGTAAAGTGTATTATATTGTTTTAAAAAGAAAAAAAAAATTGATTTAAAGAATTATAAAAATAAAAGGTGTCTAGATAAAAAAACTGACTACGACACTGAAATCTACTTAGGAAATTGTATCAGTTCTAGTTATTTCCCTTTCGATAAGTGAAACGATAATCAAGATGAAAGATAGTGGTCCCAAAATATAACATTTTCAATTTCGCTCTTTATTTCGAAAACTCAAAAGCGGATCATGAAAACTTTGATTTACAAAAAAGTAGGAAAGTATTGTAAAAACCGCACGTGTCGTGTCAAAAATGTGACACCATGTATAGTTTTGAAAATATATTAAATCAAATGTGGTGTTGTAAGAAACATTTATATCTATTATCTTGAGCTACACTAAAATTTTATGTTTCTGTTATTTCGAAACATCACTTCTATGTTCTTTCGCAAATTAAACCAAGATTTTATTGACGATAAGGAATTCCCAAAAATAGTCAGTAGTGTCGAACGTGTTTACACATTAATGAAGAGTTATGCCAATATTTCGGCCACTGTTTAATTTAAAAATTATTAATTGCATGGTGACATACCCCTTTAGGCTTAATTAATGCCTATTAAATTTGATTTTTATGCTGAACCATTTTTCAATGTAATTAGCGCATGGGCCTTTAAGTAATATAATAATCATATGGTTGTTACTTTAGTAAATACCGTCTAGACTCTAGGCAACGTTTTATTAATCAATATCTAAATTAAAATGGTAAATTACCGTAAATCTGAAAGTGAAATAATATTAAGCGTTGCGGTTTTTGTTCTTATTTAATTTTTTTTCGCTATCGTTACTTTCACTTTCATGCAAAATCTAATATATAATTTACGAGGAAATATCACTTGTTAAACAAATGGAATGTTTTATTGTTTTTATATGATTAGAATATTAAAAACCTCTTGTTAGATTGAAGTTCTAATTTTACTCTCAGTAGAAAATCGAAAAAAATTATGTTAACAGCATTTCTGTGTCGTACTGAAAATAACATAAATACAAAGAAAAATTAGCTGGGATAAAATATGAATCAGGCATTTAAAAATGTAATTCTCAAGCATTTAAAAATGTAATTCTGGTTGATTAGACTTTTAAATAATTTAGATAAAGATGATAGGCTGTTCTACTTCATTTTATTTTACTGAGTTTCCTTGTTTAACTAGCGTCCTGGTTATAATTTGTGGCAATAAATTTTAAATTATTTTTGTCCCTGAACCAATTTTCAGAAAAATACATCTAAGAGGTAGAATATATGTTTTATTATTATGAGTTACATACTCGTATATACAGTTTAGGTTTATATTTTTAAAAATTATTATATATATATATATATATATATATATATATATATATATATATATTTATATATATACATATATATATGTATATATATATATATATATATATATATATATATATATATACATATATGTATATATATGAATGAAGAAATTATACCAGCATTTTTAAATATAAAAACTTATCATCTAATCTTCCACTCCGTAAGCTTAGAACAGAAGTTTGCACCGCACATTTTAAATAATTTTAAGGTAAGCACCCTAAATATATTAATTTCAGACACAATTAAAACTATTTCGTTTCTAGAAGCACAAATTAATACATATAAAAATCAACTAAATTTATCAGTTCCAACCGACGTTTTTAACTCGTTAATAAACAAACAAAACGAGAAATATGAAACGTTATTTAATGAAATTAAAAACAAGAATATTAAAAAAATAAATATCTTAAAAGAGTCTATACATAGAGACGAGCCCATTGAATTAACAGTGGAAGAGGGTTAGATAGAGAATATATCTGACACTCCACTCCCTGACTATGTCGTAGATATACTCAGTCTGGGATCAAATTTTGCTATGCCCCTGGACAGCGAGAATGACATCCCAGTACACGATATCGGTATCACTTTTTAATTTATCTACGGACTGTAAAAACGAAATCATAAAAAGTTATTTAAAATTAATAAATGCAAAACCATTTACAAAAATCTAAATAAAAAATTAACCAAAACAAAAACTTTTCGTAAAAGAAGTCCTGATTTAAAAATTTTGAAACCCGATAAATCTAATAAGACGGTTATAATGAAAGCAGACGTTTATAACGCAAAGATGAACGACTTACTCCTCGAATCTAACACATATAAAGAAATAAAAAACGACCCAACCATTATATATCAAAAACTAAATAATAATCTTATTAAAAATTGAGAACAAAATAACTATATCTCCCATTAACCGCCAAAAACCTGATCATTAACTAATTACCCAAAATACATAAGCCAGGAATTCCGTTGTTGTCTCATGTATACAATTTCCTTTAAGTAACCTTTCAAAATATCTCAAGAATATACTTAATAAGGTTATTTACAGAACCAACTCTTACCTAAAGGATTCGTGGCATTTTAACGAGAAACTCAAATCGATCCAGACCCCTAATAACTATCGTATTGTTTCATTGGACGTTGTATCTCTATATACAAACACTCCAATCGATTTGGCTCTTAAAATAACAGAGAAAAAATGGAATGAAATACAAGAGTTTACCGACGTACCACTGGATGAATTTCAAAGCAGATGAACTGTCGTTATGCTCAACATACTTTGTTTATGGGGAAAAGTTTTATAAGCAAACATATGGTTTGAGCTATGAGTTCCGCTATATCGAGCTGTTTTGCCCAATTGGTCCTTGAAGATCTGGAAAGTTCTGTAATTCCATAATTGAATTTCGCCCTTCCTTTTTTCTATCGATACGTAGACGATTGCCTCACAGCCATTCCAATTGGACAAGAAAACTACATCCTAGAATGTTTCCACAAGTACCATGAAAGACTTAAATTTACTATAGAATTAGAGCAACAACATAAAATTAACTTTTTGGATATGACTCTATACAGTAAAAATAATTCAATCAAAACTGAATGGTTTACAAAAGAAACATCGTCAGGGCGATATTTAAACTATTTATCTCAAAATCCTTTGACACAAAAAAGAGCAGTAGTTATTGGTCTGGCAGATAGAGCAATAAAGCTTTCCGATACTGACTAAAAAAGCTAAGAACTTCTTAATACAAAACAGCTACCCACCGAAACTAGTCAACAAAATTTTTAAATCACGAATTCATATGTACAATAACACCATACAAAACACCAACAATCAAAATAAAAAGGACAAAACCAAATTCTTAAAACTGCCCTACGTAAACAAATTATCCGAAAATCTTCAATAATATTTTAAACAACACAATATTTCAGTAAGTCACAAGGCAAATAATCTACTTAATAAAAACTACAGTAGTCTAAAATCCAAAATGCCTAAAAATAAGAAAACCGACACTGTATAAGAAATCCCCTGCTCTAACTGCAATAGCGTATATATTGGCGCCAAACTAGTCAACATTTACAAAATCGTCTAAACGGGCATCGTTACAACAAAAAGAATCAAACATCATTTTCGAAACCTGTGACTCAAAACAACCACAATTTTAACTTTAAAGACACACGTATATTAAAAACTGAACAGCACACACACAAAAGGGAAGTTTTAGAAATGATTTACATCAAAAAGAATCCACTCGCGATAAATTCCAAAACAGATATTAAAAACTTAAATAAAATTTACAATAACATTTTATAACCATTCTTGTCACTAAAAAAAATGTTTAATTATGTATAATAAAAAAATTAACATTAACATTAATAGTAAAACAAATATATTAATAAAGTGCATTTATATAATAATAGAAAAAAAAGTCTTTCTAACGGCGGGATCGGATCTGGAGACCTTCGGGACCCCAGACAGTTGCGATGTCCTCTACACTGCCATAGTCACTACAAGACGTTTGTTGAATATGGTCATTTAAGATGATACATTTATGTTCTCTCTCGATGAAAGACTCCTCTTTTCATGTTTTGAAATATAATGAAATTAGTGAAATAATAAATAAAAAAAAGGGAAAATACTCTAGTCACATAATATATTTAGTGTCCAGGCAGACTTGAATATATTGACAATTTTAATGTGTTTGTGAATCTTGAAACTATTTTAACCTTTTTTTGTGTGTGTATATATATATATATATATATATATATATATATATATATATATATATATATATATATATATGTATGTCAACAATATAATAATTAAATATACCTATTAATAATTACGTAATTGTGCATGCAATCTCCTGAAACCAAAAAGTAAATAAAACTCATAAGGATTAAGTCTCTTTTATTATTATAATCTTTAAATATTATTACAATAACATCTATATTTTATGTGTATTTTTAGTTTTGTTACTATTCAATTGAGAAAGGCTGAAATTCGGGCGAAACGTCTAGAAATTTTAATAATAACAGATTTTTAAAGGAAATGAAATAGTTTTCATTATCTTGTACCACTCGAACCATATCCCAAGAAAGCAAAAAAAAATCTAATATATATATATATATATATATATATATATATATATATATATATATATATATATATAGTGTCCTTGAAAAAGTTCGCATCATATGCGAATTTTTTTAATTAGGTCACTTTGTCAAAGTTTAACATAGGCAATAACTTTTGCTTTACTAAGGATGAAAAATAGCTTAGTGGAAAATAATCACGTGACTTGCGTTACCTGTCAAAATTGACATTTCTCTAAAAAAATTGCAGAAAAGGGTCTTATTTGCTAAAATATGAAAAACTTGTATTAAGAGAAGTTGTTTATTTTTTAATTTTAAGCCTACTAAATTTTGATCAAAAATTCCAATATTTATTTTTTTTACTTTTTCCTGTTTTTTGAAAATTCTAAAAAAATAATAATTGTCTAACTTAAAAAAATGTGTTCTGTTAGACACCTCATCATAATATTAATTTTTTATACCTAAATACTGCATAAACACTGTCTTTTTTCGAAAAAAAAATTAAATCGCTTCTCAAAAATATGTTAAGCTAGATGCAAAGTTGTCGTGGTTTTGGGAATTTTAGGTGTATATTAATTATATTAAATATTTTCGATAGTAAATAAATATCTTAATACAAAAATGTCATAATTAACTAATTTAGGAGCGTAATCGAAATTAAAACCATCTTTAAAATATTTAAGTGCCTTAGGTAAGGTTATAAAAATTCCAAATTAGAATTGCTGACCAAAATTCGACCGATATATGTAAAACAATATAATAAAAAACTTTTTTTTATAATACTTTTTCGTATTTTAGCAAATAACCCCTTTCTCTGTGTCTTGTTTAAAGAAACATCCACAAGTTAGGTGACTATTCCGTCTAAGTCATTTTTCATACTTAATAAATAAAGTAAAAGCAAAATGTATACCGAACTTTCACCAGAAATTCCGAAATTAAATTTTTGTTACTTTTTGGTTTTTCGAAAATTCAAAAAAAATAATACTATAAATATATTTCAGTGACCTCAGCAAGAAAAATAAAAACCATTCTTTAAAGCTTCTAAGTTGACGCGATTTTAAGAATTTTAAGTATATATTAATTAATATTTGTTTTTTTGAATAGGTATCTAAACACAAAAAAAGCGAAAACAGTGATGAACCAGTTTAAAAGTGTAGTTTTCAAAATACTTTACTTTATTTATTAAGTAAGTATAAAAAATGAGGGAATAGTCACTTAACTTGTGGATATTTCTTTAAACAAGTCGCAGAGAAAGAGGTTATTTGCTGAAATACGAAAAAGTGTTATAAAAAAAGTTGTTTTTTATATAGTTTTACATATGTCTGAAGAATTTTGGTGAGCAATTCTAATTTTCAATTTTTATAACTTTACCCAAGGCACTTAAATATTTTAAAAATAGTTTTAAATTTCGATTACACTCCTAAGTTAGTCAATTATAATTTTTGTATCGAGATATCTATTTACTATCGAAAATATTTAAGGGGGAACTGCACGCAGTATTATGGATCATTTTCAAGCCTTCCGCCGCTGCAATATTATGTTAAAACTATAAGAAATATGTATTAGCTTCAATGTGATTTAATAGGGAAATATATATAGTTGGGCGCTAAAGGCGAATTTCTATGAAAAAATCAAATCTAGAATTATAAAATAGAAGTAGATTTGTCCATTTTCGACCATTTTTTGACCACTTTTGGACGCAAATGCCGTCGCATATATTTTTTGTCCACAAAATGGCTCTTTACCGCCTTGCATCGATCCTTTGTCTACGTAACTGCCTTGCATCGATCCTTTGTCTACGTAACTGCAAAATTTGAAATGGTAAATCGTACTTATGTCTTTGTATTTCTGCAGCGCGTGAACCCTTTTGAACCCATTTTTAAACCAAATGTAATTTAAATTGCTTATACATAACACATTTTTTTGAGGTCGGACGTGCAGGAGATTTTCTCTAATACGTAGGTACCTTTTCATCTTACTTTGAACTTGACTAGACCTTATCGCTGGTTTTTCACTTTTTGCGTGCAGTTCTCCCTTAATATAATTAACATAGATAGATAGATAAATATTACCAAAAGTACAGATAGCACATAGGGTCGTCAAAACTTAAGTTACTAATACAATAATTTTAAACATGTACTAAATCAAGATTAGTAAAAATTAAAACTAAACAGTATAGAATAATAAAACAAATAAACTAAAATATCTATTGAAAATAAGAACATAAATAAAATAAGAACATAAAGTAAAATATAAACAAAATAAAACGGTCGTGGGACCCCAAGGAAATATATAATACATTCTGTAAAGCAATATTTAAATGCTACAGTCAATATTTGTAGTATCAAATTCGAAGTAGTAGAAAGTATTTTTCCAAATAAAGTAGCAGGTTGTGATATAGAAAATACATAAAACAAGACAGGTAAAACGTAAAATGTATCGGAATAGTAGACAAAAAAACAAAAGGTATAATAAACAAAAAACAAAAAGTATAAAAAACAAAACAACTTGTAGACTAACTGAACCAACAAAAACATAGTCAAACATTAAATGCCAATTTGTTCGGTGTAGATATTCTCTTGTTGAATAGAAAACTGTTTCTGCAAAAAATACTTTGGATCGTTTATTAAATTCATTGCCGTATTTCGCGAGGTAAAGAAACGAAATAAGTTACACAATTGTACATTGGTGAACTCTTATACATGGTTGTCTTGTGTCTAGGCACATCCAATAGGAAATTTCCCCTGGTTCTATAAGTACCCAAACCTAACCCTGAAAACAGAACTTTCTCGTGGATGTAAGTTAAAAATTAGCCGTGTAATTCTCTTTTGACCCAGAAAAACACGCTCGCTTGTATTTCCCGCTCCCCAAGAAATAACATTGTTATATGCTAAGGAATAATAAATTGTTAATAGACTGTCTTGATCAAGAACGGACTTTAATTTTAAAATCGCGAAAAACGCCAAATTTAACGTAGAGCAAACATGGTCTTCGTGATCCAAAAATGACAATGAAGAATCTAATGTAGTCCCCAAAAACTTAGTATTTTTTGCCAATGTCAAGTCATTTTGAAGCGCAAAGTAAACAGGTATCGGTATTAAATCATTTGCTCTACACCACTTCTCCATATCGCTCCTGTATTTTCTCACTCAACTCGGACATATTATCAGCACTTACCACAACTGTGGTATCATCGGCATACATAGCTATGTGATAGCCTCTCACATGCTCTGGCAAGTCGTTTGTGTATAAAATAAACAATAATGGTCCGAGAACGGAGCCCTGCGGAACACCCATTCTAACTAACCTCGATTCAGAAACATAACCACCGTATTTTATCACCAAATCTCTCTCAGTCATGTAGGATTCAATCCAACTGAATAATAAATCCCGAATGCCCATGTTATAAAGCTTGGAAAGCAGAAATCGCCTATTCACTGTGTCAAATGCGATTGATAAATCGAAAAAAAGAGACACCACATACTTGCCCCGATCAATACTGTTGAAACTATAATTTAAAAAACTGAAAATTGCCGTCTCTAATGATCTACCTGGGAAAAACCCGTGTTGCATGTATTAGCGAACCTGCGAAATCAGTCAATTTATTACAATCAACCTTTTCCAACACCTTTGAAAACACACTCAACAGCGATATCTCCCTATAGTTTTCCATATTATTAGGATCATTTTTTTTGTGAACGGGAACAACATTAGAAGTTTTCAATATCTTTGGGAATGTTCCTTTTTTAAGGCTATGATTTATAAAATCTGTTAGGGGTTCCAATATCAAAAATTGTATAGCTTTTAACAATTTTAAATTAATTTCGTCAAACCAGACGATTTATATCATTTACCTGGTGCTTTGTCACCTCGTCAACTCTTATTGATCCTAAAGAATAAGATGGCGATGTACAATTTTGACTGACCATACCATATTTATCTGTAAGTTTCGTAGTGGGTACATTACTAAAATACCTAGCAAATTCTTCGGCAATATGCTTAGGTTCTGTTATGATTTTCCCATCAATGTTAATTTGTATGTATTTCTTAGTTTTTGCACCTCTATTCAGACTACAATTTACAATATTCCATATGGTTTTGCTTTTATTAATGGAATTGTTAATTTTATTTGCAAAAAACTGTTTTTTTGTTTGTCTTTATTTGGTTTTTATAGAGCCGTTGCAAATTTCTATACTCTAATGTGGCCAAATTATTAGGACAATTTTTTTGAAACAATATAACCTCTCAAGTTCTCTTTTAATAAAATACAGCTCTTCGGTGTACCAGTTAAAAGACCTTTTATTGTAGGAAGATTGTTTTTTATGTGGACAGCAACAGTTTAAACAATAGATAACGTTCTCTATAAAATTTGTCACTACACTTAAAATTCCCAAAATCACAACTTTGCATCAAGCTTAACATATTTCTGAGAAGCGATTTTAATTTTTTTCGAGAAAAGACAGTGTTTATGCAGTATTTAGGTATAAGAAATTAATATTATGATGAGGTTACTAACACAACACATTTTTTTTAAGTTAGACAAAAATAATTTTTTTAGAATTTTCAGAAAACAAGAAAAAGTTAAAAAAAATAAATATTGGAATTTTTGATCAAAATTTGGTATGCATATGTAAAAAATAAACAACTTTTTTATATTTTAGTAAATAAACCCCTTTTCTGCAATTTTTTGAAGAAATGTCAATTTTGACAGGTAGCGCAAGTCACGTGATTATTTTCGACTAAGCCATTTTTCACCCTTAGTAAAGCAAAAGTTATTGCTTATGTTAAACTTTGCCAAAGTGATCTAATAAAAAAAATTTCCATATGATGCAAACTTTTTCAAGAAATCAAAAGCTTTCTTGTAGTCGATGAATCTAACATGAATAATTTGTTGTTGGTTTTTTACCTGTTTCATCATAATGCTGAATTATCATTTGTTCTTTACATCCTTTGCTTATTTTCCTACATCCTTACTGTTCCTCCGATAGTATGTTATTGTTAACTAAATGTTTGTCAATTTTGATGGTTAATATGGATGTGATGATTTTATGAAGGGTGGGAATGCACATAATTGGTCTATAGATAGCAGGATCTTGTGTCTGTAAATTGTAGTGTTAACTCTGAGTTATTATGGATGTTAGTTCCTCTTCTGTCACGGTAAAGTCTGGCTGTTCCGATACGTTTTTGTGCCTTTCTATTTCGTCTTTTATCAATTTAGCTTCTTTATTCCTATTCTTCTTTATTATATGTTTTTGCATTGGACCATATATCTTCCCAGTATTCTGTTATTTGTTGTTTGCTAGGTGGTATGATTTCTGTATTAACCTTAGATAATATTGGTTATAGAACTGTTTTTCTCTATTTGTAAATAACTTGTTTTGGGTTTTTCTTTCATTCGGTTCTTTGAATCTTTTTAAACGACCTGAGTAGACTGAAAGCTTTTGTTTTAACATTTCAAGAATTTCCGATATAGTATGGCCATTATTATTTACGATATGTTCAATTTTTTTTATAATTGATTTACTTTTATCCCTTTGAAGGTATTGAATGGTTCTGCCTATGTGTTATCTAAGTCTGGCTAGACATAGAGATAGATGGGGACTGGCGTTGACTACAGCATCACATCGACAGGCTAGATGCTCGGTAGTTTCATCTACCTCAACACAAAACCTGCAGTATGGATCGTTGTCGAGTCCAATCTTATGCAGGTAACATTTCACCAGCCAATGTCCAGTTAGGACCCCGGTAATGGTTCTAAGTTGGCCTCTGTTTAGATTTGGAAGTCTATTAGACTCAGAACGGCTATAAGGGCCTGATATGAAGACCTTAGACCGTCTGAGTCCTGCTAGCTCGTGCCATTCAGCACGGAATTCCTCGACAGTGCGATTCTTAATCCTAGCCTTGACAAGTAAAGGAGCAATTCCAAGAGCACGTTCCGGCCCAGTGAAAGCACTGTTCGAGTACAGAGCCTTAATTGCGGCTTGACTAGCACAGCATATATAGATATGCTTGTCGTGATATCCTCTGGAAAGGCTTTTCTGTACGCATTCCAAGATTTCTGTAATCTCAGCCTGATATACAGTCGCATACCGTCCAAGAGCAAGACTAATTCTTGCCCTGGGTCTCTCCCCATAGATTCCCACCCCAGATCCCACCTTCATTAGAGGGCTGTCTGTAAACCAGACAAGGCCCACCGGTTTGAGGAAGGACGCGGATGAATCCCTCTATTGTTCTCTGTTAAGAACACTTACACAAAACCTTTTAGAGGCAATTGACACCGAAATAATGGCATTTCGCCTGGCTAGAAGAGGGTCTGATCGTCGTCGTTTAAACAAACAGAAGCCTTTCGAGCCTGTTCACCTACAAGCAAGTGCACAGGACTTAGTCCCAGAAAGGTCTCCATAGATCGGGTAGGTGTGGTTCTTATGGATCTAGTTTTGCCCAGACAGGCAAGTTTCCTCCTGTATGTCGTCCTGCGAGTGGCGGGCCACCACACAAGAGTGCCATAAGTGATCATTGACCTTGTCACTGACGTGTAAAGCCAATGCACAATACGAGGTTTTAGACCCCAAGTTGATCCGAAGGACCGTCTGCACGTCCACAGACACGCTGTGGTCCTTTTTGTGATCCTTTCAATATGATTCCAGGTCAGTCGGAACACACACAGTCGTCTATTAAGACACCCAAATATTTTACCGCCCCGGAAGGTCTCAACTCTTTCCCAAAGAGTTTGAGCCTCTCAAGGTCCACTTTCCTCTTGTGAGCAAATGGTACCATTTTTGTCTTATCCGGATTAACAGACAGACCGTGTTTTTGGCATCACTTTTCTACCATTGCCAAAGCCCTCTGCATGAGCCTTATAATGATGTTAGGGAACTTGCCTATTACTATAATGGCAAGATCATCAGCGTAGCCTTTAGCATACACTCCGCTCTCGTTAAGAGTATGAAGCAGCCCATTCACAACCAGACACCACAAGAGCGGAGAAAGGACTCCACCCTGCGGACATCCTTTGACCACGGACGAGCACACTGCCACGCTCCAAAGAGAAGATGTTATGATTCTGCTTTCAAGCATGACGCGAACCCACCTAATTACAGCCCTATCCAGCCAAAACTATCAGCAGCCTCACTAATAAAGTCAAAGGTGAAGTTCTTTAACATCCCCTTGATATACAAAAACACACCCAGAGCCATCTGCTTGGAGTAGACCGCCACTTCCAGTCTACTAAGTCTGGCTACTTTATTTTCAATTCTGATTTGCCATTGGATGGGTGTTGTTTTTCTTGTTATTAGTTTTTATTTATTTAATGTTATTGTAGCTGCTCACAGGAGTACATAATGAGATGTATTTTTTCAAGTTCACTATTTTTGTTTAGATGTTTGTTGTGTTGCTAATTTTTATTTATTTAATGTTATCCTGTATTGTTTATTTGTATGGTCTCAGATAAATTTATAGCACGATTAGTCTATTGTTTTTTAGGATGACTCTTCGTTGTTCAATTACTCGTTGTTCTGTGACTATTTCGCTTAATGCACGATAGCTTTTTAAAAAGTGTTCATGTAGGTCGTGTCTGTAACCTGCTAGTATCGTTTCCATTTTGGTAGCTCTATAGCAGCTCTATTCCTGCCTTAGTGATTGACGGTTGTTCCGGTAAAACACTTTTGGAGGTTTTCCCCTTAGTTTATTTTGAAGCAGCGATGATCTTTTAGCCTTAGAAGGTCAAAGGGTCCCGAATCTAGATTTTCTATGAGAAGTAGGTATATTATTTTATCGTGTGGTGTTGTATTTATTATTGATGATTTATCGGATATCATCATTGTTTTGATGTTTGCTTTCTTGATTTGTAGAATATATGAAAATTAGTATTTAATATTTTTGGGAAAGCATATATTTCTAAACTTGTTCCATATATGCTAGTTTTTACCGTATGGTTATAATAATTTTCAACACTTATGTTAGTGAGTCCTCTCATTTTTTATAATTTTCTTGATGGCCGTACAGAAATGAACTAGTGGCCCTAAAAAGACAGATTTCATCGCCAGTTATGTCGCTTCTTAGAAAGGTCTTAAGATCTGAATTAAGTTCGGCTGTGGTTGGTTCGACGAATGCCTGCTGATTCAGCAATTCGCTTATTATTATTATTAGTATTACTATTATCATTAATATATCTTTGTATTACTGAGGCTAAATCAGAAAAGACACATAGTTATTTTTATATAAGTTTAAAATAGAACAAATAAAAAATAGTCATGTAACAAAAACCGGGCGCCTAGAAATATCGAGATATTTCCTAGACAGATTATTCAGAACAAAAAAAACAGAAACGAAGGTCCAGAAACGTTTATTTCGGATTTACAGACGTTGGAAAATTGCGCTTAACAAGTGTTTTTTTTTTATTATTACAGTTATCTCAGTGGACTGAAAAATTAATCAACACTTAGCACATTACAAAAACATTGAAACATGATAAAAACTGAAAAGAAAATCTAAACTAGCTAGTCAGTTCTGTCTTGTCTTTTTCTTCATTCAGCCGTTCTTTAGCCTTTGGGCATAAGCATCCTTTAGACTTTCCCAGCTTCTCGATTTTGTAGCATCGGTACCAATTTAATACTCTCATTAGGTCGTCATACCATTTAATGTACAATGTTCGTTGTTTCCATGGTCATTATACCATTACAGTAAACAATGTGTAAATCATATGTAGCGAATTTTTGTTTTTGTCATTTTATGAAATTTTAAAACATTTATACATCGTATTATCGTCAATAATCATCAGCAGTTGTTGTGTAATTGAAGATTTCAGTGTTTGCGCTTATTTATTTGCAAACACTGAAAAAACAAAGAGTCAATCTAATGTGTCGGGAATATGGTATGAATCCAAAATTTTTGATATATTTAAAGAACATGAAAGTGCTAGTGAAATATTTTGTTATCCACGTGTCTGACTATTGTATTCAGGGTTTCACTGGCTAGCGATCAAGACGTACGTACTATGCTTAAGTGCAAATATTAAATGAATATTGAGATACATACATATATATATATATATATATATATATATATATATATATATATATACGTATATATATAGATATATTAATTAAATGTTAATTGGTGTTAATGACCTTTTGATTTACGTCTCAAGAAAAAATAAAATAAAAACATTTTTGAAAAAGACATGGAACTACCTGTCGAAACGTCAAATTAAATTAAATATGACAAATAATTAAAAAATCGTTTTAATTTTATGAACACGCATCCCAAGAAAAGAAGTACCTAATTACAATATATATTTGAAGGTTCAAGAAAAATATTTGCGAAACTATATATATATATATATATATATATATATATATATATATATATATATATATATATATACATTACATACATAATATATATATATATATATATATATATATATATATCACACTTAATGATACATTGTTAGATTTTGGATAACGTAAACTTTCAAAAAAATATTTTGTTAGGAGAAAACCAAAATATTGCCGCCTTTATAAAATCGGAATTAAAAATGAATGATCAAGCGAATGTGGCGACTATGAATATATAATTCATACCTTTCACACCTGCATGCTAACAAGACATTGTCTTGATACTCTAGTTAACAAACTTTTAATGAATAACATCTCCTTACCTATTTGGCTACCAGAGATACTAAGTAATAATAATGTAGAAATGTTTTCGGCTATTGCAGTTTTTTCAGTTAGGTATCTAATACATACCCACTAAACTTGTTTTATATAATTATCATTAATTTAGGATATTGCTTTAATATCCAAGCTTTTCTTTATGTGATTATCCTTTTTTAGTGGTCTTCCTAGTTTGTGTGTATTTATTCTATTTTTGTTCAGGACTTTTTTAACGTTTTTAATAAATCCAATAATTTCCATGGTTAAAACCATTGGCTTTCAATGCTAAAGCACAATTTTTTTGTGTTTGTTCCAGTCATGGATTATATTTCTATATAACCCTACGTTTTTTACTACGTATTAAAAATTAATACAGATATTTGAGTGAAACAAATTACGTAGTTAAAGTTTCTACTACTAATGCAACCAGTATCAATTGGTACAAAGCGGATGCTCTAGTAAGTATCTAAATCAACCACATTCAACAATTAAGGCAACCCTCCGCAAATAAGAATGATTTATATTCGACTAACCTGTTTTGCATTTTCCTAAGCGGCAGCATTATACCTTCAATTTTTTAAACTAATTTTAAATCTAAATGCATGTAAAATTTCAACACAGATAAACCATACTGTGGCTACGCATGCATAAAATGGAAAGTTTCTAACCAAATAATTAAATCTAAAATAAAACAAAACAACGACATAATTTTCCTAAATAAATTACGGTGTTGCTTCAACTATACTTAATACATCTTATTATCGTTGTATAACAAACATACTATCGGAAACGGTTACAGTAATTAATTATTTAGATTCTAGTCTCCGAGAATTGGGGGAAAATTGCACCAAGCTTCAAGGTTTACCTACACAATTAAAAATAGTAATAATGAAGAGTGAATATGTATTAATATCTAACATTGCCTTCATCTTATTTCCAATAAATAGTTTTATATCAATATCAAATCAATATCTAAGATACATTAGCCATTAACCGGGGAACCAGGCAAGGGCAACATTCAGATTCACCGGGACCCATTGTGCTCTCCTCCCATAGAGACACTTCAGACCAAGAGCCTATTCCTTTTTAGAAAGAATAAGATCCTTTCGGGCCCAGCACGTCTTTTAAGCTCGTGCTTAACATCTTAATGGCTAGGCACTCAGATGAGGCTAAAGCTATTGGGTTCAAAAGCACTGCTGCATTCGAGAGTAAGCTACGAATTGACCTTGCTGGAAGATAGAACTTTAATATTCGCTCGACTGTAGCAGCACCAAAAAGTCCTGCCATTGTTCCCGCTCAGGAGGAATGACATGTAGCCTCCTAGAGGTTACAGACACCAGAATGACAGCTCTCTCCTATTTAAAAGAGGACCGGATCTGATCAGCTCAGCTCAGACCTCCGTATGCCTAACGTCCATTGACCTTTGTATCTAACGGCCTGGTCATTTTAGCGAGTATAGGCGTTCTGTTTATATTGCTTTACAGTAAATGTAAGCAAATAGACTTGGTCCCAGAATGACCTCCACCGCTAGGGTCGGCGTGCTTTGTATAGCTTCAGTTGTACCCAGACAGTCTCTGGAACTTATGAAAATCACTGCCGTGTGAAGACAAGGACCGTCAGCACGCCTTGATACATGATTTGACCCTTCTTGTGATCATTTTAATATTTTCGTTCCAGATCAGTCGGGAGTATTTTACGGACCTAGAAAATCTCAATCTTTTTCCAAAGTTTGCATTCCTTTAAATGGTACCGTACCGAAAAGGAAAGGTTTCGACAACAGTTTCTGCAGCCGGACAGTACCAGATGTTGACACTCTCAGTGAATCATTAGACTACTTAATGTTCGGCAGTTTGTAGTCTCCAGTCTTACTCGAGTACCATGTCTTTTAGTACCACTTTTTCACCATTGTCAGGGTCCTCTGCATAAGTCCCTTAATAATATTCGGAATCTTGCCAATTACACAAAAACAAAATGATTCGTTGCCTGACATCAGATTTCATGTCTCCCCTTGAATAGCTACGAAACTGGTTAAATTAGCAAAGCTTTAGATAATTTTATTATAAGCACAAATCCTCCTTAAGATTTAAATTATCTTTTGTGGTTTTTGAGATAATTAAGAAAAACCAAAATTTATATACATTATTAGGACACTTTTATTAGAGAAATTTAATGCTGCTAAAAATATTTTTCTAACTGCATTTATTTTCAAGATATTTAGATACATTTTTATTTTCGTACTGCGCCACATTAGATTTTTACATTTTTAAAAAAGTGCTCTTCAAGAGCTTGTCAATGATGTTTCACAAGTCTGGTTTATTATTTTTTTTACCTACAAAAATCGAAATTATTGTTTTTTTAATAGAAGGCTTTGAGTTATATGCGTGCCCGCCATTATAGAATAAAAGATTGCTGCTTCTCATAAATCTATCAACGATAAAACCACAATACTAGTAGTTTACGAGCTACAGACGAAGGTTAAATCATTTTGATTTTTCTTAATTTTAATTATCACAAAAACCACAAAAGACAATTTAAATCTTAAGGCTATTTGAGTTTGTAAAAAAATTCTTTAAAAATCTGCTAATTTAACCAACCTCGAAGGTATAACGGTTTCCGAGATATAAGATATAAATACATGTAAGCCAAATGCAGAACGTACTGTATATATATATATAATATATATATATATATATATATATATGTGTGTGTGTGTGTGTGTGTGTGTGTACATCCGTTCACTACTGTCGTTCTGAAAATAACAGTTTTGCTGACGTTTTGCCAAAATCACATTTGGCCCTTTCGAAACTTTCTTTCTCGCGTCCGAATAGACATTGCGTTAGTGACTGCGAAGCTTCCTTTTTTACCACCACTGGGGGCCGAAGGTTATATCTGAGCGGCAATTTTCTCTGTTTTCCGGATATTGCTGTTGTCGTTGTGCTAATTTCACTTGACTTTAGATGACTTTGTCTTCCATACCGCTGGCGCTGGTAGTTTTAATGCTTCGTCACATTTATTTAAATCACCTTGTTTTGCTATTTCTATGGCTATATTGGCAATCTCTCTACACCCATCGAAATTTATTTTGTGGCAGGTTTCCTGATGCAGGAATAGGGCCGAGGTTGTTTGTTTGTCTCTGATGTTGAGTTTATGCTCTTCTTACTGATATTCGTCTGTTAGTTTGCCCCAGTATAGCTTTTCACAGTCCTGGTATGGAATGCTATATATTCCGTAGTTTTCCATTTTCCAAAATGGTTTACATATATCCAAAACTGTTTGAGAATATTTATATATATATATATATATATATATATATATATATATATATATATATATCCGCCTGGTTTCTATAACTAATGGTCAAACTCTTACTTTTACCTAATTAACTATGAAATATAGTTAGAAGTAGAAACGTAATAAAATATTCTATTAACGATTTCCACAACAAATATCGAACTGGAAAAGAGAATAAAGAAGTTACTGAAATTGGGTTTATGTGTCACAGGTCGTAGGTAATTTTGTTTAAATCGATTGTACATTAATATATAATAAGAGCGATTTTAATAATTGTTTCTAGTTGGTGAATCATATGAAAATGATTTACCTACATGCAGAATGTTAATAGATTTTTACTTCACTCGTAAAAGAGAAGTATTGTAATAGTAAAAAAAAATCAGCCTATAAGATTGTTTGAGATATTTTCGTTTCAGAGTCAATAGATGCCGAAAAACATGTTTTCTCAATTCCGTCGGTCTGCCTGTCTGTCGGTCTGTTTGTCTCGGCATAGCTAAAAAACTACTTGCTCGATTGACTTCAAATTTTGGTCCTGGTAATATTTTGGTAAAAATCCGATATGGCAAAATAAAATGGTGGAAAAAAAAATTTAAAAACTATTTATCCAATTTACCTGAAATTTTGCAAAAAAATCAAGTACTATGTAGGAACCAAATAGTAAAATTTTGGTAAGAATCCAAGATGGCGGAACAAAATGGTGGCTTAACTAAATACTTAAAAATTCAGCCTGAAAAAACTACTTAATGGACTGATTTTAATGATATAGATGACTGTGGTATAGAGATGAACTAGTAAAATTGTGGTACTAACTCAAGTGGGCGGAACAATATGACGGGCAAATAAATTGTTTGTAATCGTGAAAAAATCACCCTCTCAGGTTTTACATATCTCCACGTTTTAGCGTCCCCAAGTGCCAAAAATAAGTTTTATCAACCCCGTCGTCGGTTTGTCTGTCTGTCCGTCAGTTTGCGGCATAGTTTAAAACTACTTATCAGATTGACTTCAAATTTTAGTCAAAAATTAGAGGTCATATAGGGATGACCTGGTAATATTTTGGTAAAAACCCAATATGCCGGAGAAAGATGGCGGCCTAAATGTAATGTAAAAAAATTATAACTAAAAAAACTAATTGTCATTTTTTACATTTTTTTTTTATTTTTACTTACATACATTAATAAAATATTTAAAAAATGAGTCCGAAAAAATTACTTACTAGATTAATATCAAATTTTGTGGAAGCATTAAGTGTGATATAGAGATAAACTGGTAAAGTTGTAGTACCAATTCAAGATGGCGAAATAAAATGGCGGCCATATTTTGAACATTATTCAATTGACTTGACTAAATTTTGCCGAAAAGTTAAATGTGTTATAGAGATATACTGGTACGAATTCAAACTGACGTAACAAAAGGGCGGTGTGCGTGAATGTAAAAACTACTTATTGAATTTATTACTTCGCTCCCTCGTAAAAGGGAAGCATTGTAATCGTGAGAAAATCACCCTCCGAGATTTTTTCCGATCTTTCCGTTTCGGGGTGCCTAGATGCCGTAAAACGTGTTTTTTCAATTCCGTCAGTCTGTCTGTCCGTCGGTCTGTCTGTTCGTTGCACAGCTAAAAAACAACATTCCCGATTGACTTCAAATTTGGGTCAAAAATTAAACGTCAAATGGAAATGACCTGGTCACATTTTGATAAAAATCCAATATGGCGAAACAAAATTTAGTCAAATGTTATGATCACTAAACCACTACTTTTACAGTTTACCTCAAATTATGCAAAAAATTCAAGGGCTCGTTAGTAATTAACTAGTAAAATTTTGGGCACGAATCCAAGATGGAGATCTAAAATGGCGGCTTAATAAAATATTTGAAAATTCAGCCTGAAACAATTACTCAATAGATTGTTTTCAAATTTTGCGCATAGAATTAACTGTGGTATAGAGATGAACTAGTAAAGTTGTGGTGAGAATCCAAGATGGAGAAACAAAATGGGGCCAAATAAAAAAATCTAAAAAAATCAATGTAAAAAAACTTCTTATTCAGTTGACTTAATATCTTACAGCAAAATTGAATATGATACAGGGATGAACTGGTATGAGCACAAAATGACGCTACAAAATGGCGGTCTTAAAAAATCAGTGTAAAAAAATTAATTTATTTTAAATCATGCCCAAAAAATAAGTGTGGCCTAGGTAGAAACTGATAAGATATTGGTACGAATCCCATAGGGTTTGAAAAAATAGGATACTAAATGACTAGGCGTGGAACTAAATTGGGTTACACTTTTCTAATGAAAGGAAAGATTCATAACGAGAGAACTTCCGGGTAAAAGAAATTTACCGCTCTTTTTGATAACAATATCTTAAACTATTTGTGGGACGTGTGTAGTAGTGTTTAACCAGTCAAAATTTGAATATACATCCACCTAAATAAGACCAAAACAAAAAATAACGTGAAAATGTCAAATTCTTTTTGACTCATTTTTGACCGACCTCAAAAAAGGAGGAGATTCCCAATTGATCCTATGTTTTTTTTAATGTCCGTGATGGTGACTCATTTGGATGAATTTTTCAGAATGCGTTCAGGTTCAGGATATTGCCGAGGTGACCCCATAGTAAGCATATTGTAAAAAATAAAAATAGCAGAATGGTATATGTAGAATAATTAACCAAAAAATAATTTGAGCGTACCTTACAATACGTCGCGCCACTTAGATAGCGGGGGTGGGATTTTTAAATTTATTTTCTATTAAGTGATTTTGGTTATTTTAAATCTGAGTGAATATTTTGGCAACAAATTCCAAATATAGGGGCAAATGGAGGGGGAAAGAAAGAACAACGAAGGGGGGTAACCTAAACAAAAAAGTTGTTTCTGATTTTTGGAGTTTTTAAGGGCACGAAGTTTAATTTGACTAACCATTTTAATTCTTGACAACTTGTATTGGTGATTTTCTATGCACATGTATAGATAGCGCTTATATTAGTAATAGGGTTCCTATGCCATGTCCATCGATTACTCTGGGAAGATTTGAACAACTTGAATTAATTTTTTAAGATGTATTTAGGATAGTGCTGGGATTGTCTTATAGCTAGCGTATTCGAAAATAGTGAAAATGACGCCATTTTGATTCTCCTTCAGCAAATGAGTTTCCGCGATAACTTTAAAATGCCTCAATATATTACAATAAAATTTAGTCTATAGGAAAGAGGGAACATTTTTTCTCGTCGGGCTATTTCGGTAAGTAATTATAAATCTTAATACATGTTGATATAATTATACGACTTTAGTCTGGACAAAAAACATTTCCTTTGTTAGTAACTGAGGTGTGTGGTGGAAGAAGCGGCGAAATTGAAAGAAGGGGAAGATCCAAATCATCGTGTTTCATAATATGGCCTTCGGGGTTTTTAAGAACCCGAAGGTCAATTCTACTAATCATTTTAATTTATAGTTGCTTAAGCAGAACAATCTTTTAGTTGCCTAGATGTGTAAATGTGTCAAGATCTTCAATGGATCGAGATCTCTTATCTGATTTGGCTATACTTTTAATCGAATCGAGGTTAGCCAGAAACTGTAATGGCTCGTTTGCAAGTCGTTACATAGTACTTCTCGATATACTAATATTCTATAATGATTAATATAATTTTCCTTTTTTTAAATTTACATCTTTTAGACTTTTTATGGGGGCTGGGGAAGCTCTGCCGTACCTGTAACTTCCATTAAACTGGGCAAGATTATCTGATTGATGAGACCTCCTAACCCATTGAGTAAATATGGTAAGGTAATAATAAAAAGTGCTCTGTAGATGTCGAGGAGCCTTTGTTTTTATTAAAGATATGTATTGTCGGTATTGTAAAGCCTCCAGCGGATAATGCTTCTTTCGTCGAAGGCAAATATCCGAGCAAATTAAATAATGCTCTTATCATACTATTATATAAAAAAGCAGATAAGAATGCCCTTGAAAATTATCGGCCCATAAACATTTTGTACTCTTTTTCAAAATGTTTTGAAAAGGCCTACTTATCAAATATTTTATCTCCAATAAGCCATTTTCAGATTTTCAGCTCGTTTTTCTGCGAGGAAGGTCTGTAGAAACTGCCATTTTTGCGTTTGCTGGCGATGTTCTGGACGCCTTGGAGGGGGGAGATTTAGCAATTGGGTTATTTTTCGATCCCTCCAAGGCATTTAATTGTTTAAATCGCGTTGACTTATTAAATACATTATTTAGATATGGTATTAGGAGATGTACTTTGACATGAATAGAAACGTATATAAGAGATAGGAGTCAAAATGTAATAAAATTCCGATCATGCCATTTTTAAATCAGAAAAATTTCTCATTAAGTTCGGAGTATCCCAGGGCAGTATTTTGGGGCCTTTTCTTTTTATTATATACATAAATGAATTGTCGGCCGCGTGTAAAGATTTGATCTCTCTTATAACTTATGCCGTTGATACGAATGTACTGATAAGGGTCAAGAAGTTACCCGACTTCTTGATAAATTTAACGACAGTTTGTTGCGTTTCATGACAATGGCGTAATCCTCAATGCCGAAAAATCTCAGCGTATTGTATTTCGAACTCTGGAAAATAAAACACTTTGTCCTGACTGTTTGTCTTGGTGAAGATGTTATACATATTTCAAGTGAAAGCAAGTTTCCTGGAGTGTTTGTGGATTCCTTTTTGAAATGACGTTTTCATGTGGATAATCTAAAAAACTATCGTTATTCGGATAGTATCAAAGCACTTAGATTTTAATACTTCAAAAATTGTGTATTTTAGTAACTTTATTTCGAATTTAACAACCTTATTATAAACAGTCTTGTCGTGTCGTTGATTATAAACAGTCTTGCCATAACTTATTAACTGTCAATATTCACCTGTGAATGCATAATGTTTTTAAAAAAACACCCCGAAAAGTTTTCTCAATTAATCATGCTTACAACACAAGACGTATTAGCACTGACTATAGTTACCCCGAACATAGCTTAAGTCTATCTAAGAGAAACTGTTCATATTTCGCCAACTTTTTATATCAACCAGTCTACATAAAAAGTCCTAAAATATTAGATATTTTCAGAAAAAAATTACTTACTTTTAGAAAAAAATTGCTTACTTATAAAATAGAAAGAAGAATTTATAAATTATAAATATATTTGTAAACTGTGTGTTATCATCTTTAATCTGTTGTTAGTATTTCAAACTTGTACCTGTACAAATTTGTTTTGAAATAAATGCTTATCTTTATATCTATCTATTGATATTATCGCCTTGTTGTAATTATTTTTGAATATAATTATCAAGAGATGTAGAAGTTGTTAACAATTCTTTTAAATAAAAATACTTGTCGAAAACATAAGGGTGCAAATGAAATTTTGAAAGATAAAATATTAAATAGTGGTGACATCGAACTATTCTGTAATATCAAGTTTCTGTGGACAAAAATGAAGAACGTCCACGAAAAACGAATGCAGTTTTAGAAATTTGTCAACGGATTATGTCTAGTCCCAACATTTTAAATACATTGTAAATTTTAGTCCTATTACAAAAGCATCCTCAAATTCCTTTGATATACGACCACTTACTCCAAATAATGTTTGTTGGGTTATTTAAATAGAGAAAGTCTATGTTATGTTAAACTTAATTCAAATTGAACCTTACGAGTTAAAGTCAAGAGTAAACTAGCCTTATTTTTGACAATTAATGTTAAATCTAAAATATCAATTAAATATTCAGAAACATTTTAAAATTTCATCATCATCTACTTCTACCTATTTATTTAAATTGATTAATTATTCTGTTATAAGTATTGTTTATTTATTATACAGTGATTACAACAGAAACAAAGGGACTACTTATTAGAACACCCATTTGTTGAATTTGAATTATTTTATTCATCATTCTGTGTGAGTGACTGTTTATTAAAAAAATTACATTTGATTCAAAAAACTACATTTTTAGTCGTTTTGTCCTCTTCTCATTTCTATCGCGGACATTATGTATATATTACAAAACTTTAATTGTTTGCCTAAGATGTTTAAATTGGTTCATATATAATATACTCAATCTATAAAAGACTTGGGAACAACTGCTTTTTCTTTATATGAAAAACCAAGAACGTCTAGAGCAAAATTTAAACATCTCGGAAGATCTGGGTTATGATGAAAGCGATGATGAAATTTGGACATTTTCGTAGACTCTGAAAACAAAGACAAATTATATTTTTTTGTCTTTTGTTTTTAGAGAATATTGGTTTTAGCACTTTCTTTTAGGTTCCTAATGCCACTATTAAATTAATAATTACCCAGAATATGTTGCCACATATTTTGTGATATTTGTTTAATTTTATGTATCTTAAAACCACATATTTTTTGTTCTATTTTAAGGTTTTTTGCGTCAAAAAAAAACTAAACAAGGAAGGTTTTTTTCAAGTCGTTAAAACTTAGACGTGTAGTCACTTACCTCCACATTATTGACGGGCACGACTTTTACTAGTCCGATGAATGAATTCACATCTACAAGCAGCCATATTCCAACTCCTAACACAACAGTGCCTGCTAGCTGGAATAAAAATTAAATTTGTAATATTAAAAATAAGTTTACCCTATTACTCTATTATTATGTATTCTCATATTTAAATAGACCCCAATAACAAGAACCATACTGGTTTTTAAATCATCCTGCATTTAAAATGTAACAGAGCAGGATCGGACTAGGCCGTAAAATCTGGCGAGATATTACTAATGGCATAAAAATATTAGAAGCAAAATCCAAAAAACTGCAAAATTGGTCAAAAAATTGTAAGGACCTGTGCGAAAATTTCACCACACTCTATACATACAAAATCATAGTTACGCAGCCTAAAGGCACACTCAAATAGATAGCTATACATTATATATGTACACATTATAATTCAACAGTAAAGCTTACTACAATCAGGAGAGATTGTTACAAAATTCCACTTTACGATAAATAATGACAAAATTTTAAATAAAGCTTTTGATAATTTTTTACCCTTGCCCATCGGCAGTGTTAAGAAGTATTAAAAAAACACTCTAATTTCTAGCATTTTAAGAATGGTAGAAATAAACTTTAAGGATTTACCCCCGATTGCACAAAACTTAATTACTGTTCAGAATACTTAACCGAGTTTTCGGATTTGACAAGCTGCTTACAGAAATCTAGGAACTGACTGTCAAATTTTACATTCCGTTAAACATTCTAAACTTTAATTGAGCTTTCTGCAACCAATCGCAAAATGGGCGTCGGGTATATTCTTTTATATGAGGCAACCACTATTAAAGATATTTAAAAAAATATCACTAAATCCTAAAAACAAGACAGCTACTAAAATAGTTTAAACAAATACATATTGAAAATATAACAAAAAGGTTTGGCACAAGAATGATATGAACTATAAAAACGATGCATAAACGCTAGTAGTCCATCATGTATTGGTTGTTATGGAAACAGCTTGTTCTACTCATATCCCCGTTTCGTTATGACAGACCGTGCATTTATTATTTGATTTTGAATTGTCATATAATAGTAAATATATTCACCCGAATTCACTAGAGCTTTAAATTTAGACCAGGTCTAACTTGACAGTTATAGATTTAAGATGACATTTTTTACAATGAACAAATAATTTTTCTAAATGTGATAATTACAAAATGACAGTGACATAAGCGTAACATAACTGGCGAACTAAGGGTTTTAAGTACCATGGCAACTAGACCTGGTCTAACTTTTAAACCTTTTTAGTGAATCCCCAAATTATGTAAATCATAAGCGACTAAAAAATAGAGTCATGCTAAACAGTAGAAATCTTCCCGTTGCATGAATAAAATTCATTTTTTCTTCTCGTTTTCAGGAAGAATGTTATAAAGCAGTCAACGAAGATCCTCACCTAAAAATAATTCCAACAGCTTTGAAACTTAACACACTTTCTTAGATGTGTAGTGATGAATTATACGACCTGAAACATCTTACTGTTGATCCTAGCAAAAATACACTGAGGAGGTAAAAAGTTCTTTCTTTTTTGACAAAATTTAAAGCGATTAATAGTGGAGTAAAATAGTATTATTTATCGAAAAGCGTTTGACCACCTACGCAGCTGCGATTGGAAAAATGTATGTTTCGTCCTTTTCTGGCATCATCAGGTTTATACGTAATTTAATATTTCAATTTGAATACGTCCTTACTACACACGGCATACGTAAAAATTTCCTTATGAAGGTCAATATCTCGAAATTTATAAGAAGCATCTCTGCTTCCAAAAGTATGAAAAAGAAATCGAAAAAGCGAACTTTAAATTACTTCTAAAACAGCCAACCACTTTCAGAAAAAAATAGAAATCCGATGTAAGATTTTTTTAGGGCAAAAACTGAAATTTAGTTTTTGTTCCACAATATGTAAATGGCTATGTATGCATCGCGTTCCCCTGTGGATTTTTAGTTTAGTATAACTTTTCCCCTCACTTGCGCGGTTTTTTCGTATTTTTTATTTTTCGAAATTAACTACCAAAAATTTTGAAAAAAATCCCACTTAATAATTTTTACATGTCCAAAAGAAATTTCGAGTAAAAAAAACATGGAGTTATTTAACTTTAGTTATTATAAAAAAGTGTGATAAACCTAACCAAATCGATCCTAAAAACTCAACCGACCCCGCCCAATTCTCAATTTTTAAAGATACAAATGTTTCAGGTAGAAAAGTTGTATTTCATTGAATGACTTAACTTTAATTATTATATAAAATACGAAAAACCTAACCTATTTCAATCTAAAGCTAGCCTTGACTCTGTGAAAATAAAGAGTTTTCCAGAAAAATGCCAAAAAAAATAGAAATGGTAAAAACTATTTGATGTAACTGAAAAACAAAAAAAGGTCGACCACACGCGTCATTGGGGGTTAATGACACCCATAAATCTCGTAAAATAGAAAATAAGAGCTTTAAAAAAATAGACAAAGTCAATTTTTTCAGATGAAATTTTTTGCTTTTTTCCACATCGAGATACTCGTCGTTTATGTAGTAAAAAATGGGGGAGGAAATTTTTTGAAAAAAGTACTATCTGAGGGTATTGGCCACCCGCTAAACCCGAATCCGCAATACGTTTTTTTGACTGGCTCCGTTGTGAATACATTTTGATAATCTCTTTTTTTTTCGATTGATCCCGTCTTTTCTTGATGCGCATCGCCCGCCCTTTATGGTTACGTAATAAGCCTTATTTTAATATATAAAAATATTTTCACTAGGACTAACAATTTCCAAGATAAAAACGAAAATTCAAAGAATGTGACACGTTTTACGTCTAAAGTCGTCAGTATTTGAAAGCAGAAAATATGTCTTTAAATAGTTTTGTGATCCCAGATTTAATCATTTCCTCGTCTCTTTCAAATATTTTACGTGAAGTCGTTTTTGACAAAAAATTATATTTGCTTTTCCTGACGGTCCGTCAAGTGTTTTATGAATCTTTTTACCAATTGCAACTGCATGGTCAGTATTTGTTCCTAATAATATTATTGTTCATTTCATATTAATAACTGAAGCCCGAAGAAATAACCATGGTCCAAGATATTGCTTTTAAAAATGCATGGCAGCTCTATTGTGACTCGTTTGTTCTATGATCGCTATGTTTATTTGACTTCTATTTTCAATTTTCAGGCGCCATGTGTATAAAATAAACAGTTTTACTTACTGTATCTGTTCAAAACAACTTAACATTTTAAAACGCTATAAGAACAGAAAGTTCGGCAAGTATAGAGGCATGGAGTAGAAGGAGCGAGGGCATTGCCCGCTTTTCCTCTGAGCCAGTACATTCCTGTCTTTAATTCTGTCTTTTGGGATGTGACTCCGGTTAAAGTTGATTTAATACTTAATCGTATAGCTGAGCTCTTAATTAACGTTGATAGACATCATCCAGTCCTGGAAAATCTTTCGCCTTGATATTTATAAACCTGTATTATACTGGAACATGAGAATGTTGTTTTCAATTTTAAAAGGTCAAATTGTGTAAGATTAACGTCAAGTATTTGTTGTATAAAATAAAAATATTGTATAAAATTTAGTTTTTTTTATAGTTTATTTAATATACTAAATTCTATTTAATTTGAAAAACACTACTAAGTAATCTTGTCCCTGAAATAAAAGTTAAAACTACGTTTAATTTCCGGTACAGTTAGATGTAAAGAAAATTGAGGATCATACAAAACCGACACGCACAAATGACACTGATCGCTATAAAATCCTTGACTAATTTATAATTGAGTCATTAATTTAACACCCTAAGATACAAAACTCATTTTCAGAAATAATTAAGTAAAAGTGATAACTAATAAAATGTGTAGAAAAAAAAACAGTTTCTTCAGGTGAGGTCACGTCAAGAGGTTTGGTTGTCTATACCTTAAATTAAAAACTACTGTTGGTAGAAATGGGCATTTGTCTGTTAGAGGTAACAGGATCTACTTGCATATCAGTGGTTACTGCGCCCCGTAAAATCGGACAACCTCGTATTGCAGAAGCGGCCACCCATTACAATAACACCTATGTGATTTCTCCTACTACGATATTACGAAAATCTGGGCCTTAGATAATGGAGTGTTTAGGGTTCAACCCCTATTGTGAAGCAACCGTTTAGTAATGACGAAACCCAAATAGGCTGTAGCATCACTAGCCTTTGGAGAGTTTTGTCTAAAATGGGCTTCAGATATTGCACAATAGACAGAAAGCAAGTACTTATCGAATCCAAGTGTATCTGGAAAATTGTCATAGTTAATGACAGCGCCATAAAAGAAGAACTGAACTGAATCCAAGTGATTACAAAAATGGCGTCTCGAGTTTACGATATCGATAAGAAAAGTTCTGAAAATCGCCCAATTACGAAGTTACTCAAAATCATATTATTAAACCAGTTAAAGTTAGAATAACATTATTTACTACAGCATGTAAATCAGAAACCATGCTCCGGCACATAATTCTAACCTAATGCAAAACGAACAGATCGATCGGAACTTACGGCCCTTTGATATGGCCCCCGGGTCTGCGGACATCGTCCCGCTCGACTTCTTTGTGTGGAGGTACTGGAGAATAGGATAACCCAAGCATGCCGCACAGTCACACGGGAAATGATTACAGAAGTGTTCTTCAGATATGTATTTTATCACATGGTTCTCTTCGAACACTCAATCAATAAAAAGTAAAGTTTGTTAAAATTTTAATTTTAAAGATAACGGAATATAACGCCAGTTAATACGATTTCTATTAATAATAAACATTGGATGTACTACATAGTTAAATTAGGAAATCATATGCGGGGTGTTTCATTAAAAAAAAATAAAACGACTCCGGCCGCATGGCAACATTAGGTCTTATGAAAACTGCGACAGTATCAACTTATAGCAAGTAGTATTTAAAATTTTGTATTATTTCAGTTTTTTTTTTCATTTTATTAAATTAATATAAACTTATTATACAAGTATCATTATTTTGATTTTTTTGATTGACTGGGTCTGGTCAAAAATTAAGGGCTATATGGGGATGGCATGGTAATATTTAGGAAAAAATTCAAAATGTTACCAAAATACTACTTATCTAAAATTTTGCACAAATAAAATATTCATCAAAGATCATCCTCTCAGGTTTTACATAATTTAGCGTCTATAGATGCCAAAAAATATGTTTTATCAATACCGTCGGCCGATCTGTCTGTTTGTCAGTTCGAGGCATAGCATAAAAACTACTGATCAGATTAACTTCAAATTTTAGTCAAAAAATAAGGATCATATGGGTAATATTTTGGTAAAAATCCAATATCAAATATGCCAAGATGGCGGCCTATTGAAACGGTAAAAAAATTATTACTAAGAAAAATAATCATCCAATTTCCTCCAATTTTGCAATTGGTATGAATGTAACATAGCAAAACAAAATGGTGGCCTAATAACATATTTAAAAAAGCGGCCTGAAAAAACTAATCATTGAATAATTTTGAGTTTATGCAAGCATTAAGTATGATATAGATATAAACTGGTAAAATTATGGTACGAATTTAAGACGGCTGAACAAATTAGCAGCCAAATATATATTTTTTTAACGCAAAAAAAATCTTATTCAATTAAATGTGATATTGGGATAAACTGGTACGAATTCAACATGACGAAAGAAAATGGCGGTATGTTTCATGTAAAATATGCAAAGGTGTTCAATTTGTTTTAAATTATGCCCAAACATCAAGTATGGCATAAGTAGAAACTGGTAAAATATTGGTAGGAATCCAATCTGATACAATGACAAAATAGCACCTAATAAAAATATACGAAAATATATTTTATACAGTGTGGGCGATTTTGGTGATGCATGTATTGGGATCAAACATCAAAACTATAAGAGGTACAAAAATGATTAAATGAGCAAATTTTTACAGAATTTTATTGGCAATTTAAAAACGTCAGCAGCGTGCTTTTAACTTTTTTGGTTTTCGAGATATTTTGAAAAAACTAAAACGTGGCATTTTCTGTAAAGCCCTGTAACTTCTTTATTTGTACTTTGTTTCAAAATCTATGAACAATTTTTATAACCATTTTTTGTGTGGAAAACGGTTATTGCATCAACTTTATTATTTCTTATGGACGTCATATTGAATTTTTGTCTCCTTAAAATGAGCAAGAAAAATCCTATTCAAACTAAAAAAGACAAAAATCCAGTATGGCGTCCATAAGAAAAAAATAAAGTTGGTGATGGTGAAAGATAACTGAAACGTCGTAATTGTATAATATGTAAATAAAATGTAATGCAGTAATATATATATATATATATATATATATATATATATATATATATATATATATATATATATATATATATATATATAATATATATATATATATATAATTATATATATATATATATATATATATAAAAGACAGAAATCCAATATGGCGTCCATAAGAAAAAATAAAGTTGGTGATGATGAAGGATAACTGAAACGTCGTAATTAAAATCTAATGCAATAATATATATATATATATATATATATATATATATATATATATATAAACTAATTAAGGTTTAAGAAAAAGAGAATTATATTTATATATATATATATATATATATATATACATTTACTATATACATATATTTATTATATACACTTCACTATTCCTAATAAAAGGAAAGATTCATAATGAGGGAAGTCAAAATATAGTTTTTATTCACCTATTGAAAATATTTAGATTTTGAAATAAAACCAAAAGATTTATTTTCGATATTCACATGTCTTATACAGGGAGTGTAAAAATTAAAGCGCAGTGTTTTTTAAAAAACAAAACTATACCCAATATTTTTTAAAATAGAGAACAAAGTAAAATATCCTTAAATCCATAATAAAGATCTGAGGGTCCAAAAACGCTTTTTGTATGAATAATACATACTATTTTTCTCCAATCTCTAAACAGGGCCTTTCATAAATATTAAATTAAATTAACGCAAACTCAGAATAGTATACCTATTTAACCCTGTATAGCTTTATTATTTGGCGAAACACCCAAACTGACGCGAAATGTCACTTTGACATCAGTTCGTTGCATAGAAACCAAATGCACCGACACATTATTATATCAGATACTCCTTACTTTTCGCAAATTTAAAAGTTTCAAGAGGATTGGACACTTGACGACCCTCTAGAACATCACGATTAATTTCAAATGTGTAACTGGGAAACATCAGTACTCGTCTAAGTCTCGTTTGTAGAAGAAGGGGACCAGAAACGGTATGAAATGTGACGTTCTTCTCTCATTTAAGCTCTGTGCGACATCGCTGATGAAAAAAATGGCGATATTTATACGCGATTAGGCACTTGGTGTTCTTTTACCGGGCCAGAATCGTGCCGTGACGAGTTAAAAATGTGTTTCAATCACATGAGGGTCCAGGCATCGTTCTGCACTTCTGCTGCACCAGGTACGAACCCTCACGGGAGTGAAGAGGCGCAATTTGTAGACTATTACAACACTTAAAATAGCCTCTTCTAGGAGAACAGAACCGAAACAACCATGAAGCGCACGTGTGAGGTTAGGGGATTTTTGATATCTTGTTCAGCACACTGCATAGAGCTTCTGTGCCAATTTTTAACTCAACAATATTTTCGGCCGGGTTTTCTCGATATTTTGACAGTCAAGAATTGCAACATGCAACAAGCAAAAAAATTCAGTTAATTTCAATCGCTTTTGGTCCTTTGATTTACGTTAATTATTTTAAAACTAAATGATTTGGCAAGGTATATGTGTTTTTCTAATGCGAACTGCATATTTTTCAATTTCTAGCAGTTTCTGAGTTTTTTGTTGTCGAATTGCCTAGAATGTTGGTTTTAACCAGATGGCGGTAAACGTTAATGACAAATTTAAATAACTGATAGTTAATAGAACTATAAATATCCCTGCTGTGTAAGCTAGAAGGGAGCTAAATTTGAAATATATGATACGTAAATTTCTATAATTTTATATTATTTTCGGTTTCTCTGTAAATATATATTGTCAATATTTTAAAATCAAATATAGAGCAAGAAATATCTATTAGTTGACTTCGTTTAGAAATCAGTAATTATCTATTTATATCTACAAATAACCGAATCGCGCTTACCACCTTTAAAATAGTAAATAATTATGCAACAATTTACCAATGTTTAAAGAATACGATACAACTTAATTAGTTTCTAAATATATATTTATGTTTGTAAATATTTCAGTAGTAATTGGTATTATATAGCGTTGTTGAGAATTTATTTCTCAGTCTAGTGATTCAGAAAACAATGCAAACAATATTAGAGAAAATATTAATTGTTATCGTATAATCAGCCTAATTAATATTACGTAAAATGAAGGATGAAGCGGTATAGGTTAATTATTTGCACATTAATCCGTCCTGTTAACAGATATTATTTAATACGTAACAGAAGTAAATAGTACACAGAATATTTTTCTTTGTTTCACTGATAAAGTGAGAATGAACTTAAAATTTTATTATGTTAGGATTGCCATATTTATTAACAAAAAGATAGACTAGATATTAATTTTTATGAGTTTTAAATCTAAAAATAGAGTCATTCAGGTCATGAGTTCCAAGTTTTATTAACCATTTTAACTTTTTTCATATTATTAGTTGGTTTTGTGCACATCGGGAAGATTTGACCAACTTGTTAGAATTTTAGGGTAGTCCTCGTTATGAATCTTTCCTTTAATTAGAAGTGTGACCCAATTTAGTTAGGCACATATTTATTTAGTATACTGTCTTTTCAAACATGTTCATTGTACGCCATTTTGTTCCACCAATAATAACAATACCAGTTTCTATCTATGCCCCACTTATTTTTCGGGCATTATTTAAAATAATTTGATTTTTTTACACTGATTTTTTTAGACCGCCATTTTGTATCGTCATTTTGAATTCGTACCAGTTAATCCCTGCATCATATTCAATTTTGCTGCAAGATATTAAGTCAATGTAATAAGAATAGGTTTTACATTAATTTTTTTTAGAATTCGTACCACAATTTTACCAGGTAATCTTTATATCACACTTAATAGATGTCCAAAATTTAAAATTTATCTAAAAAGAGTTTTTTAGACTGATTTTTTTTAAATATTTTATTAAAATATTACAAGTGGATTCCTTGGTTTTTGTGCAAAGTTTGAGATAAATTGGATTATTCGTTTTTTAGTAATAATTTTTTAACATTTCACTAGGCCGTCATTTTGTTCCGTCATATTGGATTTTTACGAAAATAATACCAGGCCATGCTACAACTACGCCGCCAACTAACAAACATTTCATTTCGCCACAATTTTGTTCCGCAATCTTGAACTCGTAACACAATTTTACCAGTTCTTGTCTATACCACAGTTAATTCTTGCACAAAACTTGAAATCAATCTATTAGGTAGTTCAGTTCAGGCTGAATTTTTAAATATTTTATTAAGCCGCCATCTTGGATTCGTACCAAAATTTTGCTAGTGAATTACTAACACTTCAATTTTTTGCGAAATTGGAAAAAACTGGATAAGTAGTTTTTTAGTAATCATTTTTTTAAAATTTTCTCCATATTGGATTTTTAATAAAATGTGACCAGGTCATTCTCATATAACTCCTAATATTTGACCAAAATTTGAAGTCCATCGGGTAACATGATTTTTAGCTGTTCCTCGAACAGGCAGACCGACGGACCGACGGAATTGCGAAAATATGTGTTTCGGCATCTAGGGACTCCGAAACGTAAAGATCTGAAAGATCTCGGAAGGTGATTTTTTCACGATTACAATACTTCCCTTTTATGAGGGGAGTAATAAATTCAATAAGTAGTTTTTACATCGACGACCACCGCCTTTTTGTTACGTCATTTTGAATTCGTACCAGTTTATCCCTATATCACATTTGATTTTTCTGCAAAATTTCAAGTCAATTAAATAAGTTTTAACAAAAAATTGGCCGCCATTTCATTCCGCCATCTTGAATTGGGACCAAAACTGCACAGTTTTTCTCAATATTACAGTTAATGCTTGGACAAAATTTGAAGTGCATCTAATTAGTAGTTTTTTCAAGCTCACTTTTTAAATATTCTCTTCCTATATTCATTCCTGCGTAACACTTGATTTCTGTGTAAAATTTAGGTACACCAAATTTGATAATTGGCAATATTTTTTTTGCATTTAACTAGGCTGCCATCTTGCTCTGGCATATTGGATTTTTACCAGATCATGATGAAGTCAATCTGATAAGTAGTTTTTAAGCTATGCAACGAACTGACAGCTGTCTGGCAGTAATGTACAAACCGACGTACAGACCAACGGAACTGATAAAACTTATATTTGGCACCTAAGGACGCTAAAACGTGAAGATATGTAAAACCTCAGAAGGTGATTTTTTCACGTTTACAAACACTATATTTGGCCGCCATTTTGTTCCGCCATCTTGAGATAATACCACAATTTTACTAGTTCATCTCTATAAGTTCTACATTTAAATATACATACAATTAGAAATCTTTCCATTAAGTAGTTTTTTCAGGCTGAGTTTTTAAATATTTTATCAAACCGCCATTTTGTTGCGCCATCTTGGATTAGTAGTTTTAGTAATAATTTGTTTAACATTACACAAAGTGTTGCCAGCTCATTCCCATTTTTGACCAAAATTCGAAGTCAATCTGATAAGTAGTATTTAAGCTATGCCGCGAACTATCAGACAGGCAGAGGTAAACAGACAGACGGACCGACGGAATGGATAAAACATATTTCTTGGCACCTAGGGACGCTAAAACGTGAATATATGTAAAACCTGAGGGGGTGATTTTTTCGAGATTACAAACATTCTATTTGGCCGCCATATTTTTCCGCCACCTTGAATTAGTACCACAATTTTACTAGTTCATGTCTATACCACAGTTAGTTATAGCATACAATTTGAAATCAGTCCTTTAAGTAGTTTTTCAGGCCGAATTTTTAAATATTTTATTAAGATGCCATTTTGTTCCGCCATCTTGAATTCGTACCAAAATTTTACGAGTTGATTCCTACATAATACATGATTTATGTGCAAAATTTGAAATAACTTGGATAAGCTGTTTTGTAGTAATAATTTTTTCGCGAGTTTGTTTTGCGGTATTAGATTTTCACAAGAATGTTAGCAGGTCATCCCCATATGACCCTTAATTTTTGACCAAAGTTTGAAGTTAATTGGTTAAGTAGTTTTTTAGCTATGCCGCGAACGGAGAGACCGACGGAATTAAGAAAACATGTTTTTGCATCTAGGGACCCTGAAAAGATCTGAAAAAATCTCGGAGGGTGATTCTTTACGATTACAATACTCCCCTTTTACGAGGGAAGTAAAAATTATAAAAATTGTAATGTTGCCGTTTTGAATCTTTTTCTGCGGAGGAGTTTCCGCGATAACTTTGAAATGCTTCAGTATATTGGCTCGAAATTAGGTACTGAAATTGCAATTAAAAAAAAGTTAAGAGGTTCATCCTCACCTTAAGCAGTGGCGGCTCTTCCATAGAATCATTTGGACAATGACCCCCCAAAAATATTTCAGAAAATAAATTTTTCGTTTGACCGTCCCTCCTAATAGTTGTAATAAAACGCGAACCTTAGGAAAAGTTAAATACGCTACACTATTAGCCGCGCGCGGCTGTTCGAATGGTCTCGTTGCGTTCCTTAGGCATAATAAAATACGCTGTACTAAGCTAGGCTGGGCAGTCCGAATTGCCCTTATTACCTTAAAGCTTGAAGAAAGTACCCGAAGATTTCACAGCTACCGAGCGGCAGCCGAACGTGATAGCAAATGGAATATGAAATGGCGATTTGGGTCATCAGCCGGTCTCTTCTCATAATTCGATCGATCGGTCGTGGCTTCACGTCGGCATGCGGAAGTTCAATTGTTCAGAGGTCGCGCGGCCGATATTGTTTCGGACGTTTTCAATCGATGAAAACTGATTTATATACTGTTTTTTGTAATATATATTTTTTTATTTTTATGATCCATGTGCAAGTGTGAGTTGGAAATATACAGGAAATAAAATGTTGGTAGTGACTAGTGCAAAAAAACAAACAATTAAAAAGTGCTTACGAACTTAATTTTGCAAAAATAACCAATTTCAAGGTGGTCTATGTTTGAGTTGTGAATGTAGATGAAATAAAATGTCGTTAGTGCAAAAAATTAAACAACTAAAGAGTGCTAACGAACTTAATTTTGAGAAAATAACAGAATTCAAGGTAAGTGGTCGCAATTTGCCAGAACTTAGTATACGAGAAACTAGTAAAGACAAAAATAAAGAGGTTCATCGAAACTTTCGTAAAAGGATGTACGATTTAGCTAACTGGATATGTGGTTGTGAAGTCTCTAACTCATTTTACTGTTATGTTTGCTTGTTGTTTTCTAAGGACTCGTCGGACTCATTATGGTGAAACCGGTGTTAAAGACTTAAAAACACTTAAAAGAAAAAATAAAAAAACATGCGTTTTCTGCAGATCACATCAAATGTTCGTTGAACTATGCTATGGTCGGAAGTGTTGATATTCGCACTCAGCTAGACACAGCTTATAGAAAATCCCTTAGAGATTTTAATGAAAATATATAAAAAAATCGTTATATTTTACACAAAATTATAGATTGTGTAAAATTTTGTGGGGCATTCGAGCTGGCACTACTTGGCCATGATGAAACGAATATCGTTGAGGAGTTGAACCAAGATAACCAATTTTAACGAACGCGTCATTCAGCATTTTTCCAATTCTAAAGAACGAAGAGTAGACCTGAACTTCAAGAGAATTTAAAGCTCAGGTTAAAGATAAGATATTTATTTTTATTTTAAGCATGCCTATTTTTAAATTTGTTATTGACCTCCCAATATAATTCACCACGAGCCGCCACTGACCCTAAGGGGCAAATATTTTTTCGTCAGGTTATTTCCGTAGGCAATTATAAATCTTAATGAATGTTGATAACAAAATATGTAGTGTGTTAATATCTGAGTTGTGTAGTGTGAACGCAGTGAAATTCAAAGGAGATGATCAAAATTATCGCGTTTTGTATGGTTTTCAGAGTTTTTAGGGGCCTGCCGTTCAGTTCTATTTTTCATTTAAATTGACCAGTGTTGTTGATACTCTGTAAATATGTATAGGTGGGTTTATATAACATTAGTTACCGTGTTTCTAACAAACGTTTAAGAGCAATGGATCCCAGTACTTTTAACCTTAGTTTAGGCGTTGACAACTTTAAGCCTGATGTTTACAATAAATAAAACTAAAAAGGGAGATATAAAAATATAAAAAAAAACCCAGTACCTCAATTTTAAATAAAGGTAGTGTGTGATATGTACTAAAATTTTGCCCGTAGCACAACGATGAATATTTATATTTACCCTAAATATATCTGATAACTTGGAAACATTGGTAGCAATAATTTTTTGAACTTTTAACTTAGTGACAACATTGTAATAAAAAATATTGACACTTATCTATTATAGCAAACTGACCAATGCTTTATCTATGCACTTATTTGATTTGATGACACTTGTTAAGGTAGGTTTATATCTAAGCATTTGTATTATGTCCTCACCCTATAATTATTTAAATACCAATGTAATGCCAATATCTTCCAAACATTCCGTTTTTGTTAAGAAGTAATAACTATTATAATAAACGATGCTGTTTGTTTACTCACCAAATGTTTCCCTGTGCTTTATGCTAACATCCCCTCTATGAGGACCAGCTAAACTACCCTCTTATCAAAGAAAAGCTATGTTGTTTGTTACCAAGAACTATTTTGCTAATGCTCAAAATAACGGTTTACTTAACCTATATTTCTCAAGAAATGACCATATTGCAGGTAGACAGAATTAATATTTTAAGCCCTAAAGTTCAATGTCTCCTTTATTACACATCTAAGGGCTTCCGTTCATTTTATCGTGTAGTCTAGTTTGCCTTATGCATTTTTTAAGTGGAAAATTTCCTCCAACGAAAAGTATTGGGGACAATATCTTAACATGTTTTATTAATTCCTTAATGCTGCACAGGTGAAGAAATTGAAAATGAATAATTTAATTACTAACTCGATAATGAAACATTAACAAAAACATATTAAATAAGGTAGAAGTTTTGAATGAAAAAAATATAATATTGTAAAAAGTAATTACAATATTTTTTAAAGGAAACTCCCATTTCCTTTTCGAATTCTTGATATATTCTCACGGATCTAGACATTTCCATGTAGCGTATCCTATAAGACCTGACATTTTGAGATATGGACATTTGAGAATTATTAATTTCAGATTTTAGACGATGTTTATATATTCTTTCTTATGGTGTTGCTTCCAATTTAAACTCACTCTTAACCATTGGTTCAGTCTAAGCTTTTAATAAGAAGATTTTTTTAAATTTTGGTTTAGACTAGGTAGGTCAGTTCTCAGATACATGAAACATTATACAATTAGAAATAGAAATTAATATATGATTAAAATATGGATTACGGTTCAGTAAGATGCAAACTGAAAGATTTTCAAAAGGCACGGTCACATTCAGTGGGAAAGACTGTTAAGTAAGTTAAAAAAGTACTAAACTACTAAGTTTCTCTGTGAGCCCTATATCTTCAAAGTGAAACACCCCTAAACCCAGTTTTATACAAAACTCATAATTTCCATTTTAGCTGTGATCGTCTCTTAAATTATTTATTTTTTACGTTGTGTCCACTGAAAAATCCTAAGAAATTGACTCAATTTGCTGAAAACATGTGCTCATTAAATAAGTCAATAAAACACCAATAAATTACACATACCCCTTTTTATTGAAATAAGAAAATTTAAGTAAAAATTTTAACGTTGTTTTTTTTTTGTTAAAATAATCATGTATATGTAACCTTAATTAGAAAATCCACTTAACATTGTATAGTCGTTTAAACCATGTTTTTACATATAATTCCCCGACAGTTAGTTTACAAAATTGGAGCTAAATAAGCTGGGTTGACTAGATTAAGTTCGGTATATTTATATTGCAAAAATAACGGCAAATACATTTTTTTTCTACGAGAAAAAACTATTAAACAAAACCATTCTAGCACTCCTATCACAGACAATTTATGCTTCTAACCTTAGCAAAAAAAAAGAAAGAGTATTTTATTATAACTGATCTTGTTACACCTATCGATGTTACCCCAATCTTCTTAAAATTGCTCCGAGGCACAAAAAAGACAGTATTGATACATTTGATGGAGCAGTTCAGAGCCAGTTATCGACTATTACTGTAGAACAACCCATTGTATGACCGTCATAGTAATAATCTAAGGTTGACTAGCAATCGTCTCTGACATATTGGCCTGCACTGAGAATTGCTCTAACTACTGCAATCGAACAGTAAACGTACTTTTCTTTTTTCGACGATCAAAATAAACCTTAGTGACTCCCATGATATACCTACAAAAATAATTCAACACAGTCAACTTTGTCAGAGCGCAAAAATGTTACTGCTTATTTCAATGAAAGATTACAATAATTAGTGTTCTAACATCTTCCCAACAAAATGTATAATATCCCCGCCGAACCGCACTCAAATATTTTTCTTCTTTTATGAAATATATCTAAACAAATGAAGGAAACCATGAAAAGGGGCCCCGCCATAGTCCACATCTGTTACAAAAGATGTTTATTTGCATTTATTACCTATCATTCCTTTAGTACCCCGAACTTGCAAATAAATATATAAATAAGAAAAATATATGTCAACTTACCGTGCTAAATAAAATTAAATAAATCGTTTTTTTTTCTAATAAAATCATTTTATAATAATCATAATAATAATAATAACAATAAAGTAGAATAATGGCCGGAACTGAATACACCACGAGGCACAACTCAGCAGCGAAGGTCGTTCATCAAACATTAGCCACAACATACTAACTAACGGAGAACACAGACCCTTATTACCATTATACACCAATATCCCTACTTGAAAACGAACACTACAAGCTCTACTGGGACATTGGCATCCATACCGATAAAACAATCCCCGCAAACAGACCCGATATCACCTTTTAATCCAAAAAAGAAAAGATCACTTATTTAATTGACGTGGCTGTCCCCAACGACGAGAACATCCAAGCGAAATACAATAAGAAGATCGCCAATTACACCGACTTGGCAATGGAAATAAAAAGGCTGTGGAAAGAGGAAAGAGTCATTATTGTTCCTCTCGTCATATCAGTAACAGGCCTCACCCCAACAACGTTTACACCGCATTTGGCTCAATTAGGACTTAATACAGACATTCACAAGTACATCAAGAAATCTGTCATATTGAAAACATGTAGCATCGTTAGATCATTTCTTATACAATAGTTGTTTTTTCCATTTTCCTTTTTTTTTGTACTGACTTGGTATAATCCCGTCAGTATAAAATACAACCACAGGAATACTGTGAGATAAAGAAAAATAATAAATTGTGACAGGAAAACTCACAGAATTTCGGAAGAATGAACACCCCTCCAGCAGATTTAAAACGCGCATTAAGAAGACTTTGAAGAAGATAGGTACAAAACCCAACCATCAACATACACTAAGTAAGTATCAGGATACACTAAAGTAAAATCTAAAAGCTAAAGCGAAACATCTGCAGAGATACAACAAATGCTCAAAGAAAAAACGATAGAACTGGCTTTTCAACACCAATCAAAGACAGTTCTATCGGGATATCAATAACACAAAAGATCAAACCAATACTGAGAAGATGCTGCCGAGCAAAGAACATTTGAACTAGTATTGGCCGAGCATCTGGAGAAAATCAAAAGAGCATAACTGAAATGCTACATAGAATTTGTGGTATTGAAAGTCACCAGGAGCTTACCATATTCATAATTTCTGGTATAAGAAATTTGAGATCCTCCATGAAGCTACGGCCCGTCATTTTACCAAAATAATGCATCATTCGGAGATAACCTCCGCATTTCTCATGCTGGGCACTACAACTACCCTAAAGCAATAGGATAGAAGACCCGTCCCAGTACAGGCCAATCTCCTGTTTGCCCACAACGTATACAGTCGCGGCACGAGCTTTTTATTTTCGGTTGGGCGACACCCGGCAGTAAAATCTGGAGGGTGGGCAGAAAAAACTCGCTTTATTTTGGCTAATACGGATTTTCGTATAATTTAGATTTGTAAGATTTCATAAAGTTGGATAGAAAAAGGCTGATTAATTTAAAGTTTATTTTATTAAGAAACACAATATATGGTTATAGAGCAGTATACATTAAAATAGGCTTATTTTTCTATTATTATGTTTGGTGGCAAAAGAATCTACAACTTCATCTAAGTCCAATATTTTTCTCGACGTACAAAATTCCTAAATCAGTGAATCTTTCTTGTGATATTGTGATCCTTAAATAATTGTTGATTCATTTTAAGCCACTAAACGACCTTTCACAGCTAGCACTTGAAGAGCGTAGGGTTATCGCAATAACACACAATTTATCTGCTTCGTAAAATACTAAATTAAATTCCTGCAGAAGAACTGCAAGATCTGATAAAGTAGCAATTTTAATTCATTTTCGATGGATGCTATGTCGCACCCATAATGAATAGCTATAGAGTGCTCAAAATTTAAAAATAAATTACTCGACGGATTGAAGGCACCAAAACTCTAGCATTTTCGTCAAATCTTCGATAAAGGTCTGAAGTGATGGATAATATAAACTAGTTTGAAATTTACCTTTTTTAGTGACACATTCCTCTTTAAGTGACACAATTTTCTGAATGATTATAGTATTATTAATATTAGAACGTATTTTTTTATCTTTTCCTATTTACATCAACTAAATTTATATTCTTAGCACAGGAGTTTCCCAGAGTTGCAGTCCATAACTTTTCAAATTCACAATCTTACTAGGTAATCTTTTGCTAAAATTAAAGTTATGATCAGTAATTTAACTTACAAATTTTCCTACATATTGTTTAAGGTGACCGCCTCCGCCATTTATAACCCATAGCACATAAATATGTATAATATAATAATTATTATGATCGCGTTATCGCAATAAAAATAAATAAATCAAGAAATACAATTGCTTCTCGAATATTTACAATAAAACTTTCACTAATCACCACGTTACTGTCGACATATACCTAACTAACCATTTAAAAACTCGCCAATTATAAAATCTCAGAAAAAGTCTTATATTTAAAGCAAATAGTAAAGTTACTTTAAAATTAGCCTCAAAATTAGCTTTTCAAATACCTGATGTTTTGATGTTTATAATAATTTTATTAGGAATAAGCTCGAAAATACGAAAAATATAATAACTTACGTGTAATACGTTATTAACTTTATTAAAAGATCCAGGAGGTGGGGAGAATGGAGAATATTGCCAAAGATGGAAGATTGTCAAGTCACAACTCATCAAGTGACATACGTTATACAACAAACAACCACATATTTATTAGTAATCTGATTGGTTTCGTTAGCGTCACAGCATCTTTATTCTGCCGAAACCGCGCCCCGCACGAACAAGTGCACATTGCACTGTTATTTTATCCTGCGTTGTTATTCTACGCTAGTGCATCTCTACCTTATGAAGGAAGTTTAAATAGTTTGTCTCTGATACTAAATTAGTAATCTGTACTGTTCATATTATTATAATATCATTATCATGATATGATTTAAATCATTTTGTTCTTAATTATGCAGGTTCGGAGAGAACAATTTAGGTTGGGCGCTCGCCCAACCGCGCATATTCCTGGTTCCGCCACTGAATGTACAAGATCCTAAAAGGATGCATTGCAAATCGTATCTATCACCATATTAACACTCATAACCTATTAGCCAAAAAATAGAAGGGATGCATTCGAGACTATCAAGGATGATAACTTACACACTGCTTTTATAGACTATAAAAAGGCATTTGTCAGTGTACCTCATTCCTGGCTCATAGACGTACTAGAAATATACAAAATTCATCCTATAATCATCAAATTTCCGGCAACTATCAAGCACCAGTGGAGAACGAACCTGAAAATCTATAATGACGATCAATCTCTTACCACCGATAAGATACACATCAATAGGGAAATTTACCAAGGAGACTCGTTAAGTTCACTTAACGGAGGCGAGTTTTTTCCGAGTGTTCCCGATCAAATTCGCATAGGGGGGCAGAGATAAGATACGGCTTCCGGGCTTACGTTGGCAAAGTTTGGGTCAACAGCCGCGCCGAGGAAACTTAAATATTTTTGTCAGTTGATGTGTTTAATGTGGATCGTGAGATAGGTTGTGGTTACGATTGCGTATTTTTATAGATTTTATTTTGAAGATTTTACATTTTGCTTGTTGATTTTGTGGTTTTAATTAATGTTTAAAACATAGGTAGCCACAGTGTTTTAGAATATTAAGACTTTATAATCCGTTTTCAATGATATTGGCGGGCTGAACTTTGAGCAACGACTCGAATTTAAGACCAGTAGTCGACCATTGCCGAAATTTAAAATTCAGCAAACAGGTAAAGACAAAAACAAAAAAGTAAGTCGTTATTTTCGTAGAAATATGCACGATTTATGTTTCCGGACATGCGGTTGCCAAGTAACAAAGTCATTTTATTGTTTCGTGTGTATGATTTTTTCAGATGACTCTTTGTGGTTTACATGTATTGATCCCCCTGAAAAGTTGACCACGAGCCGCCACTGTCTATGAGGCACTCTATATCAAGAAAAATAAAAACTACACTGATGGATCCCGCTGTTTTAGAAACTTTTTTGTGTGCAGGCTACAAATGCAGTTGAATTTAATACATTAGTAACTCATAACCGATAAAAGAGATTGTCATATCAAATATTATGCAATACAAATGAGTAAGATATAAATATTAGCATAATTTCCGAAGCAGTCAGTTGCAAGCCTCCGCATATCCGATAAAAAATTTATAATGATGAATTTTCAACAGGTATGTTTTAACCTTTAAACCTAAAATTAGTCTTAATTAAGTCTACTTACATATATTGTTATAAATGTGAATACCTGTTCATTAAATTTATTCTGATTTGAAATTTAGACTCATATTTATGTAGTAAAAATTATTTTAACTCCAAAACTTTTCAAGAATCAAGATAAAAATAATAAAACATACATTTTTGGTACCTGTGGTTCAAAATTTATTGACATAAATTTATACAGTGTTTCTATTATTAATATTTCGGAAAAAATTGTACGCACGCGCATAACCGCTTCTGCTTGTGTAGTAAGTAATAAATCGATTTTGACATATGTAATTTGCTATCCAAGATGACGCAAAAAAATTAAAAATCAATATTAATTTATTTTATTAGGAAAACTGTTTATAATTCGATTTTACATGTTCGAGCAAATGTTTGAGAAATTATTTAAAAAATATGAACATTTTTAATAAATTCCTGCTTAAGAAAAAAACTGGTAATGGGTTTCTAAGAATATATTGTTTAAACGGGTATTATTTTTCAAACTTTTGTTTCCTATTACTTCTAATAGACGCAACTTTTTCTGCTGTTTAATAGTAACTACTTGATGTATCCTTTCTGCTTACCAATACGCAAGAAAGAGCAGAAAAGGTACATCAAGCAGTTAGCATTAAGCAGCAGAAAAAGTTTGAAGGGTTTTTGACAATCACAGAACACTGTAATCAACATGTCCTCCAAAGGCTTTACTAAAGCAAAACAATCCGTCCTCTCCAAGGACCATTACGCCAAGGCACATATCTGTAGAAGACATAGTGTCGACCGCCCAAGCCACAATTAAAAGACATCTATCAGAAGAAGCTGACGTAATAGGGTATATATATATATATATATATATATATATATATATATATATATATATATATATATAAACATCGAAGATCACCAAATATTCTAAGCCACCTACGTAGAATCTTACAATTGCGGAAAAAATGACGATCAAAAGTTTAAACAACAAACAGGCATTTTGGTCCTTCCACCGGACAAGGGAAATGCCACTGTCGTCGTGGACAAAACGTACTATGTGGAAAAAAATACTACTTTTAGACAACAGCATCATTTACAGAATAATCATATCTATAAAGTTTAACAGCACCTTCAGAGTAATCCAAGCAGACCCGATCTACAAAATAAAAAGACGGATAACCAAACTTATAAGCGCATCCAATCTGCCAACGGAGAAGAAGAGGTTAAGGCCAAGAAGCTCAAAGATCCCGTGTTTCTACGGACTACCTAAAATACACAATTTTAACCACTTTATCTGTAGTGCAATAGGATCTCCGACTTACAAAATCGGTAAATATCTTTTAAATATTATTAATCATTTTACAGAAAAAACAAATTCATAAATTAGAAACTCTACGAAATGTATAGTGAAATTATAAGCAATCCAATTAGATCCAAAAAAGTGACTGAAGTAATCAACGAATTGAAAAAAACTATGCGATCAGAATTTGCAATTGGCAAAAGAAACTCAATGGCTGCGTCTTGTTAAACGTCTTGAAGAGAGAGGAAAAGAAATACAGCAGGTTAGGCAAAGTTTTCAAACAAAACACCGACGAAAAAAGTGATTGTTTGGAAAATTCATGAGAATACTGAGTCTTGGTTAACGCCTTGAAGAGAAAGGAAATGAAATACAGCAGTTCAGGCAAAGTTTTCAAATAGTTTCTACAGCACCAACAGTCTTCAGAGTAACCAGGACGAACTAATAAAAACATTCAATCATCAAACCAAATGTATGTTTTCATTGACAATTAACGCTACAGAAGTTCGGATAGCGAGCGAATTAGACAGAAGCTGAATTATGGGTTAAAGGAAAACACCGAAACGAAAAAATGCTTCCAAACGACTGAAGTCGACTCAATCATTGATTGATATCAATGATTATTACAGGAAATTGCTCGGAGTCCTATATAGTAGAGGAACCGCTTATGACTTCCTTTCACCATGTCATATCAACCACATAATCGCCGAAACAAACAAAAAATAAACCAAAAATAAAGTTAAGAACGAAATCAGTCCATATACGTATTCAGTGGACTACAACAATCAGCAATACTTCTAGCAGACCAACGAAGAGTGCAAAATATGCATTCAAGACCAGAATTTATTTACATCTATTCACCAACATTTATGTGAACTACCAACGTCCATTGCCAAGGCCGAAAAATTCTTATTGCATGAATAAGGAGGAACCCATACTTAAAATCTCAGATAATTTTAAGATTATGACTAAAAAGGAATAAAACATTTAATAACAGCAATAGGAGGCACTATAAAAAAGTGATGGATAAACAAAGTAAATGCCAATGCAAACAAAAAGAAACCGGTCAGAACCAGCTAGAAAACCAACCATGATAGAACTTTAGGCATTAGATAAGCCTTCACAGTTGAAGAGCTCTATGCAAAATGTCCCTAAGTGACTTTTTCATCTTTTGAGATTTTGATGATTTTATGTTTTAATTTATTCGGCAAATATTATCATGAGATTTTTTTAATTATTTGATTTTAACTTAAGATTGCATATATCTTCGAAGATAATATCACTGAGTTTCAACTCAAAAACATTTCTGCTTTTGCTGCAAATTTTTTTTACAATTTACACATAGGACTTTTAACTTTATTGCATCCTATTATTGCATTGTAACCAAAGTTACATATACAATTTTTTACAAATCCTGTATAAGTTATTTACCATTATTTTACGCCAATCTTAGTTTTGAAGCAAGCAAAACTTTTTATGAAGACCATTTCAAGTTTCCGACGCACCCTGTATGAAATATTCATGATTTTTTACTCTACATACAAAGAAAACAAGTTGAAGTAATGGCAACGTCTAATATCACTTACGTACTTTTTTTAACTTCATCCACATTTAGGTAGTTTTTTCGCAGAAACCAGCACGACAGATAGGAATGACATGACAAATATGACACTTAGGGAGCTTTTATGAGAAAACTAACAACAGTAATCGAGAGTACATGAAAATTGCTTCTTGCATAGAGCCCTTCAAATGTAAATTAGGGAGGATGCCTAACGAACATGCTTACTTGTTTTATGTTTTTTACTGAAAAATTGCATATTTAGAATTTAAGTTAGACTGAATTTTCATTCGCTTATTTTAAATTAATCTTTAAATCATGTTATGACTAAAAAACACCATAATATTCCGCCAACCAAAACAATTAATAACATTGACCCATCACGTATACACAACCTTGTCGATTCATCATATTGCAGAAATGTAGCATTGCCGGCATGATTGTTTTCACTTCGTATATATATATATATATATATATATATATATATATATATATATATATATATATATATATATATATATATATATATATATATATATATATATATATGTATATATATGTATATATTTTTATTTTGGGAAAATAATCAAGTTTATTTTTGGGCACTCATTTTTCTTTTGTTTTCTTGCAAACGTTTTGGCTAATATAGCTTCATCAGTACTGTTTTGTAAGTTGTTAATATAGTTAAATGGTTTTCGATAGAAACATTTTGATGCCGAGAATTTGAAATAAAACTAGTGTCAATTCCATCGGTGTTTTCTGCTGATTTCATGTACCGTGAATACAAAGTGAAGACTAAATATACTATCGAAATATAGACGGGGAGGTAAGATTTTAATGTTATTCAACATTAAATTTATTTCTCCGGGTTTTCCCGATATTTTGACTAAATCTACTACACTAAATAATTCAGATAAAATAAGAAATCTTTGATTGTCATAGCAACAGATAAATTAACGCACTCTGTGTTCTCTACTCAAACTAACAAAAGTGATATAGACGTATATTTTATTTCTATGTGCTCATCTATTAATGAAAGAAATAACTAAAATGGATACTTACGAATATAATGAAGTTAAATCCGCACAAAACATATTTCACCATACAAGAGCCGCAATCGTACACCATGTTGTTGGTGATGCTATCTGCAATAAAACGTACCATCGTAAAGTAAATACTTCACTGTCAAAACGACATACAAATAAAGCCTACTACAATAAAACAAACGTATTATTAAATTAGGTTGAGTCATCACTAAGAGCAAATGGGGCTTAACTTAAGTATACTAATCTTTTATCTTTGGAAGAGTATAAATTCGTGTACTCGAAACAAAAATGCACTTTTGCTGATTTTTTTATAACACGGATGACATATCATCAGGTAAGGTTGGTCAATTTTAGTGAACCTTAAATTTTCTGAAAAGTCTTAAATGTCCATGAAGCGTAGTTTTTAAATAGCGTTCTGGTATATCTGATCTACAGAGTGTCCCATTTCAAATAACTTATCTCAGAAGCAAGGTCGAATTCAATGGGGAGTGTCATACTAAGAGCCATTCGGCAAATCGAGGGAAACATCTCCTTTATCTAGTATACTAAATATATGTGGTAAGGTAAAAAGTGGTTTAATATGGTACAGTTCCAACATGGTTATTTGTGTTTGGTATTAGATGACCGCAAGCACCATGCTGGAGTCTGCGCCTTCATGTGCCGTTTGGTACTTGCCACAATACCGTTCGGTATTTCGGTAATATGTTTTACTCAAAACTAATTTTTTCAAATTTCTGATATTGGAATGAGCAAGAACACTAGAAAACTCCAAAATCAGAATATGCAGATGGTAGAAGTAAAAGACCCTGCACACTTTTGAAGGGTGTTCGATGCACTGCCAGTTTTGATAAAAAATGTATATGACTTTTCTAATTAAAAGTCTTTATGGCACCCACTTCATCCTGTGACTATGACTAGTTTTTGAGATACAAGATGTTCGCTCAAAGCCTATCTATATCAATATTTTCAGCAAAATAAGAAAACATCTATTTACAAGGCTTATTTAGTGTCATTCTGTTTATATGGGATTTGTTCAGACTTTAATACTCCCTATCTTAAAAATTGTTCTAGGATGACGACTTTTGATAAGGAAGATCACACATGTTAAGTAAGATCACATTGTGAATAATGTTTAAAAATCAAGTGTTAAACATAGATAGACTGATAATTTTTTAGTGCGAATCCTATATGACAAAACAAAATAACGGCCTAACAAATTATTTAAATATTCAGTAAAATTTCATTTCCTTCCAAAATGATATAAAAAATAAATAATAATAATAAAAAACAACTATATTATAGTTTATAGGATTTTTATAAAGTTATTACCAAAAAATTTAATGCATATGTAGACTATTTATAGTATTTAGCGGAATTCTGTACAAGGGAATATGTGAATAAAGGTAAATTTGCCAATTTTTTTACAATTTAATAAGATCATGCAGTGCTTTTAGAAAGAAGAATGTAGTACAACCAGATATTATGTATGTATCATGACTAATGACAACAAACTGTTGCGTAATACAAGAGCAGGTCTTTTAATTAATTCTTTATTCCCCAATATCTAAAAAAAAGGCTTTTTTTGCACAAAAATAATAGATTGTTATGATTATCGTGTCAATCATTCGGTATTTTTGTCGTTTATCATTAGAAGTTCTATGACCCACAGGATCTGCAATACAAACGCCAAATGTACCTAATTTATGCCACTTCAAGAAATTTATAAACAATAAAATAATATAATTGACGATGTCGGTCAGGTGGATGTGATATAGTTATCCTCAAGAAATTTTCTTTAGTTTTAGAAAGCCACTAGTTTATTTTGTTGATTTTATGTTAGTTTTGGACTTTAATTGTTTTCTTATAACAGCTTTCGGTCTAAGGAATATAATGCACCACCCCTAGGACCCCTAAAGATGAAAATGTACTGTGTACTGAAAATTATATGACTATTATATTCAAGTTTAGATGTCCACATTTCTGAATATATTGAACAACGAGTATATCAAGTACCGTATTATTGATAAGCCCTCCCAAAGATCTTGTCAATGGTAATAAAATACATGGGATCTTGACTTCATGAAAACATTTTCGCCACTTATATTTTCTGACAACTGATTTAAAAACTCAGTAGAATCGAGTTCCTTTTTTGTCCTAAGAGAGACTTAATATTTTCTATTTAATTTGCTTTTTTGCGTTTTTAATCAGCCACAAGGAAGGTCTGGTTCTATAATTATATTGACCTTCAAAATAGTTCAAAATTACGGATTCCACTGCAATCAATTGGTTGCAAGCTTCACACCGGTCACGGTATTACCGACCGGCGACCACACCACAAGTTTTTTTTATATAATACAACTGCAGGTGCATATAGCCTACCCAGATACCCTAAATTAAGATCGGACAAGATTTCGAATGCCGTTAAAATTTCTTGAATTCACAGTCAGCATTCTAATGGAGCCAACACAATACAACGTCTTGTATTTCGTCTTTTTTTAACGTAAATATATCCTGCCTGTTTTCTAAAGTTGGTTCTTGAATTATTCAATTTATTGCAATGCAAGCAGTGTAATTAAACAACTTTTATAATTAGCAGGAATTAGTTATCGACTAGTATGTTAAAGCATTTTTACGTTATTTCACTACCTATTAACCTTTAATATATTTTAATCTTGTGAATAACTATTTAAAGAACATTATTTGTATATATATATATATATATATATATATATATATATATATATATATATATATATATATATATATATATATATAGATCCAATCCAATTTTTCCCGAAATTTTTCAAATGATTTATCCGATACCGATAAATTTAAGCTTGATATCAATTTTTATTCCTGAGTATTTAAAAGAACTTTCCATATATTTCTAATTTTGAATTGCAGTAATCGTTTTCATAATCTATTTTTTCAATTCAACTATGCATTTTATTTTTGCAACATTTGATAAAACCTCACACCTAAAATTCATTAAATTTTCTCCAAAATGATATTAGAATGTTTTATTTATATTAAAGTTTTTATTTCAATATTAATTATAGTCAGTGATTAATTCGAAGATTTTTCTTGAGAGGAGGGATCCTCTTTTGGTTATATCAAAATATATAAAAAATATATATTTTGGACAAAAAGCTATCAAATTTTATAAAGATCTTCAAAAATTCGTTACAAAATTGCTTAGCAAATCCAGTCCAATAAAAGAAACTTTTATTTTCATAATGTTAGGTAGGTAATTGCAAGTAATCAGTATTGTTTATTGTTAGAAATTCTTTTTGACATTTTTGCCTAACGAGGACACATATTGTCATCAGGTAAGCAACAATCAGCTTTCGAATTTATTTAAAATGTAAATAATAATACGGTTGATGTTGCTACAAGGTTTACTTGTCATGATTTTTACACAAACATTTAAGTGACTTCGCTCATTCTAAAGAAATGAATTTTCATTCATTCCATAGCATGCGAGTCTTTTTAAAAACAGGTAATTTTTAAAATACCTTTAAGTCAACTTTCCGATAGAATTAGGGTTGCCAGACGACCGGGGTTGTCCCAGAATTTGCCAGATTATCCCATGTCCCGGGATGTCCATGTCCGGAATCCAGAATACGGAAATATTCAATTGTAGGTTGCTCTTACTTTCCCTTAATAAGCAATAAAGAAATTTAATAATCTCAGTAAATCGACAAGAAGAAGGTAATAGCGTACACAAAAATTTAATTAAAGGCAATTAAGCAGCCTTTTAAGTGCTGTGAAGTAAGTCAAGACTAGCTTGGAAAAAAAATCAATATTTTATGTTAAATGATATATATATATATCCTAGACCTTACATTGTCACATGTTCGATTGAGTGCCTGCAATTTTTAAGTTATCAAGCGAAAACTGTTTTTCGGAAACAGTTGGAGATGAAAATTTATTAGTTAGTCAAGGTTAGTCTCGTTTAGACAAAATTATAAGTGTTTGAATTTAAACCTATATTTCAAAACCCTTAACTTTGTCGTTTATATTCATTTTACAGAAGAAAAGTCAAAAATATGCTTATAAAAAATATTTTTCGTCCACTTTATTTAATTTTATCAAAATATTCCGAGGGGAAAAGTTTGCTTCGGGAGGGAGGGGGGGGATTCCAATATTAATAGTACTGAAAATATGAAAAATATCATTAGATATGCTAACAATGGGCCCAAAATACTACCCCATGGAACAGCAGCAACTCCAATGTTATTGTATGTTGTAAAGTTATTAATCATTTTAGTCGATCAGTAGTTTCAAATCCTCTTTTAAAATCCACAAATACCGCAATAAAATATTTATTATTTGCCATACCCCTATCCACAATTATTTGACATATTTTATGACTATTTCTCTTCAATTTCCCTTTCGATAGCTGGGATGGGTTTCATTTAAAAAAATTGACAACTGTTCATAAATAAATACATTTTTCTTCTTTTGTAACAAAAAATTGGTAAATTTGCTTTACCAATTTTTTGTATTATAATTATTTTAAGTTAAGTACATATTAATTTAGTAACACATATACATGGTACCCTATCGAAAACAAAACGGCACTAGTTTAGGTATTTAATTAAGCGGAAATTTACAAAAAAGCTCGGACAAGCCGATTTTGTTTTTGAGGAGAGACTTTTTAGGCGTATACGAAAATCTTTATTTATCCTCTAAACCTTAAAAGAAAATGGGAGTCGAGTGATACCTTACTTGAAAAGTTTTCTCATTTGTATGTCATTCCCAAAGTTTGAAGTCACTGTTATGCTCAAAAACAAAATGACAGGGCATCAAAATTTCAGAAACGTGAATTTTTAACCATGTTATAATTTTTAAATGTTTTATTTATTTAAAATTCAATGGAATTGAAATAATTAATTAATAAAATTACAAATCTACTTCTTTCACAATTTACCGAACTTACAGGTAAACCGATAGCAATAGTGGCGTATTTAAGGGGAGGGTAAGGGGTTAAAGTCCACCCAGAGCCACTTTTATTTAAGCTAAAATGATACAGATAGTATAAAGTAATGACCATTTATCATTTTTCAAGGAAGAAACCCCCCGGAAGCAATGTCTGTATGCGCTACTGACTTGCAGCACGGGATAGAATACAGAAATAAATTCACTATTACTTCATCCCGCAAAACATGTGAGCGATTTTTCATCACTCCTTTATAATTTTATATAAATACGTCACCATCATCCAAATACAACACTAAAAATAGATCGAATGATTTAGCCAATGAAAGATTTTTAAGGCGTCTCTTCAAATTAACTATAACTATAACCAAGTAATAATTACTTGGTTAAAATGTGATATAGAGATAATCTGGTAAAATTTTAATGTTATTCCAATATGACAAAACAAAAATGGCGGCCTAATAAAATGTTTAAAAATACGAAAACATTCCATTTCCTAAAATAAAACTTTCTTTTTATGGAGGAAAGTAATAAAGGACAGAATTTATTTTTATAGACTATATAAGTACGGTTATGAAAAATAAATAATAATAACAATAATAAATAAAAGAAAAACTAAAAAAAAAAAATTAAAATTACAATTAATAGGACTTGGATAAAGTTATTGCCAAATATTTATAAGCATATACAACGTAGTGAAATTCTGTTGTAGGTGTAAATAAAAACGAAATAATTCAAATCAGATAGAAATATTTCTTGTTCAAGTTTAAAGTTACCAATTTTTTGCTAGTTTGCAGCCTCTATAACAGTGAGTAAAATAATAATATTATATTCTAACAGCGTTGTCAAATATACGGCTACATCTTGGGTCACATATGTACACACTATTTTGTTTTTTAAGGTTTACCGAATTTACCATAAGGAATTTAGCTGGTTTACAATTTTTTTTTAGCTAAATTTAAATGTTAATTTTTTTTAATGGAGGCAAATATTTGTTAAAATTTTGGAAGGCACTAAGAAACACAATAGCCAAAACATTTTTTTTTTCATAAAATGTAATGCTAAAAGCGTGTTGCTAGTGCTCTTAATATGAGAGTAGCTGGCCAGGCAGACCTTGTTTTGCCTTTTCCGTTAGATGGCGCGATGAATTTTCAGTAAAATTATAAGAATAGAGCCACATTCACCACATCGCCCAGAAATGTTATAGAAGAAAAACATATTGGTTTTATAAAAAAAAATACGCAATAAAACAATACAAAAAATAGTGTTGAAAAGTCTCGGTAACCAGACGATCATTTCAAAAAAAAAATCATGTAAATTGGTGAAAATCTGACTTAGAGTTTTAAATATATAGATTAGACATGTTACTAAAGCTTGATCTTCTTTAAGGGTAGGTATGTTGTATGTTTAAGTAGAAGTAGCAAAAAAACATGTCTATTTAAATTTTAAGTTAAAGTCATTAAAATTAAATATTTGGATCCAAAAAACATTTGTTTTAATTAACTTTTAAATAATTTAAGTTATCCACGGCAATAAAAAAAGTTATTTAAAAAAACAAGGACTTATTGAAGAAAAAATGCACTGATGATGTAATTTAGGCATCGAAACAGACATCTTTGATTTGTGGAGGCCTGTTTAAAAGTGAGGTTATGAAAGCATCAGTATACAAAAAAAATATGTTGATGGTTCTTCAAAGACAAGAAAAATGACAAAGTTAAAGTGTCATTTATTCTGCATTCCCTTTGTAACTAACGTCAAGATAAAATAAAATAAAAAAAATCGTTTTTTTTTTAGATATTTCCTAAAGTACTGCGATTTTCTCAAATTTCTAAAAAGCAATCAATTCAGCTTTGCTCTGTTTTAACTGACTTCGTTTCGCCTACGGTTTCTAAGATCTTCATGCATTTACTCGAATTTGGGACACAACATATATTTTGTTTAGGTTTACACTGTTTAACCATGCGATTACCAAAAAATTATATGTATAAGTAAAAATATTAAATTTGGATTTCAATAAATATTTGAAATGAAAACAATGAGGTTTTTTTAAAATGTATTTAAATATAAGTTATTCCATTAAAATTTCACCGCCCTCTTACTAAAAGTCAAATTAATTTTTAAAAAGCATTCTCAAATTCTTCTGAAGTACTTACACCAAATGGTTATCAAAACGACTTAAAAAAAAACACTAAAAAGTAAACAATAATATTTAATTCAATCTTGAAAATTCGACTTTATGAAGGAGGCACCATCGTCAAACTCATTCTTAGTTACTGAATTACCAAAACTTTTTTATTTATTGAATGTCTTGAATCTAATACTACAAGTATAATGGCTGTTTACTGTTTTTATTATTCTGATCTCATAAAGTCAAAGTTTGAAGAATGATTAAAATATTATTTTTAACTTTTTAGTGCTTTTTTTAAGTCGGTTTTATTTTTTTATAAATTTTTTTATTTCACTCTTTTTAGTTTTTTTTAAACATCCCTAATGAATCAAATAGCTACTGAGTTCATTGCATATAACATTTTGCCAGAAACACGGTACTAGTAGTATATAAGAAGCATTCTCTCTAAGTATTTATAAAAAATTAGTAGTGCACATAAACCATATAAAACACGATATTTTTATAATACCTCCTTTTTCTCTTCTTATTCCTCCTCTTTCCCTCTATACACTTCACTTATCATCACAAAAAATTATTTGTGCCAAGAATAAAGATATTTAATATTTTTTTGTCTGGAAAAATCCCGGGTTTAGAGAGATCATTGCGGGGATAATCCCGATTTTTTTATACGCCTGGAATTCCCCGTTGTTCAGTTCTCGTAATAATACAGATTTTGCTAGCGTTTGACGCATTGTTGATTGTATGGCCTGTTGAAGGGTTTATCCAAAATTAAGACACCCTTTAACACTGATCTGTACGAGACATTAAGAACAAGTATCAAGGAACGCAGAACCCTTTATTCTGAAATTCTCTTCTATTTCACAATTCAGGAGTCTATAAACTCTGAACGAGATAAATACTTTAAAACTTTTAATCAGGCTAGACAACGAAAATGAATCCACTAATCAATACAAAAGAGAGATCAGTGACGTAAATGATATTCCCCTTGCAGACATTTTAAAAGCAGCAACTGAACATTTAAGCAAATGCAAAAGGCATTATAAAATAGTGCGGAATATCGGCTGATACAAAAGCAGATGAAAGAAAGCAGAAAAAAAAAATAAAAAGTCGGGGCCATAATCTTCAAAAAGCCTATAACCCATAAATAATAACTATTCAACCCATTAGCGTGAAACCTGAAAGATATTTTTCTTCCGGTGCGTTTTTATGTAACAAAATACGGTCGAGCTTTGGAGACGAAACTTTAGATGCACTAATTTGCGGTATTTTTTTGTAAACTTAGAACTATTGTTGAAAGAATCAGAAAAAAACACAACGTTTCTGTAAGCGTGCAGACGATCCTTCGGATCAACTTGGGGTCTAAAACCTCGTATTGTGAATTGGCTTTACACGTCAGTGATAAGGCCAATGATCACTTATAGCGCTCTTGTGTGGTGACCCGCCACTCGCAGGGCGACATTCAGGAGGAAGCAAGACTGGAATTTTGGGCATACGCGGGTTTGGACTGAACTAATCAGATCAGACCCTCTCCTAGCTAGGAGAGATGTCATTATTCCGGTCTCAATAGTTCCTGAGAGAGAGATCCCTCCTCGTCCTTCCTCAAACCTGAGGGCCTAGTCTGGTTTACAGAAGGCTCTTTAATGGAGGAGGGATCTGGGGCGGAAATCTATAGGGAGAGACCCAGGGCAAGAATTAGTCTTGCTCTTGGACGGTATGCGTCTGTATATCAGGCTGAGATTACAGCAATCTCAGACTGCGTACAGGAAAACCTTTCCAGAGGATATCACGACAAGCATATCTATATATGCTGTGGTAGTCAAGCCGCGATTAAGGCTCTGTCCTCGAACAGGGTCAATTCGCTGATATCACTTGAATGCAGGAGAGCCCTAGAGAGGCTGTGTGAATTCAATAGATTTAGCCTAATTTGTGTGCCTGGCTATCAAGGCATTGGGGGTAATGAGGGGGCGGATCAGCTGGCTCGAGAAGGTAGCAACACTGCTTTCACTGGCTTGGCATTGCTCCTTCAGCTGTCAAGACTAGGATTACGAATCGCACTGTCGAGGAATTCCGTGCTGAATGGCACGAGCTAGCAGAACTCAGGCAATCTATGGTCTTCATATTAGGACCTTATAGCCGTTATGAGTCTAATAGACTTCTAAATCTAGACAGAGGCCAATTTAGAACCATTACCAGGGTCCTAATTGGACACTGGCTGGTGAAATATTACTTGCATAAGATTGGACTCGACAAAGGTCCATACTGCAGGTTTTTAGTCAACGCCAGACTGCTTTGCTTGGGTGGCACCTATGTGGACCCGAGCTTGTAGGACGTGCTCAACCTGAAAGGGTCCTTTCCTTTCTAAAAAGGAGTGGGCTCTTGGCCTGAGACGCCTTCTTGGGAGGACAGCACAATGGGCCCCAGTGAGCCTAAGCGCTGTCCTTATCGGGCTCCACATCTATGTCAAATATCTAGAACGTTTGTTTGTATTTACAGTTACATGTTTAAATTTGTTTTTTCAGTGAACTTCCGAGTTTTAACTTAATACAATAAAAGTTATTAAATGTTTTTTTTTCGAATTTTAATCCCGTGATTTAATCCCAAGATGCCGTGTTTGGCATCCCTAGTGTACAGTGCAATCAATTTATCTTGATAACATTTTAACCTGCCATATCTCCTTTAGATTTACACTTATCCCTAGAAATCAAAAAACAAATTGTAACAACTTGTTGTTTAACAAGTTTTTTCCAATACTTCAAAAATTTATTAATTTCACCAGATATCACCATAAATTGTATTTTTTTAAAAGGGATACCATGTATATTAAATGTTCATAAAATGGGCCTCTTCTCGCTGATTATAATTATTATAATAGGTTTGATACCTTCATATTTATATCCTCCCGAGAAATTTAGGAAAAACCCTAACATAAGAGGCAATATGTTTGATGGTCTTTTGTTTTATTACAGAAACTTGTTAAGCAACCCTACAATTTGTTTTTGGTTCATATAGCTAACTTTAAAACTCAAGGATAAGGATATATGGCAGGATAAAATATTAAAGAAATTAATTGATCGCACTGTACATACATACAAAAAGAAAAAATATATAGGTTCGAATTGATAATCGCTTTTTTGAAGTCGGTTAAAAGGGAGAATGTTCACTTTATGCTAGATAACCTTGTATATAGTTTACTGCATTTTTCCATCACAGACAAGGGTGTGCAGATAAGTGTCTATATTAGATAATATATGCTATATTATCATTTGTTCCGGTATAATAATTACCACATATTATAAACTTTCCTTAAAAACATGATATTAAGGTTATTGCAACTTGTCGTTATATGTTGGTATTTTGTTTCATTTGCTACTTCAGTGCTGTGAGATATAATATATGAATATTAAATAGGTCTTATTAAGGCAGGGCCGAGATTACGACCATGTAATAGACTGGTGCGGAATTTTTTCTTTAAAAATAAAAATTAAATAACGCAATTTTATGGAATTATTTTATCATAATTTTTAACATATTCAGTGGCGTAGCTGCACCCCCGCAATTCACGGGGGGCTCGCTGATGTCAGAAGGGCGACGATAATGTGCAATGGGGTCGGTGGAAACTTTTTTTAGAATCTAACAAATGTACATACAACATACCCAAATATTAATAACAAGAAAATATATAATTTTGAACCTGTTTTAAATGCTGGTGTAACTTTGTATGCACCTAATTAATATTGATTCTTAAAGGGTAAATTTGCACTTTAACAACAAAGGGCGATATAGTAGGGTAGATAACATAGAACGAAAGCCTTCACGGCTGTGGTCACTTAAGAAATCATGGTTCTTGGGATTATACCGTGTCAAAATGGAATCACTTTCCCAGGAAAGTGATTCCATTTTGACACGGTCTAATCCCAAGAACCATGATTTCTTAAGTAGGGTAAGTCAATAAAAATCAAATAAAACACAAATTACTAAAAAATATATCAAACAAATTAAATAATATTTTTTAGCAATTTAAATAACATATTTTATGATCATTTGCAATATTAAATATGGTTCTTAAAATGTTTAAAGAATTAATTACTCACTTATTTAAGTTCACAAAATAGATATTAAGGAAATATCAAAAGAAAATCCGAGACCGGGACCGGGACCTCCTCGAAAAATTTTCCGGGCATTGTGTGATCGTACGAAAATTATTGCCCTGGGGTGGGTTCATACAGAATAACATGACTATATAAACCTGACGACTAAAAAACAAAATAAAAAAAAAGATCTACACCTTGTATTTCTATTCGCCTTACGCTTTATTACCCGAAACTACTTAATTATCGTACATTGACCTGTGGTCAGACCTCCTCGATTGTACATCGTACGGCTGGCAACACTGCTTCTCATCGACTATCCACATACATTTTTTCGGAAAAATATCATGCCCCTTCGAAAACTAAGGCCCTGGGGGAATTCCCCCTGACCCCCTACCTCTCGACGAGCCTGTATATCAATGATGCTTCTATTTCTACAAGTTTAGCTGTGTGGATAATTTACGATCTTCTTCAACCCCAAATAGTATTAGAGAAGACGTTTTAAATTATGGTCAGAAAAGTCAATCATTAATAGTCGAAGAAACACAGAATGAAAAAGAAAAGGGGAGAAATTTTAGCTTAACATTTAAAGAACGTCTACTTCTAATAAACGTTTTAAGAATGTTAATGTAGGCGACAAAAATAATTTTGGAATATTAGATTAATAAGGATAAAAAAATTCATTTACCTCTGAAACATGCGTGAAAGTTTTTAAAAATAGATTAATGGTTTAGGATATACGACAGATGTGGGAAAGTGGAAAAACTAATTATTCCAAATGATCAAGTATGTTTGGCTCAATGGAACTTGAGTAGTTTTTGTTTTCGGGAAATTAGTTACATATTCTTCTTTGTTATAGTACACACATTGACCATATTAAAATAAAATTTGTAAGTTGAGCTTATCAGCATTTCCTGGGCGCGAATTTAGAATTCCTGCATTAATAGAATGGTGGGGACGAGAGAACCAGAAAAAAATTTGTTTGGGGGAAATTAGTTATACATTCTACTCTGCGGTACAGAAGCTGACTATATTAGTAAAGAATATTTAAGTCAATTTTGAGATTTTTCTTTATTTCGGTCCAAATGGTCTAGTATGCCGACCAACTAGGATTCTGTCTCATCTCAGGTACCTATACCTCCGAAAGACGCGTCAAAGTTCTTAAAAATAGATCATATCATATCAAAGGATATAATAACAATTACGACAAATGGGACCAGCACTATGAAAAAATTAAGTAATTTAATTATTCCAAATCATCTATGTTTGGCTCAATGGTCTACAACTAACAATTGTACTTGGTATATAGAAAAAGCAGCACTAAGACCTAAATATCATTTGTTTAGAACAAAATCCAGGTAAGTCACCCACGGATTCGGGAAACTCGAATTCGGGTTCTAACCAATTTGAAAATTATGAAGAGAAATAAATAAAAACCTGGACTAAAAATAATGATAGGAGTGTGGAAATGACCGAACACTACAACAATCAGTTTGTAGTGTTGTTTTAGTTGTTGATTGATTGATATCCAAAGTTAGGAAAATGGTTACAACTTAATAAGATCGCCAACAAAACATGCTTTATTGCAAACATATGTATAACCATATCCCGGGAAAGAAATAAAATTAATTTTGGGCTGTCAAACTCGTGAGAATGCCTCAACGTTTTTTCACGACTTTGATCAATTAAGAAATCATGGTTCTTCGGATTAGACCGTGTCAAATTGGAAATACTGTCCGACTTTTAGCCTTTAATTGCACGAGGCATCTTCAGGGATTTTTACTTCCCGAGATGAATGATCTCGGAGAGATTCAGGCAGGCTTTTATACCCGACTTGTGCTCGCCGAACCGTGACCCTGTGTTAAAATTGGTTTCCACGTATGATATAGACCGTAACCCGTATCTCTATTGAAATTTTTTGTATGTTTGAAAGAGAAGAGAGTAATGATTAAAGCCATGCAGCTGAAGATCCCCAGGTTCTACGGTCTTCTCATGATACACAAGACCAATGTACCACTTTGACTCATCGTCAGTGTATTAGACTCGCCCACACACAAATTAGTTAAATATTCTTAATCCATTGTTTATAAAAAACTCTACACATTTCGCGGAAGAACTAAGGCAATCCAGTTGTATCCCGAAGACATGTTGGTCAGTTTCGATATAGAATCACTATACACAAATGTTCCTGTTAACGACTCAATTTTCATTATATCAGGCATATTGGAACATAATAATTTTGATACTAACTTAATAGACATAGTAGAAGCTTGTCTTACATCTACTTATTTCATTTTTTATGAACAAGTTTAAGAGGCAGTTATGGGATCTCCTCTGTCACCTGTGGTAGCGAGTATCTTTATGGAGGCCTTTGAGAATATTGCTTTAACATCCGTCCACTAAAACCAAAACACTTGTTTAGATATGTAGATGATACTTGCTCCGTTGGTGTATGTGGGAGAAACAGGTCGCTTAATATCCACTAGACTTAAGGAATATGAACGATGTATTCAAAAGAAACAAACTGGTCAATCTACAGTAGATGAATACCAGCATACCACTAGCCATATTATAAATGTAAAAGAAACCAAGGTTCTGGCGTCGGTTCTGGGATTTTATAAACGAAAAATTAAAGAATTTATTGAAATTTTCAATTATACAAAATACTTCAATACAGATACTGGTTTTGGTCTACATTACACGTGTAAACGGATCTTAACACAGAATCACGGTTCAGCGAGCATAAGTCGGGTATAAAAGCCAGCATGAACGTCTCCGAGTAAAAAATACTGAAGATACCTCGTGCAATCGAAGGCGAAACAACGGATAGTAATTCCAATTTGACACGATCTAATCTCAAGAACCACAATTTCTTAGATAGGGTTGATTTATTATAACTCGAGTAGATTTTGTTTTCGGAAAATTAGTTACATATTCTTCTCTGTTAGAGTACAAAATTTGACCATATTAAAACAGAATTTGTAAGTTGATCTTATCAACATTTCCCGGGTGCGAATTTAGAATTCCTATATTAATAGAATCGTGAGGACAAGAGAACTAGAGTAGATTTTGTTTGGGAGAAATTAATTAAACGTTCTACTCTGCGGTACAGAAACTGACTATATTAGTAAAAAATGTTTAAGTCAGTTTTGAGGTTATATTTTAAGAAAATTTTCGGTCAGCAATGGTCTAGTGTGCTTACCAACTAGGACTCTGATCTCATCTCAAGTCAGTTACCTATAAGAGTTTAGAAAATAAAGATATATTTACAACATCCAATAGGCAACCAGTAATATCGCTTTCAAAATTTACACATAGCTGAATTTAAAATAGCAATAACTTTTTAAGAGAGAAAATTACTCCTGACATCCACAAACTACTCGGGTTTATTCGAACGAGCTATCACACAACAAAAATGAAAAAAAAACACTAATTCGACCGAGATTGAACCCAAACAAGCCCTCCGCAATATAAGACAAACGCTCTATCTATGAAACTACGTAGCTCATACCAAACATATACGAACTTTGTTTATACTCAGATATTTTAAATAACGTCACCAATGTTTCATTTTAGTGCAAATGCAAAAGTAAACACCTCTGTTACCAGAGTCGTGGCGATTTTATTAACAGGAACATCAAAAACATTAGACTTAAATCCCTTGCAGTCTTTACTATCGTCAGTTCAATATCACCACTATAATTATCAAACTACTTTCACGGATTTTTTGTGAAGTTCATTACAAAACATTTCTTAGCATCTTGGGTATGAGTTTCTTAATAATATTCCGACTACAACATGACCCAATCCGTCTCTACAAGCATGGAAGGACTGTATTTTTTCTGCCATACCGTGCAAACATCAGGTTCGCACCTTAGAGTAGTTCAGGAGTAGCTGTCGCCCCGTCGACGGACGCAATGAGTCTTTCGAGGCAAGAAATTGCAAATGGGGCTGCGGACCTGAGTGTTAAGAGTGGCTCAACTATATTCATCCGGTATAGATCAAGAACAATTTTGAACGGATGAAAACAACAGAATAGAAGTGCTCCTTCACCAAGAAAAATAAAGAAGGAAACATCTAACTATATGTATTATATAGCTCTTAAAATTTTAGTTTTTACATTCATTTATTCACCTAACTGGCAAAAAATAAACTGTAAATCTGGAGTAAATATTTTACTTGACCGTTGTCTTTTTAAAACTTTCAATCGAACTCAACTCAACTATAACAGTGGCGCAAACCGCCTCGACTTTGTTGGAGGTGCTATGTTTAGTTTACGATTTTCCTACTATGGTGCCATGACAACGCGTACGCGATGACGTCGAGCGCATGGAAAAATAATGTTAACCAGCGCCATACAACGCTCTCGGTGAATTGCTGCGGCAGTATACCACACCCACGTGTCGTTCAGGTTGGGGTAGTTGTTTACTTTTATTTTCGCGGATTTCGCCGCAACCGGTGAGTTCCTTTGCAGTTTGCTTGACTGTTTTGTGTTATATTTATTTATGGCGTTGTTATAACTTTATTTGTTGTCGGGTTTATTAATGTACATTATTAGTTGACTATAATATTTACGCTTTAAAATGAATCCATATCACGGATGTGGTTTGCATTTTGTTGGAAACTCCATTTAATCGATGGGAGAAACAAGATCAGAGGGATGGATTAAATTTAGGGCAGCGAACGAAAACGTCCGATTAAATGGACTATTCATGTGCCTGGTAATTGACGCAGTTTTGTACCTTGCAAAACAAGAGTTAGCCTTTCGCGACCATGATGAGAGCAGCGAGTCAATAAACAGGGGGAACTTTTAAGAGCTTTTAGGTTTATTAATATCGAGAAGTTCCCAAGAAATAAAAGATCATCACGAAAAAAATAAAAATGTTTTTACTGGTGACTCGAAAACTATTCAAAACGAAATAATGAACACGTAGTTTTTTTCTGTGCAAGTGGATGACACCACTGATATTACGCAAACCTCTCAGTGCACCATAATTTTAAGATAAGTTAATTCAGAAGGTTCAGTAGTCGAAAGATTCTTAGGATTTTATAATGTCAGCTCCGATAGAACGTCAGAGAATTTATATTCTCTATTGGATCAAATTTTGGACCAATTTGACTAGAAACATAAATTAATAGGGCAATGTTACGATGGCGCAAGTGTGATGTCTGGGCATATAAATGACCTTCAAAAAAAAAAAAAAAAAAAAAGACCCGCAGGCTGTATTTGTCCATTGTGTTGCGCATCGTCTTAACCTTGTCGAAATTTTTTTTGCAAGCCTTAATGGTATTCCCTCATTTTTTCATCACTCAGCCAAATGAACGTATGCTCTTACATCTGCATCTACGATGCGTATACCAACAATTACAGAAACTCGTTGGTCTTCAAATTCGAAGTTAGTAAATGTTTGTTCAAGACTGGAATAAATTAAAAGACGTCTTTGTATTTATTACAAACTGTGACAAATCTGATGAAAAATCAATTCGGCTTGCGAAATGATCTTTAGGTGAGATGAACGATTTTGAATTCACGTTTCTTGCATTAGTGTTTAATAGCAATCAGGGACATACTATTTTCTTCAAAAAAAATCGCTTGAGATTCATTTTTGCATATCCAATATAAAACGCTGTCGTGAGGCGCTCTGTAAAAAAAAATTAACAATTTTTTAATACCATGTTTGATAAACCAAATTCTATTATTACAAAAATAAATCATTACAAACGTGAGCTTGCTAAGCTTTTACCTGAAGAAATTAGGGCTAAGTATAGAACCTTTTTTATGAAATATTGGACCATATTTTAATGGAAATGACACTAAGACAACTTACATTTTTATCTTTGGCAGATTCTGCTAAATTTGCCGAATATATTGTTCTATGTTTCCGAATATAGTTTAAATTTTCAAAAATTTGTTACAGTTGTATGGGGAAATATTTTCAAAAAGTCAACGACTTAAAAATGAGCTTGGTCTTATTTTTGCCAATGAGAGTAATTTAATTTCACAATACCGCCGACAAGTGCTTCAGTCAGTGGAAAGAGGCTTTTCCTGCCTCAAACGTGCAAAAACTTATTTAAGAAATACAATATCTCAAGAAAGACTTACTTCTCTAGGCAATATTTCAATTCAAAAGGAATTTCTGGAGAAGATTAGGGCAACTCATCCATTTTATGAAGATGTTATAAATAAATTTGCTGCTATGAAGGATAGGAGAATTTATTTAGTATACAAAATTTAGTTAAGTCGTAAAAAAATATTCTACCCACTCCTCATATAAAAAAATTCTGGAAAAAAAATTATTGCGATATTTTCTTGCTTCATTTGCAATTCACTTACTTTTTCACCAGCGAGCCGCCACTGCAGAATGGCCGGTAAAATACTTAATAAGTCTTTGAAGAATTTAAATTTAAGCAATTTAATATCATCATACTATGCACTGGCGCACTACTACGCTACAGCATATTATTATTATAGGGAAGAACGACAACTATACTATTTATTTCGCAGAAATGATCAGTAAGGCTTACCTATGCTCTGAAACTAGCTGTGGAAGCGCCTATTCCAGACTTGTAAGATTTTACCACTCACCTGTATTTCTATACAAAAATGAGTCAAACAAGAGAAAATGTATGCATAGTTGGGACTTTCATGCCCAACCAGATAAAGCTAGAGATAAACAGAAGAATTAGTAGTTCCAAATCATTGGTACGCTTGTATTAGAGTACGAAACAGGCTACCAATTATAAAAAATGTTGCCACAACAGCAATAAAATTAAAAATGCTCTTTAAGCTTTTCACTACAATTTTTCTGTTGTAACGACTACTATAAAAACGTCAAAAAACACTGAAAACGACTAATTTCGCATGTCGTGAGAAAAATCGTTTCCAACGACTCAAATTAATTCGTCGTTGTCGCATAATTGGTGGTTGTCTCGCTAGTGTGAAGGGCAGCAGCGACGCCAAGAGAAGGCCAGAGGAGGCCGGGGCCTGCTGAAACTCAAACCCCCCACCTGAAAGACTGCCAAAAAATCCAAAAGGTGCTTTGGGGTGACATATCATATTTGTGGTATTTCCTGAAGTGTTTAATTTTTTTCTACACAATAGGAAAAAGACACCAGAATTATTTGCACATCTTTCGAACACAAATTAAAATATTGAGAGAGAATTATTAAAACAGTTAGAAGAATCTTATCTAGCTTTTGAAAATATCTCGGTATTAACAAAAATCGCTATGAAAATACTCGCATCAATTGCTTCTCCAGAAAGATCATTCTCTTGTCTAACCAGATTTAAGACTTATACAAGAACTCCAATGTTTAATGAAAAAGTTTCTGCTATATCTATGTTAAGTATCGAAAAAGATCAAATTAAAAATATTGATCTCGACAATATTGTTGATACTTTTGCTAAGAATCATAATAATAGAAGAATTTTACTGTTTTAGGTATAATAATTTTTATTACTTGAGTACATGTTGCATATACGTTGACGTTATTACATATTGTTTAGAGATAATTGAAGTTATTGAAAAATAAAAATATCTCTGGTTTTTATCACCTCGATATTAATTAGCATATAATGCGTTTCTGGTATAAGTTGGATTAAAAGGGGTACCAAAGCACTAATGTAGAAACGATTTTTTTCTGACCCTGTCTGCCCCCCCTAACAGAAAACCCTGGCGTCACCGCTGGTGAAAAGAGCTGTTTCCAAAACTTGTTATACTATTTTTCTACTTTACATGTATGTAGTTTGTATCAGGGTCGGAGATCAAGCATTTAAGGGTCTTAAGGCTATAGGTATTCAAGGGCCCCTTTTAGAAATACAGTACGACAAAAAAAGTTCCCCTCGCTTATTCAATCAAAATTATCACAAATCATCGCCCCAGCTCTGCACTGGGATCCCTATCTACGACGGAGCTTGGGGCCCCTTTAAGCTTTATATGCACTACGAGTAATTTAAATTTTGAATGTGAATTTGATAATCATAATGCCACATTTTCAGCAGTAGATTAGCATCGCTCACTACTACTTGTACAGAAATATAATTAGCTGCCCACAACTAGCTTTACAAATATTCGTTTGATTTACAATATTTTAACCTTCACAGTATGACTTATACGTGTAAATATATAAAAGGAAGATAAAAACATTTCACTTAGAATTTATAAAAACAGATACAAATAAAAAAAATTTAGTTAATTTTTTATATGTTTTTGTTTCTTTTTTCTCTAGTTGTTGAATTACTGGGAATTTTAAGAAACGTAAGAGGTATAGGTTTTACATTCCCTAAATCCCCGTTATAGGAAAGTGTAGCGCGCTCACAGTATACACAAATTGTAAAAACGCTAACAGGGAGCAATATAACAATATAAAGACCGGATTATATGGAACCCAAAACCTTAAGAATATGCGCCTATATATACACATATTTTTTAAAATTTATGCAGGATATATATATATATATACAGTAATAAAACAAACAATTTTAATTTTCTCAATTAAATTTTAACTAAATTAGGGAATTTAGTATTGAATAAAAATAAATTAAAGTTGTATATACTTTATTAAATCACCTAATAGAAATTTTCCATATTAATTTATATCAAACTTATACTAATATTGATTTGAAGAATTTATTAAAGGCACTAGTTATTATGTTTACTTGAAGGTTTTTAGCTAAAAAATACTCACTAAGGACATATTTGTACAAAGAAAACGATCTCTCTACATCTACTGAAGTTAGAGGGCAAAAATTTAATTCCAGAAGTAAGTTCAATAGCCAAATTATTTACGGTTTTCCCAACATTATGTTTATTATGTTTACGATCTGCCTTAAAACCTTAAAGCCAGTGTTTTTTCTATTATACTTTCTAATTTTGCCACTACGGTTTTCCTACCTCACCTCGTATTTGTTTGCAATTTTGTAGATATGTTTCTATTATATTCGTCGACTCAGGTAGACTTGAACACGATTCTTCTAGGTGCAAAATACTCTCTGCTAGAAATCCATAATTACACTTATTATACATTAACTGTTCCTTCCACTTTAACATTTTGAAATATTCTTTTGTACTTTTGAATCTACTATAAATCATCATCAGACAATTGTGAAATTAAGACTTTCAATTTTTACAAATTATCTGTACAAAATATTGCCGTACAAACCCAGGTGTCTCATGTAGTCACGACAGACTCAGGTGGTAATGGTATTCCGGGCAAATTCGCCTTGTAAAACTGCATCCTTAATGGGCAAGGACCAACGGGAAGGAAACTCTAATAGTTTCCGCAACCCTATTTAATCCGTGAGCCAGGCAAGTTTACCTACGAGGAAGCTTTTCCAGGTTCTTCTGTGAGTTTTCCGGTCATTAAATTAGCTACATAACGAACACTTAAATCAGTTGTTTCGTCGACGACAAAATCCATATAATTACCACCAATTTCGTTCTATATATCATCTAGCACGGTATCAAACACCTTTCCAACGACGTTTTTTCTTAATGTTGATTCATCTGGGGCATTAAATTTTAAATATTTTTGCAGAAAAGCCTTCACTTGCGGGTTGGTCAACTTTTTTAAAGGAATATTAGCAGCCGAGTTAGCAGCCAAAGATCTTCGTTAAATTCTGACTGGCCATGCTTTTCGATTTTAAAAGTCTCAAAAGACTGCTCCATCGTTGACTGAATGGGACTAGACTTCATCTTGTTAACCTTAGCAATGTAAGACGGCGTTTTAATTTGTTGATCTATTTGGAATTTCTTCGAGCAGGAAACAACTTTTGAACAAGGCTTGCAAAAAAGATGATCGCCGTCCTGAAGAAGTTCGGGATAAGGCTTAATCCACGAAGTATATGGTATTTTCAACATAATCTTCAATTTCGCTTTCACTTTGTTTGGGAGAACGAAACTAACAGCGGCTACGACAAATGACAACTACAATAATACTGGTAAACTGTGTCAAATGTGAACAAATAAATAACTTATAGAGGATGTAGGTAAAGAAACTCTAGTTTAAACATCTAGCCAAAAAAAACCCAGAAACTAATGCAATTTCTTAAAGGAGAATGGTTTATTGCTTTATTGCCCTTTTAGGGACAACCCAATCTAAATCGAGTTCAAACGCCCCACTTCAGGCACCGCAACGTTTAGGCGGCACGGCCGCGGCGCAGAGTGCGTTGAACAGGGGTAAAAAATTGAAAAAAACAAGTAGGCTCTGGATCATTTCATGTCATAAAAATTTGATAACCTATAAGTGATAGATAAGAAAAATACAATTTCAGTTGAGTAACGTTATTTGTTATTAAAGTGCAAAGCCTAAAAGTTAAAGGTTGTGAAGGCCGGAATCAGAAAATTAAACTTAAGTATAATCTTAAGTAGATTTACATCTTCTGATATAAGTCATGTATTAGTGTTTTATTATACCTTATGATGGAAGGTAAGTATTTATTTATCCTTGACTTTTTTTTTCATAAAAGGAATGAGGTTTTTTGACACAGTTTAAAATACGCAAGGCAAAAATTATACGAAAAACTTTGGTTCCAATATTTATAAAGATGTTTCTTAAATTCATCAAAAACAATTTTTATACTAATTTTAAGATACATTGTTATAGTAATTTTACTGTTACTGCATTAACTTTTTGCAGAAGCTTGCAGATTTAGACGATATACTTTCTTTTTAGATTTGGTCCCTATTACAAATGACGATCTTTTTAATGCATGGGTATCAGCTAACAAAACAGTCGAAAGAAAGATTACTTTTTTGTTAATGATAGATCCAAATGAGTGTCCAGAGATTATCCAAAGAGAAATCAATAGAATATCTGAATACTTTTGCCTCACAGTTAAAAATAAATGGGAGAAGTGTTCTAGAATGCGTTCTACTTTTAGCGAGAAGAATGCAGTTTGGTTCAACCAAATGTTTACTCTGCCAGATAACATTAAATCCTTTCTCCTACATAATCATCAAAATTTTACTCATAAAACAAGTCGAGGTAGATCACAAAAAAAAATTGAAGGCACTACCAATCAAACAAAAAAAGTCAAAGCTTTACTTGAAAAATGGAGTTCAGATGAATTAAAATTTGCTGCAAACATTTGTACAAACCAAGCAGGATCACCGCCAAGTCATGAAAAATGATTTTTTCTGGAGCAAATAATAGCCCTTTATTTAGATCTCGATCTTTCGGAGAGTAAATATCTTATCCTAAGTAATGCCGTAAATCTCTTATGTCCTTTTTTTCCAAGTCTCTACAAATTAAAACAGTATCCAAAAAAAATTTTACCCACCAACATTTCGATTAATGAACTTTCAGCAGAAGTTAACTTACAGGATTTACTGAATACAACAACAAAAAATATTTTACCCACAATAGCGCAAGATTCCCTAAGTGATGTACAGACACAAATAGTACAGATGCTTTTTAAATGTTAACAGCCTTTGTTCCTCTGATACTTATTGATGACAACAATAAAAAAAAAAGTTTGGAAGAATCCCAGGCCATCGTTCACCATGTTTTGTAGGCCCGTAAGGTTTAATTATATTAAGAAATGTAAAGATATTCTAAAAGCAGATAAATAAAGAGTAACCGCATATATTGAAAATTTGCAAAGGTTTCATATAAACAAAAATGAACGAGCAATGATTGTAAACTACAAGATGCTTTTTACGCTGCTCAACGGAAGTGCCATTAATACATTATCTGGTACTAATGGTACTCAAAACTGCTTTATTTGTGGGGCTACACCAAAATTAATGAACAGTAGAGATGTTGCAAAAAGAAATAAACGCACAGAAAGCTATAAATATGGACTTTCTTCATTACATTGTTGTATTAGGAGCTTTGAAACTCTTTTGCATATTAGCAATAAGTTGCCTTTTAAGTCGTGGGTAGATAGAGGAGATGAAATAAAGCGAATCTTTTATGACGAAAAAGGGAAATTCAGGAAAAATTTAAAACAAAAATGGGATTGTTCATAGATGTTCCAAAACCTGGATATAGCACATTTGATGATGGGAACACTTCTAGACGTTTTCTCGAAGATCCTAAACTCAGTTCTGAAATTACCGGAATTGACGAGCAATTAATATTCAAAATTGATTTAATTTTGAAAATTGTGGCAAGTGGCAAACAAATTAATTTAAATAAATTTGAACAAAGCAGACTAGAGATCTATATGTAAAGCTCTATAATTGGTACTATATGCCTAGTACTTTTCATAAGCTACTTGTACATCGGAAAGATATCATCTCTGATTTTGATCTACCAATAGGACACCTGTCTGAGGAAGCCTTAGAGTCAAAAGACAAAGAAATTAGGTAAAACCGTTTAGGTCACACTAGAAAAACATCAAGAATTCATTCCAGTCAAGACATATTAAATAATTTACTAATAAGTTCAGACCCTCTAATTTCAAGTTAACGGAAAACTACCACAAAGAAAGCTAGGGAATGGAATGACAATATAACGCCTTATTTAATCGATATGGACTTAACCAAAGAAATCTCGGAGAAAAGCGAAAATTAGCTAGGTTAGATAAAAGAATTCTTTATAAGTGTTTGTGTTTTTAATTTAGATTTTTTTCACTCTGTACAGTATTTAATTTATTCGGTATTTATCATTTGATTCATTTTCTAGTAATAAAACCCTTTTTTAATACTAACTTTGTAATATATTTAACGTGTGTAAGTTAAATACGTATTTTTGTTTCGCACTGTATATTTTTACATTAAAAATGGTATGTGATACTATATTGTATCCTTCTATAAAAATTCCAGTTGAGAAAATTGGAATAGACAAAATAACACAGAAATCCCAAAACATGCTTAAATATGCAATAGTTCTTGAAATATGCATTTTTCCTTCAAAATCACAAAAATATGCAAAATGCATAAAAGCCGGTCTTTAATAATAAATATATTTTTTTAACAAAAAGTTTTTTTTAAAATCATTTTGTTTGCAGTACTTCTTTTGCTAATGGCACTGGCAAGAAATATGCATAGCTACATACGGACCAATAATCAGCCCCAAATCTTAATATTAAGTAGAATAAAGTTAACTATAAATAAATAAAACTTCAAAATGTCAAACGTCAATAGACTAGGCAGTTAGCCAAAAATCTGGTGAAAATGTTGATTGACATATTAGACTTTTTGGAAGTATTTTCATTGTATATATATTTTTTGAGTAAGGAACAACGTTGAAAATATATAAATATAGATACTGATGAAGCCGTACGGTATATTAATTGCGGTGCTAGTGTTTGAAGTTAGTGTAATATTGTCGTAGTTCAACCAAAAATCCGTATATATACGTATATAATATCATATACCTATGCAATATAAAAGCATTGCGCATTTTTAAAAAAATATAGGACAATGGGGGCAGTGGGTTAAATGTTCTTATGAAAAAAATATATAAAACATATCAATACTTTTGAAACAATAGGAGTAGTGTTTTAAATAATTATTTAGAAGCAGAAGCTTAAATTCCTAATGGAACTTCCTTCTGATGAATTACCAGACTAAAATATATTAATGCAATATTCTCTTACAATTCTAATACATTTTTCTATAGCTTTTAGTAAACATTTCCATACCTGTGTACAAGAAGTCAGTGACAAAAATATATCGGTAAATCCAGAAATGAGGGCGAAAAAATTAGCGACTGCCGCCTCGACCGCAAAGAAACCAAAAACACGCGTAACACCCGAACATTAAAGAATAGACGGAACCGATGCAACGGTTGTCTCGATTAAACGCAACAAGGGAGACTACTAAAGTGAATGAAACGAGCTAAATTGTTATAAATCGCCACACGATTACTGAGCGTACGGAGTAGTTGTGGATGGATGCGACAGCGTGTTTGTTCTCCTTTGTATCAGATTTATTCTATGCTGGCCTACTAAAAGGAATTGTTTAAAAAATGCAAATAATACTTCCTCGTGGACCTATGTATAGGTATGCATCAATGATTTTCTCAAGTTGAAATTTATACGCAGAAAAAAAAATGTCGCGTTTTGCTGTTTTTAAAAACATTAATATTTCTGAACTAAAGGAAATATTTTCGTTTTAAAAAGCTGTTTTACCCTCCCCCCCCCCCCAGGATGGGTGTGCATAATTTACTAACCAGAATAAAAAACGTGCTACCATCTTAATTAATTGAAAAAACTTTACCAAACTATAAACATGTAATTGGCTTCTCTAGCAGTACACACTACCATAAAAATAATTATTTAATTCACCCCTTAAGGGCTAGTTTACTCTTAACAAAATTTATTAAAACCGTGTGACCAGCGCTATTTATAAACCAAACTCAACAAAAATTTAGCCTTTAGAGATATTCTACAAAGACCGTAAAAGTTAGTGACCGTAAAAATTATTATTTAAATCAGCCCTTAAGGGCTACTACTAGAGATATTTTTAATAAAACCGTGCGACGACCGCTATTTATAAATCAAACTCAACGAAAATATAGTCCTGAGTGACAATTTACAAGAACTTTATGCTACCATAAAAATTATTATCTGATACAGCCCTAAAGGGCTACCTTACTCTTAACCATTTTTACTAAAACAGTGCGACCACCGTTATTTATAAATCAAACACAACGAAAATATAGTCCTGGGTGACAATTCACAAGAGCTTTATGGTACCATAAAAATTATTATTTAATTCAGCCCTAAAGGGCTAATTTTCTCCTACCCATTTTTACTGAAACAGTGCGACCACCGTTATTTATAAATCAAACACAACGAAAATATAGTCCTGAGAGACATTTTACAAGAGCTTTATGCTACCATAAAAATTATTATTTAATTCAGCCCTAAAGGGCTACTTCAATCTTCAGAATTTTTACTAAAACAGTGCGACCACCGTTATTTATAAATGAAACACAACGAAAATATAGTCCTGAAAGACATTTTACAAGAGCTATATGCTACGATAAAAGTTATTATTTAATTCGGCCCTAAAGGGCTACTTTACTCTTAAAGATTTTTACTAAAACAGTGTGAACAACGTTATTTATAATTCAAACACAACGAAAATATAGTCCTGAAAGACATTTTACAAGAGCTATATACTACTATAAAAGTTATTATTTAAGTCGGCCCTAAAGGGCGACTTTACTCTTAAAGATTTTTACTAAAACAATGCGACCACCGTTATTTATAATTCAAACACAACGAAAATATAGTCCTGAGAGACATTTTACAAGAGCTTTATGCTACCATAAAAATTATTATTTAATTCAGCCCTAAAGGGCTACTTTACTCTTCAAAATTTTTACTAAAACAGTGCGACCACCGTTATTTATAAATGAAACACAACGAAAATATAGTCCTGAAAGACATTTTACAAGAGCTATATACTACTATAAAAGTTATTATTTAATTCGGCTCTAAAGGTCTACTTTACTCTTAAAGATTTTTACTAAAACAGTGTGAACAACGTTATTTATAATTCAAACACAACGAAAATATAGTCCTGAAAGACATTTTACAAGAGCTTTATGTTACCACAAAAATTATTATTTAGTTCGGCCCTAAAGGGTTACTAAACAGTGCAACCACCGTTATTTATAAATTAAACACAACGAAAATATAGTCCTGAGTGACAATTTCCAAGAGCTTTATGTTACCATAAAAATTATTATTTAATTCAGCCCTAAAGGGTTTCTTTACTCCTACATATTTTTACTAAAACAGTGCGACCACCGTTATTTATAAATCAAACACAACGAAAATATAGTCCTGAGAGGCATTTTACAAGAGCTTTATACTACCACAAAAATTATTTTTTAATTCAGCTCTTAAGGGCTACTTTTCTTTTAAAGATTTTTACTAAAACCGTGTGACCACCGTTATTTATAAATCAAACACAACGAATATATAGTCCTGAAAGACATTTTACAAGAGCTCTATGTTACCACAAAAATTATTATTTAATTCAGTCCTAAAAGGCTACTTTACTCTTAAAGATTTTTACTAAAACGGTGCGACCCTCGTTATTTATAACTCAAACTCAACCAAAATATAGTCCTGAGGGACATTTTGCAAGAGTTTTATGCTACCATAAAAATTATTATTTAATTCAGCTCTTAAGGGCTACTTTACTTTTAAAGATTTTTACTAAAACCGTGTGACCACCGTTATTTATAAATCAAACACAACGAATATGTAGTCCTGAAAGACATTTTCCAAGAGCTCTATGTTACCACAAAAATTATTATTTAATTCAGTCCTAAAGGGCTACTTTACTCTTAAGGATATTTACTAAAACCTTGTGACCACCGTTATTTATAAATCAAACCCAACGAAAATAGAGTCCTGAGAGACAATTTAAAAGGGCTTTGAGCTGCCGTAAAAATAATTGTTTAATTCGACCCTTGGGACAGATGGGATACTTTACTCTTAAACAAATGTATAATACATTGTCTAAGACGGCTGCGATGAAGTCCTGAGCCTATCCTTATCGGGCTGCATATCCCAGGAATTAGTCAAACAAAACCAAACCGTAACTCAAAATCGTCATCCGTATTGAAAATTTTGAAATTTCATTTTGAATTTCCAGTAAGAATTTCCTTGTGCACTTCGAAATTCCAGCAGTGTAGTTAAACAAGCGAATGCGAATGAACACCTATCGAATATTAATTAACTTAAAATTCATTGTAAATCTAATTAGATTGGACTGCATTTTTAGTAGTTCCGCTATAGGCTCTTGTAAAATACTAACTACGTCATTAACATCAACACATTAAATATCCGAAATCTTAGAAATAGGATGTAGTCTGCTTTGGAGCTTTTTCTCAAAAACGATATTTCCTAAAAAAATATCCTCTTCAAGTTCTCATGATTCGGTTTCGGACAAAACTTCATAATCCTCGTCTGAATCTCCGTTTGACACTATCTTCTTTTTTCTAACTAGTGCATTTTTTCTTCTTTATTGCTCTTGGTTCATCTTTCAAAGACTGACATTTTCTATTATACTCCGGTTTTTTTGTTTTCTTCATTTTTTTCTCTATTATTTCATCTTTTTTAGGTGTTTCAGTTATAATTCTACTTTTTCCCATTTCTCTGCCCTTTCGCATTTGTTTCTTTGGTTGGGCCTGTAATAATTTCGGGTGTAACAGATCTAGAGCCCTGGTAATGGTTCAGATGGGTATGATGCATCACATGTGCTACTTTCTGCTGTTACTAACGTATGAAGATACAAAGTCATCATCATCAAAGATATGTCACTGTTGAAGGGATGAATACCTGTTTTTTTTAAACCAGCTGTAATGTTCTAGAGCTTCACTAACTCTTCCTGCAGCGTCATAAATGTTTAATGGCACGCCTGGATTATTTAACATCCATTTATCACAAGCTTTGTTGTAATATGTTCTGAACAGCCCAAAAACTGGGATGTCTAACAGAGGCAATTTATTACTACAATGGAGACAAATAGTTGAAATTTGCACTTCACACTCTCTCCACAACTCTGACCGAAATATGGCTATGGTTCTCGTCGTTATCATGATTGTCCAATGTGGGATTTTCCATTGAAGAAAAAGCATGAGTTAAAAGTAATCCAAAACTGGCGTAAAACCCCAGTGCACCGACTGCGCCGTCTTTCATCACATATAATTATAACTCTTGCGGGGGAAAATTATACATTGTGGCAGAAATGTTCCAGCAACTGATATTATGGCACATGTAGTAACAAGTTCCCCTCATTTAGCACTTGTGCAATGGCTTCCCTACTTTAGGGATCATTCTTTTTTTGAGGCCTGTGTCGTTGTGGTTCCTGTTTCGTCAAGGTTAAAAATTCTTGAGCCATCAGGTAAACAGGGAAACCGCTCCAAATTGTTTTCTAATTTTTCAAAAAATAAATGGACGTTCTGTTTATTAAAAGAAGTCAAGCAAGGTAACTACACGCCTCTGGTTTTCTAAGGTATAAACCAGTATTTCTTTTTGTGAACGCTCTCCTCCAGTCTTCTGCAGCTTGTTGGTTCCTTCGCCAAGAATCTGGTATATTAAAGTAAAAAGGCCATAAACCATTTGGTACCGATTGTTAAATATTCTGTTACAATTTTTTCTTGGCCGTCTTAAAGACAAAACAAGACGGTTAGGCTCCATTTGTACGTAATCTGGATTATATCTCTTTTTTTTCGCTGCCCTCCTTTTGAAAATGTTACTTCTAAAAATGCATTGATTTTTGCTTGATTCATCACTTCTGTAAAGATTTTTCCAAATTTTATTTTTTGTACTTTTCTAGGTATCTAGAACAATAAATATGTGCTGAATAGCAGTGGCGGCTCTTCCATAGGGTCATTTGGTCAATGACCCCCAAAAATATTTCAGAAAATAAATTATTCGTTTGATCGTGCCTCATAATAGTTGTAATAAAACGAGAACTTTGGGAAAAGTTAAAAACGCTACACTATTAGCCGCGCGCGGCGGGCGGTTCGAATAGTCTCGTTGCGTTTCTTAGGCATAATATAATACGCTATACTAAACTAGGCTGGGCAGTCCGAATTGCCCTGATTACCTTAAAGCTTGACGAAAGTACCCGAAGATTTCACAGCTACCGAGCGGCAGCTGAACGTGATAGCAAATGGAATATTAAATCGCGATTTTGGTCATCAGCCGGTCTCTTTTCATAATTCGATCGATCGGTCGCGACATCACGTCGCCATGCGGAAGTTCAATTGTTCAGAGGTCGCGCGGTCGATATTCTTGCAAAAATAACCAATTTCAAGGTGGTCTGTTTGAGTTTTGAATGTAGATGAAATAAAATGTCGGTAGTGCAAAAAATTAAACAACTAAAGAGTGCTAACAAATTTATTTTTGAGAAAAAAACCGAATTCAAGGTGAGTGGTCGCAATTTGCCAGAACTTAGTATACGACAAACTAGTAAAAACCAAAATAAAGAGGTTCATCGAAACTTTCGCAAAAGTATGTACGATTTAGCTAAGTGGATATATGGTTGTGAAGTCTCTAACTCATTTTACTGTTATGTTTGTTTGTTGTTTTCTAAGGACTCGTCGGACTCATTATGGTGCAAAACCGGTGTTAAAACGTTAAGACTTAAAACACTTAAAAGAAATAATAAAAAAACATGCGTTTTCTGCAGATCACATAAAATGTTCAGTGAACTATGCTACGGTCAGAAGTGTTAATATTCGCACTCAGCTAGACACAGCTTATAGAAAATCCCTTAGAGATTTTAATGAAAATATATCAAAAAATAGTTATATTTTAAACAAAGTTATAGATTGTGTAAAATTTTGTGGGATCATTCGAGCTGGCACTACGGCAAAATAGACTATCCGCTTTAGCAATATTAATTATATATTATATAATATTATAAGTATCGAGAAATCGTTTATAAAAGGAATATGCGTGCAATTTTAACGAACGTGTAAATTTGTTATTGGCTTCCTAATATAATTCACCACGAGCCGCCACTGCTGAATAGAATGATCCTCAAGACCGGTACAAAGTGAGACAGACTCATTTAATACAAGTATTTAATATCTCAGTTAATACTTTCCCACCGCTAATTTTTGACAGATTTTACCCGAATGTAAACACAAGGGGGGCAAATTTATTGCATTGAGTTTAAGACACCAAAAAACGACCTAGTTAGTGCGGGAAATTAATATAGTTAAACACAAACTTAATATGATGACAGAACTGGCCACATAACTAACACTCACAGAAATAATCTACAGAATACACTTAGTACCACTCTCCCTTAAAGGCAAAAAATTGCTTTTATATGTACAAAAGATTATTAACTTACTTAAAATAAAAAAAAACATGGATTCTGTTTTTTTGGGCTGCTTCTCATCCTTAGGGCTACCCTTTTTAATGTGAAAATAATTATTTATGTTATAAGGAATCTTATCAGCCAAGGCCTATTTGTATCAATTTGTATACTCTGCTGGTTTTTCATAAATGTTTTCGCCGAATTGATAAGTGAAAATCGCCCAATAGGTGAAATGCAAAACTGCAAATTAAACTACGATGACGTCGACATAATCATTGTACTTTTCATAATAAATAAATAAATGAAATAGCCTTCATCATTTTTATTCATGGAATTCTCCACCGAATACCATCCGTACATAAAAATTAACCAGAAAATCTACAAAAAAATTGTGTTGTCTGAAAACCACGTCCGTATATTGTCTTCATTGTTTAAAAATTAACTTTAAAACATTAAAGAAAATAAACTCATGCAGTTTTCAAGCAACACTTTTTTTTCAGAATTTTTTATTAACTGAGTTAAAAAAGGAGGAAGTGATCAATTGGATCCTATGCTTTTCTTTTATGTACGTACACCGATTACTCCACGATGCATGGTTTGACCAATTTGGATGAAAGTTTCAGGGAATATTCAGGATGTCATCGCAATGGTTCCACAGCAAGCATATTCAAAAATGTTAAAATTGACGGAATGACCCCATTTTTAACTTTTTTCCCGATGTTACAATGAACAATATATGCGTTCAGTAATGCGTTCACCATTCTGTCAGGAAAGAAACATGTATGTTACCATTGTATATTGTATAAGACATTTTATTATACAATGATGTTACATAACATGAAGTGGACCCAGTGGCTATTTTTTAAATTAAATTTTACAATAAAACTCGTATAAATAGAAGTAAAAAGGCTTACCATTAAAAATAAATACCAACTATTATATATATTTGAATACCTTAGAAAGAGCCTCATCGAACTGCTAAAAATATATAGGGTGTCCCACTTAAAAAAATATAAGTTTATTTAATATCTCGAAAATGATAGTTCACAGCGAGAATCTGACTACGCCACTGGATTCTACATTAAGAATTGTTTAATAATCAGTTTTTACTTTTTCGCTATGTTAAAGGATAATCGAGATTCGATGGGAGTCTCAAAATGCAATATTTTCAAATTCATCCTGTATCTTAGAAACGGCGCAGGCTGTGAAAATTTTGTTTACGGCATCTTAAGTTCTAACCACAGTATTGCGACATCAGCAACCATATATATTTGCAAATAACCGAGATACCCCGTAAAAGTGTCGAAAATTGGACATCATGTACATGATTTTGAAATTAACTATAATTAGACTTTTATATAGTTATATATTATATGAAATAAAAATTAATTTATTAATTATAGTTATTAATCCGCACCGAAACAACCCGGCCGACGCTGAACTGATCCTTGCTGAAAAGATCGCGCAAAACTGGCCGCAGCAAAACGTTCGTGCCGAAAAAGACCATCCCCATTTTTATGCTCTTACGATATTACAACTGAAAAGTAGCAGCGCTAAAATTCCCTGAATATTTAGGATGTAATAGTTCGTAACTATTACAAAACCAAAACTTACTATTACCACGTCAAAATCGTTCTAGCAGTTTTCGAGGTATGTCGTGTTAAACTTTACCAAATCTCATACAAAACTACATAGAAAAAACATGACAGCCCAAAATAAGCCTTTTTAATATATCTAACATATAGTACTTTCCAAAACAAGAAAAAAGTTTCATATGAACAAAGGTCCGTAAATGCTGACCTACGTTCATATAAAACTTTTTTCTTATTTTGAGAAGTATGTACTATACGATAGATATGTTAAAAAAAGCTTATCTCGTGACTTCATGTTATCCCTACGCGTTTTGTTTTATGGTATTTAAGCATAGTATCGTTTTTGTCGCGACAATGGTAGCTTTTGCTCAGACGGTTGTAAAATACCAAATACTGAATTCTTAAGAGATTTGACATAGGCCACTTTTCCATAAGTTGCCCTTTATGAAAAATGTTTTATGATCTGAAATAGGAGCCCAACGGTTAAACTTACTCTACTTTTTCTTCTTCTTCTTGTTCTCCTTCTCAGCCATTCATTATCCATTGTTGGACATTTCCACCTTGCCCTATCTTGTGCTATGTAATATCAGTCGCATCCTGGTATTAACTTTACATCATCCAGCCAATCGTGGGCGCCATTGGATGCATCTGTTAGTCCACTCATCTATAGACTTTCTCGTGACTTGACTAAACCAGCTCCATTTCAGTGTTGCTATTCTGTCCATGACATCTATCACTTTGGTTCTTTCTCTTATTCCGGTATTTCTCCTTCTGTCTCTCAGACTTATTGCTAACATGGCTATCTCCATTGTTCGTTGCGCCGGTCACAGTTTTTCTGCACTTAATATAACTTATTGATGCTGCTTAAATGCTAGATATATATAACGTAATATAACATATCGGCAATTTTATTTTCAGTAGATAGGTCTTTTTTCCTTATTCTTAATATATCGAGTTTGATACCTTTATGTGTAAAAATAAACGAAAAAATTATAAAAGCTGCACATTAATAACAATGTGTATGAGTGTGTGTGTCAGAAATTCTCTTTTTCCCTTTGCCACATTTCTCTTCCTCAAACTTTTGGTGTTATGATCAGACAGATAGGAATATGTGTATATACCAATTTTCAACTCATACCTAGATTTAATAAAAATCAAAGAAGTACTAATTTTATTTAAGATCATAGAATGAATATCAGTACTAATTTTCAAGTTTAATTCATTTCAGGAATGAGACAGCTACATACAGGGTGCTTCAAACTCAGTGGCCTATTAAACGTAATTGAAGAACTGAAGAAACATTAAATATATTACTTTGAAAATTTGATAACAATAAATAGATAAACTTCCCTTTTAAAATATTTTAAACTGTGCGATGTTGCCTTAATTGCGTATATTATTACATTTTTGTATTGTCCTGAACATTTTAAATATTTTTTGTATTGTTTCCTATACCTAAATTTAACTGTTTTCGAGAAAATGACACATAAAATTTGGATTTTTTGGCTTTTTGAAGCTCTGTAACTTCCAAACAACTTAACTTACAGCGAAATGGATTTTACTTTCGTATCTTTGTTTTTAATTACCTATTTCCCCACCCCAATTCTAGTTTAACCAGCAGTGTCAAAATTTGACAAATCCTGTCAAAGTAGAAATCGGTATCAGTAAATAAATAACTATAAACACAAGGGCTTAGATTTGCAACAATTCTCGCCAGTCACAGTAGTCACACCTCTTTAGAGTGCTGGCGTATTTCAAATCTGATTTTCCATTATTTGAGGTGTGATTTTATTGCTTCAATGAGGATTTATAGTTTTAAATGTGGTTTCACCGACGAACTTTGGGTAACCTAACGCTAACGGTAGAAATTCCCCTAACATTATAGGTTTTGTTAATAAAATCTTAGTTTTAATATAGATTCGGACTTTTGTTGGCGTGATAACGCGTATTATTTACAGAAAACCTCACAAGTCATAATCTATCCAAACCGATATTTTTATTAATTATAATTTTGGTTAAAATAAAACTTTTAATAAATCATCAGCTTAAACGGGGATTTCAGCAGATGTGCGCCGCATCCAATGTTGAGTATCCTACCAACGATCCAGAAAGCCCGTACTGACCTTTCAACAAAACTTGTTTATACTCCGCTCAAATAAACGGCGAACCAGTAGGAAGCACATTGAACAATCTGTGTTGTGACTGGAGTCTAGCTTTAAGATAGAAAAGTGCAATCTATTTTGTTGAAAGTTAAGACGTTTGGGAGTTATCAAAGGGTCTAAAATGTCATCTTTTAAGGATCATTTTCACGAAAGTTGAATTTAGGCATCATAAGGAACATAACACAAAAAGCTTTTAGAATATCAGGAATATACAAAAACGCAATAATATACAGGGCATTCCATTTAGACAACGGATGGTGCCATCGGCTAAAAGTAGACGCGGCAACACCGCACAATTTAGAATATTTTTAAAGAGAGTTTATGTTCATCTATAGCCAGAGCTAAATTTCCAACTCAAAATACAAGGTTCTAACCACACTCCACCACAACTTGTTACGTTCTGGACGCGCGTTACGCTAACCGAATTAGCATCATCAGCAGATGATATAAACTGCCAGTTTATATCATCTGCTGATGATGCTAACTTGGTTAGCGAAACGCGCGTCCAAAACGTAACAAGTTGTGGTGTTTACACGTTGTAATTATATTTATGTCTTTGATTCTACCGCGAACAGAAGAGGCACTCTGACCAAAATTTTACATCTGGGACTATTTTTTAGTGAGAAATTCTAGAAAAAAAATACTAAAAATATTTTTAAACGAAAATGTATTCAAGAGGTAGATAAGTTTCTAAATGGTTGTACCAATTGGAGATTATATATTAATGATTAGAGATAATTACATTACTAGTAATTACAATTAAATACTTTAATAAAAATAAATATTTCCAAATAGATATAAATTCAAGAAACTTGAAATCAAGCGCTTTGATTGTTTACATATACCCACCTCATTAAAAGCTAAATTGTCGCATCTCAAGTTATGTCGATATTATCTGAGCAAAAGATATACCAACGGAAAACACGCGCTCGGTGCGGGTGTTAAACTAGACTAGAAGTGACAGAGATTTGAACAGTCCTAAATACACGTAAAGACATTGCATTAAATATTCGTTAATATATTTAAATACTCGATAATTACATGTATTTATTTAATAAAAGGTGCTCAAAGCACCACTCACTAAACTTATACATTTAGTTTGTTGTAATTCTTAGCTGTCTGAGCAAAACTTACCATTATTGCGATAAAACCATTAGACCGATTTCCATATAAAATACGTAGAGAAAACAAAATGCCACAAAATAAACCTTCTTAATATGTATGATATGGTAGGTACTTTCCGAAGTAAGAAAAAGGTTTTATATGAACTTAGGAAGGGAAACGGTTTTGTTTCCGAGATATAGAACAATTAATAACATTTACATATAAACACCAAAGTATTTGCAGAAATATGTTAATGTAAAACTTTATTCATTTTTTGAAAAGTGCTTTATGCTCAATACATTTAGCATTAAGCATTTGGTATCATTCTGTTTTCCCTATCTATCTCAAAAACCTTTGAAACGGTTTTGTCGTCACAATGGTAAGTTTTGCTGATCAGACGCAGGTGAGAACTACAATATACTAAATATATAAGGGATTGGACTGAAACCATTTTTCATAAGATTAGTGCTTGGTACTTTGCCAAGTTAACTATCTCTTAGGATTAGTGTAGTGTGGTTAGAACTCTTGTATTTTGATCTATTTTCCACCACAGGTTCCAGTGTTAGGACTTAACAAAATACTTTATTATCAAATAAATCAGATTTCCATTGACAAAGCGTACTACAAATAAAAACTAAGGTCTAATTCAATAAAAGCAAGCTTAAAAATTATAAAGTGTAAACATAAAAACAAGTATACCTAAGTAACAAATATATGTAAAACAGTGCAGCTAAAAGAATATCATACAATTATATATACATAAGCTTACATACCAAAACAAACAGGTTAAGCAAATGAGTCAGCATAAAATTCGACAAGGTTATAGTAGGCTTTGCCTAACAATACTTTTTTAAGACTCCTTTTAAATTGTTTTAATCACCCAATTGTTCTAACATCAATTGACAAATGGTTAAAAAAATTCCTGCCCTCAACAAATTAAATAAGTTCTGGTTAAAGTACTAGTCGGCATTGGCAAAGGCAAATCCAGAGCTCGCCGCGCCGGGTGTTCCGCTGATTTACCGCCATTTACCGGACGCTGGATATTACAATGATACAGAGTATACAATGAAACGTCGGAAGTATTGGGTTTAAATTTGTCGGCAAAACTTTAGCAGCGCTATTATGGAGCGTCCTTGTAACCGTTGTATTTACAACCGGGCCGCTGTGTTGTTAATCGGTGGACAAAAGTATGATTTTTGGACTATTTTTTTACATTTCGGATATTTTTCGAACCCTGATTTATTCCGTATTTTTTGCTGACTTTTTGATCAACTTAAATCTATTAACTCTAATAGGATAATATACAATTTTCTATTACAACAGAATTGAGTTTTTTCGCCGCAGTAAAAAAACAATTGTCCAAAAACTGAATACAAGTTGATTCAAGTATGGATTTTCGAGTATATTCGACGTCAAATGACATTTGAGCGGTTGGTGACACTGCTGGATAATATCGAATAAAATCGGATATTTTACAGAGAAGAAAAGAAGAAATTATTATTTTCTCTCGTATTTGCTGAACTTTTAAACTGTGACTGTTTTAATTGTTAGTTTAACGTAAATAATTTTTATTTTATTAGTTATTTGATTCAATGCCTGACGTATGTAAACTACTATTGTAATAACATGAAGATAACAAATACATAAATAAATGTATCATGTCAATTTTACAACTTTGAGAAAATACTTCTAAAAGAAAAAGAAAATCCAAATTCGAGAATGGTTAATAGTTCCCAATTATGCTGTAAGTTTGACATTCGCAAAAGAACAGGAAGAACCGCTGTCTGATTACATTTAGACCTGGAGTAAAATGGCGTTTGGCTTAAACACGTTGAAGGTCAAGACAGTTGGTATATGAAAAGGCTTGTAAAAATAATATTGTTATGCCAGATTCTTGATAAAATAATAGGTGCGCAAGCAAAGATTGATTAAGCGCATTTTTACAAAGAAATTTCACACTAGGTCCTCCAAAGGTAGTGGCACAGAAAAACAGTTGGTATATGAAAAGGCTTGTAAAAATAATATTGTCATGCCAGATTCTTGAAAAAATAATAGGTGCGCAAGCAAAGATTGATTGCGCGCATTTTTACAAAGAAATTTCATACTAGGTCCTCCAAAGGTAGTGGCACAGAAAACATAGCCAAGAATTACATTATGCGCAGCCTTAACACCAAAAAAATATCGATGCACTATATCATTTCTAGTTTTGACACAACTACAACTGTCACTCAATTGTCATATCATTATTGCAGGGTCCTCAAAAATGTGTTTGTTTTTCAATATTTTTTAAATCAAAATAATCAGTAATTTAATATGGTTATTTGAGTTTACTGAATTCTATAATTATTCAATTAACAAAATGCAAATATATCGTATAAACAGTCAGCATTTAAGTGAAAAGTAGAAATACATTATTGTCTGATTTATCAGAACATACCATTCTAACTTGAATTTGGTGTTTTCTTTTACATATAGAATGGCTCCTCTACCTTTAGAAGGTTTGCAGACTCCTGTAGCTAACAGTGTTGGGCAAGGAGCAATGGGTGGGCCTCAGGAAGGAAATAGGGGTGGAATGATGTCCCTTGCTATGTTAATTGATTTTATAATCCAGAGAACTTATCATGAGCTCACTGTATTAGCAGAACTGTAAGTACTAAGTAGACCTTTTAATGGAAAATAGATTGTTAGTTAAGTATTTTTGTATCAAATCTTCGGTATTAGTGGCAGTGCATTCTGAAAAATGGCATGCAAAGTATTGCACAAGCAATTAAATTGATTGGTCAACCTTTTATATATTATGCAATTAAACTGTGCAACCACTGTGGTAATAAGGGAAGCCAGCTACGGGGTATCATCCTTATTTATTGACATTCTTTATAAAACTGACAATCATTTGCTACTGTCATGGAAAATTGCTGACAATTGCAATGATCACATCAAAATGTGCAGATGCACAGTCAATATTATCTTGCATAGCGTGTGCAATTTCCTAATGTAAACTGCATTTAAGCGGCAAAGTTTCAAATGAATATTATAAAAGATTTATTCTGGATAACCTATTTGGGACAGCAGTTCTTTTGCATTGCATTGCCTCATGGATTTAAACTAATTTATTTTATTATATTAAAATTGGATGTATTTATTAATAAATAAATAAATAAATAAATAATCTTTATTGTATGGGAAATGTACAATGCTGATCATCACATACAAAGGTGGAAAGTTCCGCAAAGCTTATTTTAATAACCACCATAAATTAAACTTATAATTACATATAAATTTAAAACCTACATTGAAATTTTGACTTTGATTACATGTAAAGTCAAAACTTAACAAAGAGAATTCTAGAGACTGAGATGCCTATCTAACACAAAACTACTAATTTTCCTTTTAAATGCAGATAAAGTAAGGTTCTTAAAATTGCCAGGAATGTGGTTATAAATATTGGCAGACAAGTACATGAAACATGATTTAAAGAATTCAGTGTTATGTTGTGGTATTGTAAACATGTCTCTGAAATGAACATTCACTTGGTGTGTTTCACTTCTACAGATCATCAGCTCTGTCAGATATTCAGGTATTTTTGAACAAAGAATTTTATGTACTTGACAACCAAGACGTGAATATCACCTCTGAGACATATTTAGTCCAAACACCTCACGAATAGGTTGGCTCACGTGGTCTCTTCGTGACAAATTCTTTATATATCGAACACAGGCATTCTGAATCTTTTGAATTCTGTATTTATTTTGATTGGTAAGGAAGGGTCCATACACAATATCAAGATACCCTGGGATAGACAGCACAAGGCTTTCAGAGATAATTTTTTTAATATTGGAGGGAAGTATATTCTTAAATTCATATAACATTTTGAGTTTAAAAAATGAGTGTTGACATATATTATTAATATGTGTGTTAAATGTAAGTTTTTTATCCATAAAAAGACCTAGATTTTTAACTTTATTTTATTATTTTATTTTATTTATTTATTTACGTATACAACATTTACATGTAAATATATACTAAAGCTATACTAACTATTCTAAGATGGTCCGTTTGGCTAAAGCCTTAAACCCGCTTTGGGTTAAACTAAAAAAGTCTAAATTATCATAGTATTTGTTTACATTTGCCGACATTCTGTTTACCGGGCTATACAATGAATACCAGGTTAGAAAATTGGGTATATTTAGAAGGGTCTGACGACGTGTATGGTAATTAGGGACATGAATTTTAAAATGCTCAGTACACTCTGGACTCTTGATGAAGTTGTTAAATACATTAAAAACAAAACAGACATCGTAATACTCCCTTCTATTGGAAAGATTTGGTTAATTAAGGAAGGACATGGTTTGGGCGTCATTAAGATCAATATTATCACAGGAGAGTTTATATCTTGCATATTTGATGAATTTATGTTGAACATTTTCTATACGGTTTTTGTGGATCTGATAATATGGCGACCAAACAATATTGGAAAACTCCAAGATGGACCGAACAAGTGAAGTGTACAAAGTTTTTATGGCAATAATATTTTTAAAATCCCTGCTATTCCTTTTTATAAAACCCAACATCCTATTGGCCCTACCTATTATATTTTCAAAGTGCTCAGTAAACATAAGCTTTGAATCTAAGTGAACACCCAGATCCTTAACCTTGATCACCTCAGTCAAAACAACATCATTAATAGTGTATTGGGTAGGAACAACATTCTTTGTTCTATGAAATCTCATAAAACAACACTTGTTGATATTTAACGACATGTCGTTATGTTGGCACCAGGTGAATATTCTGTTGAGGTCATTCTGTAAAGGAATAGTGTCTTGAGGAGAAGATATGTGGCAGAACAACTTCATATCATCAGCAAATAATAATACGTTGGAAGAAAGCAAACTACTAAGGTCGTTAATAAATAAGCTAAACAGGAGGGGCCCTAAATGGGATCCTTGAGGTACACCAGATGTTGCATTGAAAATTTCAGAAAGGTGTCTATCTACCCTTACCTGTTGCTTTCGGCCAGATAAATAGGATTCCATCCATGAGAGCAAGTGACCAGAGATTCCATAACCAGATAATTTGGAGAGTAGTATGGCATGATTGACCCTATCAAAGGCTTTACTGAAATCGGTATATATTGTATGTGTCTCCATACCTTTTTCAAAGGAAGTGGTAACGAAGTTGATAAACAGAAATAAATTAGTATCTACCGATCTGCCTGAGGTAAAACCATGTTGTTGGTTCACTATTATTTGTTGAAAAACGTTTGAAAGGACATTTTCAATACAATGCTCGAATACCTTCGGTATCGCAGAAATAATACTTATTGGTCTATAGTTTTCGACCTTGCTTTTGTCACCTGACTTGAAAATGGGACACACATATGACAACTTCCAAACTTCTGGAAATACTCCGGAGCTGAGAGACTTGGAAAATATGTGGTACAGAGGAAGGTAAAGAGAGTGTGAACATTGTTTTAAGACTATATTAGGAAGTCCATCCGGACCCCCGGCTTTGTTTATGTCAAGCTCTGACAACGATTTCTCTATGTTTATGGGAGATATGATAATTTCAGAAATTACTTCAAATTTCTTTGGGGGGGTATTTTTTATGTTAGAAGGATTTTTAGGATTGTAAACGGATGAAAAAAATTGGGCAAAGAGATTTGCTATGTCGACAGCATTTTCAGCTTTAACTGTACCAAGGGACATTTCTGCGGGAATGGATCCGTGATTTACTTGTGAACGAACAAAATTCCAGAAGAATTTAGGATTTGCGTTAATTGAACTTTCAGCGTTTGTTATATAAAGATCATGGGATTCCCTAGTAAGAGTCTTGCATTGACTACGCAGCAAAGAGAAAGTGTTGTAATCTTCAGGTTTGTTTGATTGCTTGTATTTTTTGTGAGCAGCTTTTTTTTGAAATATTAAAAATTTGAGTTCCTTTGAAAACCAGACAGGAAATCTGTTATTTGAACGATATTGCTTCAAAGGTACAAACATATCAAAACAGTTAAAGACTACAGCATAGAAGTTATTTATAGTTTTTTCCAGATCGTCATCCATGATTGTTGGCCAATCAAATAACAAAAAATAATTATTGATGAGCGTAAAATCCGCATTCTTAAAGTCATAGAAGTAGTCATTGGCATACTCTATGTAGGATCTTTTAGACATTACAGATAGTGTAAAAGCTGGGTGGTATAGGTCACACTTTACTAGACCATTACATTTTACAATTGAGTTAATTTCAGAAGTGGAGAAGCAAAGGTCCAGAATAGTATTGTATTCATTTAGAATATTGTTATATTGTGACAGCCCAAGAAAAGCAGCACTGTCACACAGCAAAATTTCTTTTGGAGATTTAATGTTACCTGGTAATAATGCAAGATAGTTTTCACTCGTTGGAGACCATGTGATATGAGACAGATTATAATCTCCTAAAACTAGCACTTTAACGAATTTTTCACAGGCATTAGTTACAGATCTTAAATGAGTTTCTAAATAGGATATGTCTATTGATGGCGGAATGTAAACACAGCCAATACAGAAAGGTGAGTTGCCTATTTTCACTGATACCCATATCTCTTCAATATTAGGATTGATAATGTCTAAGCGACGAGATTTTAACTTTTTGTCGACTGCGATTAGAACACCACCTCCACGACATTTTGTACTGTTATTTGTGTTTCTGTCGGTCCTGTATACCTCGTACCGCGAGTCCAGAAATTCAGCATCATTCACGGAGGAATCCAACCAGGTTTCTGTAAGTGCAATTATGGAGTAGGTTTCGCACAGAGCCGCACAAAAAAGGTCTTTAAGCTTTGTATTAAGGCCGCGGACGTTTTGGTAGAAGATGGTATGAGATTCTAATGGGGATTGTCTGCTATTGTTCGACGTTGAAAATTCGCTGAGGTAGACGTTCTGAGAGGGCGCCGGGGACGAAACTCCTTAACGGCAGTACCGGCAGGCCAAAGATTTGGATCGAGCAAGCCTTTCAAAAGCGACTCTTTAACTCCTATTTTAAAAGATGTTACGTCGTCGTTTTTATCCAGAACAAAACATTTTACGTCGGATATGCAGAGTTGATTTTCCATATATTCGATTATGTGTGTTTCTGTAGTTGTTGGGTCGCACCGGCCAAGATATAGCCACTGCCGTCTTTCACCAGCTGTAAGTGGTCCATTTTCTGTGCCTGTACCAATAATCAGTGGTTGCTTAGACCGTTCGACAGAACCGGCTGACGTTGTTGCTTTTTGATTGTTGGTGATATTGTTTGGGCGTGAGTGGCTTTGAATTCGGACAGCCTTCAGGGATTGACCGTCATTTAAAGAAGATTGTTGAGGTCTCTGATCCAATTTTTGAGTGAGTTGCATTGGTGGTAGGGGCGATGGGTTGGAATCGGCAGGTTTAGATGCCACAAGATCTTTGAGGAGCTGAAGTTCTTTTTCTAGCTTGAGAAATTTCATCTGTAGTTCTTCATTGTTTCGCTGAAGCTTTCTCAATTTCGTGTCACAGGAACAGCTGGGTACACATATAGTGCCTTTTTGTCCATCATTTGTAACAACGTCGTTAGATTTATCCACTATATTGACATTATTGACACCAAGCTTTATATGGCCCGATACTACTTTTATCTCAGAGTTTAAAAGGTCTAGGCTTGTTGAAATGCCAGACTCACAATCTTTAAGATTATTTAAGCCCTCACACAGTGTGGATCTCACAACAACCATTTCTTGTGATATAAGTTTAGCGATTATGTCTGGTAGGGAGTCAAAAGCATTTTCCATCTGAGTTCTAACAGAGGCGATATTTTGGGCAAGCTCGTCAGTTTTGACTTGTTTTTTCACGGAATCAGAACATGAGTTACAAGCAAACAGCATAACTCTTGTCTTCATCTGGGTCACTTGAGCTTCTGAAGTAGAGAACTTGGAACAATTCAGGCAGTAGATTTCTTTGCAAAAATCACATTTAATTTTGTATTTCACCTCCTTTTCATTTAACGTAGCTTGGCACTTTGAACATGACATGGTACAAATTGATGGTATCACAGGTGAAACAGACTATATATATTATGGAAATATCACCAAAACTATTGAGTTCTTAAAGCGAGACGCACTATAGATTGATTACACTTTTAACACAAAGTCGTTATGTTTAAATTTAATTTTCTATGTTTGAAAATCACTATTTCGCAAAAATATGTATCTCCAGATGTGAAACTAGATCCAGTTGCTGACAATACTTCGTTTCTTTTGTAAAAAGTAAGTAAGTTTTTGCGATGAATCACGATTTCTCAGGACTTGCGAATTTTCACTACCTTTATAAACAACGTCCCATAACCTCAATCAATATGTGTATCATTAGTTTTCAGAGAATTCATTGGTATATCGACGTTCAGCCGAGAAAAGAGAATTGCTTGAGTTTTTCTAGGATTTACAGTGAGAGAGTTGTCAGCAGCCCAAGCAGTGATGTGCTGCAAGTTCTCATTGATTAAGTTTATGGTATTACCCAAATTACTTATTGATGTTGGAAAATATACTTGCAAATCATCAGCGTACATATGATAATGAATGGTGCATATGATGTACCAGATCTGACTTGAAAACAGTGAAAAGAAGAGGTCAAAGAATAGATCCCTGCGGAACACCCCGCGTCACTGCCCTCCAGTCAGATCTTGACACTCCTTCAGCATCTTTTATTCTTACAGCCTGCTGTCTTCCGCTAAGATAATTCCTAAACCAACCATTAGTTTCAATTTTATAATAGCTTAATTTTGCTAGTAAGAGATCTATGTTTAGGCTATCAAATGCTTTTGTCATATCTATTAAGACAGAAAGGCAGCAGTCACCTTGATCGAAAGCTCTTGTCACATCACTAGTTATTCTAAGAAGTGCTGTAGCACAGCTATAATTCGATCTAAGCCAGATTAAAATTTAGGTATAATATTTTTTGTAGAGAGAAAATTCAAGACTTGCAATTTTACTATTTTTTCAAGAACCTTCGATGCAGCAGGCAAAATACTGATAGGTCTTAGATCATTAAGGCTTGCAGGGTCACCTACTTTGGGTAAAGGTGTAATGAGAGCCATTTTCCAAATATCCGGCACTGCCCCATTCAATAAAGAGACATTAATTATATTGACAAGAGGCTTTAAACAAGAAAACATACAAGATTTTAACATTCTTATGGAAATTCCATCTACACCTGCAGCATTACTTCTGATGGAGCTAATACATTCCAATACCTGAAATTCCGAAACCAACTGAAATTGAAATGGCTCCCATTCAACCGTAGAATTGAGAAAGTCATATATTATATCTGGATTAATATTTGCTTGAGGCAAATTATCTAGGAAAAAATTATTTATGACATCTGGCACTCTAAGATTAGAAGGAATATCTATATTTTTTTTGTTTACCACATTGCAACTAAAAAGTGTATCCCATACATGCCTACTTTTATTTTTATTTCTATTGTTGTTTAGTTGTGTAGAAAAATATGCCCTTTTCTCAGCTTTCACAGCAAAAGCAACATAATTCTTTAACTGAATGTAATATTGTTTATCCAAATGAGATTTAGACCTCTTGAACCTATCAAAAGCCTTGTGCTTTAGTTCAATCATTTTTTTTTAATTGTAAGTCAACCATGGTGGTTTTGGTTTTTTCAATTGAACTTTTTTAACAGGGCAATAAGTGTCAAATAGGCACATCAAAGCATTATTGAATATATGCACTTTTGTATTAACATCATTTGAAACATAAAGACTTTGCCAATCTATATTCATCAGATCATCCTGAAATTGGTCAGAAAATACCATCTTTAAACTTCTACTTTCAACTGTGGTACACACATTTTTTGCTATTTTACAATTAATGTAACAGTAAACAACTTCATGGTCAGTCTTTATAGGATCACTAATTATTACACCACTGTTTATAACTAAGTTGGGTTTATTTACAAAAATTAGATCTATAAGAGATAAATTATTTGACCCTATCCTAGTGGGTTCTTTAATGAGTTGGTTAAATCCAAAGGTGTTAAAAATATCACAGATGAAATTGTATTCTAAAGTATTTTGACGTAGAAAATTTATATTAAAATCACCCGTGCATATACATGTATCACAATGCAAAAAAACATGAGATATCACATCATACAAACAGTTTAGTTCCATATAAGAGACAGACGGTGGATGATACACTACACCTATAGCCACAGCCAACTTTTTATATTTTGCGCTAACCCAAAGTTGGTCCATTCCATTGTTAACATCTGGAATTCTTACCGAAGATACTGTAATTTTACTAGACACATAAAGAGCCACGCCTCCACCTCTGCCATCCCTGTCCTTTCTGAAGAGTTTATAGTTTTCAGTTTCATACAAGGAGGAAGGCATCTGATTATTCATCCAGGTCTCAGAAATTGCAATCACATCATAGTCAGAACTTTGAATAAAAAACTTTACATCAGAGAACTTGTTGCATAGTGACCAAGGATTTATATGAATAATCTTTAATATGCCAGTTGTATCAGTAGTGCAGTGAGGCAGGGAAAGTTCTTCTGGGCTGATCAATGTAGGCTCTACTTCCTGCGTTGACGTTGAAGATTGTGTGGAAAATTTCCAGGATTACCATTCCGGGCATACAGTTGGGGATTGTTCTGTTTTCTATTATTTGTTTTGTAATAATCAACTACACAGCCATCAGGCCAAAAATCCCTGGAAAGATAACGTTCTTCTAGTTCTTCAGGGATACCCAATTTAAAAGATGCACTAATAGGGTGGTCAAATCTTGAGGGAAGCTTTTGACACTGGTAAACATGTGAATATGTACTATCAAGCACCGCTAAAATATCCTCAGGTTTAGTTTGAACATTTAAGTTGGACAAATAAACCCAGGTCAGCTTTACCATACGTCCACCAATGTTTTTGTTGGCCACCCTCAAAACTGGGTGCTCTGGGCCAGTACATATCCTACCAGGTACATCCTTTCGTGGGATCACATTGACTTGATTATTTGTTGTTTCCTTTAATGCTTTCCTAGTCTCATCAGAAAAAGCAGCTTCTCTCCCAGATAACTGAGACTGAGAAAAAGCTTTGTTCTCAGGACCCACAAACGACTTTACAAGTTCGCAGTTTGTAGATTTAATAGCATCAACTATAGCATTCAATTTATTTGCGACCTGTTCCCACTGATTGTCAATGTGGTCTTTGATAAGATCAACAATGTTTCCCCTAAGCTCAGAATCCTTCACATTATTTGGTGTATGAGATGGCTTCAAATTCAATTTCAGCTGTTTTACCTCATCCTCGATCATAGTGACTCTGTTCATTACATCCTGTTGTTTGGATTTTTGGTCAATATTTGACTCCAACTTAGCAAGTTTGCCCTTAAGTGAGGTCACTTCACTTCTAATGGTCTCTAATGACTTAAGATGCTGTGGGAAATTCTTAAAATCTTCAAGGCAATCTGGGCACATGTGGATCATTGATCGACTCTGGCTGGGAATAACCCTTACTTCTTGGGCTTGGTTCTTATTACAATTTTGGCAGATAACTCTGAAACACACATCACAGGGGTAACCAAAGAGTGCTGTTTTATCTTCTTTAAAGACGCAATTTAAATTGCATTTAAAACACTTATTTGCCATGTTGAGCTCTCAAAATTTATTTATTTCAAAATTTCTGCTGCTTTTTTTTTGAAAATCAGTTTAAGACAGACCCAATTGTTTTAATTTGCCCAACATCCACAATAAAAATCGAAAATGTTATTGTTATGTTTCAGCAGTTATTGGAGGTTATATGTTAAAACTTCATTTTGAATATTTCAAAATCACTTTTCCACAAAAATATCTGCTTCCAAATGACAAGCAAAGTTCAGTTATTGGTAAAAACTCATTAATTCTTTTAAAAGTCTATTAATTTTTAAGATGATTATAGTTTTTTCGGCACTCGCGAATTCCGCTATTACTTTGTAAACAACAACAACCGTGTTGAAGCAACTCAAAATATCAAAAATAAAAAACTTAGTTCCCATTGGTGATCTTGATCTATAATTACCTCCGCCACCACCACCGCCGCCACGTCCAAACCTTCTTGGTGGTCCACCTCGACTATCAGATCCAAAAGAATCACTTCTCCTGCCAAAATCTCTGCCACCAAAGCGGCTTCCTCCATCATCGTGTCTGCCTCCACGGAAGCCTCCGCCACCTCGCCTGCCATCATCTCGTCCACCACGGCTTCCTCGGAAACCGGTTTTATTTGGTCTTCATACCCCAGACCATTCTATTTGCAGAGTTTGATTTCTGAACTGCGTATTTTTTCAGATTACCTAGGAAAACAGACATGGAAAGAAAAATAGAAATTTACAATTTTTCAACAAGAACGAGGCAGCTGTTTGTTCGACTTCTGGCCTTGGTTAAATGGGCCAATAGTGCGTCCAAAGTAGAAAAATCTGCGGTAAGTAATTAAAATAAATATATGGTTTTATCTTAAGATTGTTAAGGATAATATAACGATGTCCTCACAATATGTGAGCAATAATCAGCTTGATATTTGTTAATTTCAGAGAATTATGGCATTTCTGGACAAACAGTCACTGCTATTTGTCGAAACAGCGGATATGTTGGCCAGAATGGCCAGAGAAACTCTTGTGCAAGCGAGGCTTCCAAATTTTCATATCCCTGCGGCAGTAGAAGTCTTAACAACTGGAACTTATGGGAGATTACCAGCTGTTATTAGAGAAAAAATTGTTCCACCCGATCCTATAACACCCCTGGAAAAGAAAAGTACTCTTCTCAGATTAAACCAGGTTATCCAGCATAGATTGGTAACCGGTAACTTGTCACCCCAAATGAGAAATTTGAAGATTGAAAATGGAAGGGTAACTTTTACCGTTCAGCATGAGTTTGAAGTAGCACTAACTGTAATGGGTGACGGACCAAATATTCCATGGAGACTGTTAGAAATAAATGTGTTAGTAGAAGACAAAGAAACAGGAGATGGCAAAGCATTGGTCCATCCTTTGCAAATACAATATATTCATCAACTTATACAATCAAGACTTGTTGATAACCCTCAGCCGTTGGCAGAAGTTTACAGTTGCTTACATTTCTTTTGCCAGTCTCTACAGTTGGAAGTACTGTACTCTCAGACTTTAAGGCTAATGAGAGATAGGTTAGATGATCACATTCATGTTGATGAATATATTCCTGGAAAGAGTTTAACTGTTTCCTATTGGAGAGATTTAAGATCAGAACTTGGTTACAAATTGACTGTTCAAGTAGATCAACATGATCCTGCTAGGCCATTGACAGTTGTTCATGTTCCTTCTTTAGGAAATAAGGTAGGTTTTGTTTCACAAGACATGAATAACACAAAAATAATTTACTATGTTTGCTCAGGTACTTGGATTACATTAACACATAGAATAAATAATTTAGGAATTAAGGAACATCGTATGGTAATTTGTCAAAAAATACAAAAATTCAGTTCTGAACAAGGATATAACAGGTTTAGATTAGATTTTAAATATTGATTTGCGGGATTTTAATAGGTCAACATTTCTTGATGCAAATATTGTTTTAAGTTGTATTAGCAATGTTAAATTATAAAAAAATGTAGTTTTCTTTTTGTACATTACAAATTTGAGTTGTAGACAACACTATATTTATTTTTATCTGAAGTAGGAAAATATTTGTTCTTTTAGGAATCTGAAATAGCTGACAGGGCAATAAGAAGTGAAGTATTATCTATGGAACGACTCTTAGTGCATACTATTTATGTCAGGACGCGTAGTAGATTGGACGATATAAAATTAGAATTTCAAAGCTTATTGAAGGATGTAGAATGTAAGTATAATCTTTTTTGTATATCCTATATATTTTGAGTTTAATATCGCAATTATTTGTACCTTCACATGTTTATGAATTTGATTAAATGCTTTAGATATCTCCCCGCGCTAGCAGTTGATTTTACCTGTGACTATTGTGAGGAATGGGAGCACTTTTTCTTCAGTTTTAAGAGGGCTAATTTTAATTTAATATGTCAATTATTCTAACAATAAAATTGGCAGTCAGTTTGTCAGTGTAATGATGTGGATGGCTCTGTTATATTACATCTTATATAATGTGTTCCACTATCAACGCAAATACAAGGACCTATTCTGTTTGGTTTAATGATAATATAACCAAACTAATTAAAGCATGAGAACAGTATTTAAAGAAATATAAAAATATAAAGTTACATACTCGTAAAGGAAATATCAGGTGAGATGACTTGTCAAAACTAAAATTAAAAAAGCACATATAGAGTATATTATTAGTGTAGCTAGTAGTTTGTATAATAACCCTAAATATTTTTGGTCCTACATAAATGCAGAAAAATCTACTCAGAAGATCCCCAAGGTAATCAATTATAATATGTTGTTTTGCAGAGATCTCAGAATATTGTTGAAGGTTTTACAATATTCTTTAAATCTGTTCTGAATAACTTAGCCTAGATTACATCAATAACACAAAAAAAATTTAGGAATAACTCCATTGATGAAAGGAGATAAAAAATTCACTTAATAAATTGAAGGGAAACTGATCTATTGGATCTAAGTGGGGGTTCCTGTTATGTCGTTAAGGGATGTGGTAGCTTTCTGTTAAAACATTTGTTCATATTTTTAGTACTAACTTATATCAACTTATACCACATCTTGGAAAATGTTAAAAATGGTTCCTGTTTTTAAAAGTGGATTAAAGCAAAATATAAATAGCTGTCAACCAATCTCATCACCAGTGTTCAAGATATTGGAGATTATATTATTTAACAGAATTTAGAGATGGAAGCAGAAAATCATATATCCTTGCAGCAACACGATTTTCTTCTTTGAAAGTCTACCTTTACGATGCTCACATCATTTGCACAATATTTGCATGAAGCTTTAAATAAGAAGCCTCAGGTTTATGTCATATACACCAATATATAGAGAAAACATGTGATAAAATAAAACATAGTGTTGTAGTAATTAACTCTTAATATGGATAAATCTCTCTGAAATCTTGTTGATCTAATTTTGTCCTATCTATGTAATAAATAACAATATATAGAAGTAAAAGGTTCAAAATCTGCTACATATGGTGTTCCCCAGGGCTTAAATTTGGGACCTGTATTATTTGCAGATAATTTTAAATTACAGGATGACCCTAATAGGGTGTATGAATTGTGTAAATTGAGTGGTTTTAAATTAATTAATAATAAATGTGCTATTATGACCTTTTCTTCAAAAAAACTCAACATTATTAGAGAATATATCATAAATGACAATATTTTACAAAGTGTTGACACACAACTTGGGAGTTATCTTTGATATTTCTTTAAATTTTATTGAACACACTATGGCAAATATTAATGAAACTTATAAAATAATGGGTTTTATTGTCAGATCATCCAAGCACTTTCATGTAGATGTTTGTTAAAGTTATTGTATAGCCTAATATTGTCCAAACTCAAGTATGGAAATATAATTTAGTCTCCTCAGTATGAAGCTTGGGTCAAATCATTGAAAGAGTACATCATATATTTTTAAAGGATATGGTTTACAAGAGATTGG
>JAUTXW010001314.1:690000-775000 GCA_030620095.1 Kuschelorhynchus macadamiae
ACACATATTGTATGGGGATGATGCCATTTTTGGTCAAGCAGTGAAGAGGGTGGACCCATAGTGGCTACTTTAAAATATGTTGGATCGCGCCAATTGGGACAAAAATTTCTAAATGTAGGTTTAGTGTTAAGTTTCTAGGTGTAAAAGTGGACATCAACCTTATTGACACAACAGATGATCTTGACAAGTGATAGTTTAAATAGAGTGATATATGCTATAAGAAAACTATTTGATACCAGTATGGGATATGGAATTTTGGCATGGGAGTCAGCTGCAAATGCATATTTGCATAAAATATTTAGAACTCAAAAGTCAGAAATGAGAGTTATTGTCAAAATTAAGCAGGATTGATTCTTCTAGACCACATTTTTATGTCATTAAAGGTCTTCACTATTTGTGCTATTATTTACAATAAGTTAATTTTTATTAACAGGCCTTCATAGCATTATTTAGTTGTAGCTGATTTTCCCACATATAGCATCAGAAACTCTAAAGTTTAATTTTACCACAAACTAGGTTAGGGCAGATAACAGGGATTTTAAATTTTATAATGCTTTACACCCATCGTTTAGAGAGTTTAAGAGTGGAGTCCTTAGAAATAAGATTAGATAAATGTCTTCTGCAATATCTGAACTGGAACTCGTAATTGTGAACTAAATTTTTTGGTTTTAAAATTAGTGTTTTTTATTGTAATTGATGTATAGATTTAAATTTGTATTTGTAATTAATGTTTTAGATATTGGATTACGCAAAGAAGATGTGAGAAAACTTTACAACATTTGCCCGCTACTGCACATGAAAGGTTACCCTTGTTACATGCGCCAGATCATCCAATAACCAAGATTGGCAAGCATCATATGTATATTCAGTTTCACCGACATACTAATGTAGTTCTAGTGAGTAGTTGTGAGTTTTTAAGTACCAAATATTTGTACCAAAAATTGTCTCATTAAATGGTCATTGCAAAAGGAACTAGAAAAATTATGACCTAATCTTGATCGAAACAGTTGATAGCGGGTGGTTTATATTTTACTGGTGATCGAGGAAAATGGTCACAGTTTTCATTTAAATTAACCCATACACCTAAACCTGAATGATTTACTCTCTAATTTTCAGTTATGTTAAGCATCGCCATGGTTACCTCATTGTCACAATGTCGCATCTGTATAGCTATTTTTAGAAAATCGCCTAGATGCAAACAATGTTTTTATTATATCCCTAAAAAATCTTTAATAAGCTTTTTAAATGGCCGTTGCGGGCTTCGACAATCAATCAATTATTTTATAACCATTCACGCACCTGTTCTCTATTCTTATTAAATTCGTTAATTAATATTTGGCCATAATTGTTTACAATATCTGAAAAGTAAGGACAGTGAACATTTGCTATAAATTCACCAAAAGCGACAATAAGACCTGCTTTCAGTAGTCTGTATTTCTTATGAATGAATTAAGACTGTTCTTGAACCTTAAATTGAAAACTTTTTTAAGTTTTGAGATAGTGTAACCAGGGTAAAATATAGCTTTTTGCACTGCAGGGTCAGGATTGTACAGCCGATTTACAAATTTCGTGATATGACGTTATAAAAATTGTTCTCGATTTGAAGAGGAGGTGAATGGAATCCTAAGATCGTGTTAACAAAACGTACAATTAGGCTTTGTCGTATTACTGATATACTCACATTTTGCCTTGAAGAAAAACACAAATGAATTTATTAAGCGGTCCGACAGACCTTGATACATCTTGACCAAAAAAGCCATAAGATATTAGTAATGTACCTTCGAGAAGCATTGACCTAAGCAGGTTGATATTTTGTAAATAAATCTATATATTGACGATTTAAAGACGTGTAACTTTGCACTTTGGCGTTACTAAAATTATCTTTAAACCCGGCAACAATATCCTTATCCTTTAAAATAATTTTTAGTGGTATGCTCATATGGTTCTCCATAAATTCCAATTTCCCATATATAAAAAAGTTTAAATGATTTAAACAGCATCGAGGTGGAATGAAAAATACATATAAAAGTGTTAGTCTTTCGTTTATAATTTCGTTTCACACAAAATATTTTTCAGTTTGCTTTTTAACCAAAACCTCCATTAAAATAACTATTTCTTTTTCTTCTAAATCTAAAACTTTTATTATTCTTTTATCACAATTTGGACACAGTTTGGTGTTTCTTTTAATATTCTAATGTAGTAGATTAAATCTGCTTCTGTGGAGAACTGCTGCTTCTCATTTTTTTCTATTGGTGTTTTCATCTTTGACAGGCTTATATATTATTCTGGAGAACTTTCTCAATATAACAATATTGCAAACAAAACAATTTTCCATTTTCAAAGTTTAGTAATAGGAAATGAAAAAATGTTACAATTAGTTTAATGGTTTTTTATAATCAAAAACATGGTATACTTAAGTAAATTCTAAAATTGTTAACAGTCCCTCTATAAATATTATATGATTATATATGTTTTTGTTTAAATAAATAAATAAATAAATGCTTTATTGTCAAAAAATTTTTACAATTTTGTGGACAAAGCTGTTGTAAAAAAAAAATACAAACATCAAAATTAGCAAACAAAATTCATAAATATTATAGAAAAATAATATTTAAATCAAGAATTTAGAATATTAATATAATAGAATCCTAAAAGAAGTACATTAGAAATACTATGTTATAAACATTTTCATAAATATAATGTAAAAAAAATAAAAAAGCAAAGTAAAAAATAAAAAATAAAAAAGTACGAAACAATTAAAAAAATACATATACAAAACGGTAAAAATGGTTGGTAATGGCAACTATCACACTAGGGGTTCATAAGGATAAATTTATGTGTTGTAAAACTCGTTCACGGTTAGAAGGCGCTTTCCAATAAGAAATGACTTCAAAGCCTTGCGAAATGAAGTCAGAGATATTATGGATTTGATGTTAAATGGCAGGTGATTATGCAATTGTAGATTACTGATCTTTTAATTTGGAAGATAGAGATGTGCTGAGAGGGTAGTTGTGAGAAGGTCTCTCTAATAGAGCAGGTGCATGCTTACGAATCAAGATGAATAAGCAAGGAAATTTTAGGTAACAACAGCTCTTTTTTGTAGTATAAAAATTCGATCAAATTGAGTCGCACAACATGTACCCCAGAATGGAATAGCATATCTGAGGTGCGACTCAACAAGAGCAAAATAAACAGTTCTAGAGGTAGAACCCAACTTCCTTGATAAAGCGTCGATATGTGGATCCCATTTTAAAGAATCATCTACAAGAAGCCCTAGAAATTTTACAGAGTTTACGACATCAATAGTGGTGCCATTAAGGTCAAAAGGTTGCAGCGTGTTTTTATAAGACAAGACTTTCGTTTTAGAGATGTTCAAACATAGGAGATTAGAATCGCACCAGGATTTAATGGTGATTAGGTCATTAGATACAATCCTATGTAGGTCCGTGACATCTGGGTGGCTCCACGTAAAGCTGGTATCGTCCGCAAAGAGACATATTTTTCCACTAATGTTTAAATTAGTTTTAATAACAAGTATTTTTTATATGCTCTGTATATACAAACCAGGATAAACGATACAAATGATAATGTTGGCTAATTTAAATCTCAATAAAATAATGAAATTATTATCTTACTTAGAACTTTGGCGCAATGGTAAAAAAGTATTCTTTTGAGATGTGCTATAACATATCAGAATTTTCCATAGGGCCAAAATACATCAAAAACCTTCCGCGTCCTTTTGTGAATTTGGAACATCATATTGTCATCAAATTTTCGAATAAGGAGTAGAATAGTCCCAGAGAAATTGCAAATGAATAACTCAAGATTATGTTGAAAAATTTATATTATCAAAAATATGATTGTGCTCAGTTAGAGAGAGCGACATTTTTCTGGTTATTCTCGTATTTCTAGATTATTTTCGAATGCTTATTCTTTATTTTATATATCATATTGACTTTATATTTATCGATTTTATGATACATTTCAGATTGCTGATTTTAAAGAAAGAGAAAATAACCCTTGTGAAATAGACTGTTCGTTTAATATGTGTGTAGTTAAACATTCTAGTATTGAAGACAATCCAAAAGATGATTCTATAGAAACAGAAATACCAAAAGTCTTCTTAAAGGTGCAAACGATTATCGAGTTTGATACATTTGTTGCTACACATGGTCCATTCACTCCAATAGATGGTAAGTTTCCCTTTTCCCTACAGTGTAATTAGTAAGGCTTAAGTAGTGCCATACAGGCGAATATATATTACGACAGTCTGAAGTAATATTACAGCCAGTATAACATTCTATCTGTAATTTTATGCGTAATATATTCTGAAACTTCTGAGGTAATATTTCCAGTAATATTCCCAATTAATTGTATGCGACTGTGCTAAAACTCCTTACTTGCTTTGACGCGACTGAAGGGGAATAATCAGAGCCCTGCATGACAGTGGTGTAGCTACCATACAGCTTGAATAAGCGGTGCTGGAGGCCCTGGAGACCTCTTTTTTAATGATCGTCAGTTATAGTTGGTATCCCTCATTGAAATTTCTTAAACGTAGGGACATTTTTTTAGTCAATACTAAAATTATAAGCAGTTAAAATTTTTTTTCTTAATTATTTTGAAATTAGAAAATATGGCGACCTTACCCAATCTGTTCTTTTGCTTAAGGGTCAAACCGAGCCTTCCACTGCCACTGTATGAAATTACGATCATTTCAGATCAACAACATGTGGAAGCAATGAAGTTTATTGACAGTTTAATTAACATTCATCCTCTGTGGAAAATAAAGAAAAAGAATTAACTGGATGTTAACAAGCAAAGAAATACACATACTACAGAGAGAGCTGGAAAGTAGGTGTTTGTTTCTATGAACTCCAAATTTATCAATATTACTGAATATTTCCAGAATAATAAAGTTTGAAAATATATAACCTAATTATAAAAAAAAATCTAAAACTTTTACCGTAACTTCCCGAAAAATAAATTACCGGTAATTTGCCATCACTAGATGGTCTAATAAATTTAATTTAAATATATGGTTAGTTTTGCAGAAGTAGCAAAAATAATATTAAATATAAAAGTTGTAATGTATTTAAAGTTACAAAAACTCCTAGTCCAAAACACTATTCACGTCTCTCGTTTGAAGTTTAAAGCATTTAAATTAGATGATGTTGGGCCAGCGCTGATTAAGAATATTTGTTACTGATAGATAGTTTACATTTCCAGATATATTTTACAAACTGGTAGGTTTAGACTCCTTTTGATTCTGTCTTATTTTGCGTCCAGCGGCATCAGAACCCTTTTTCTGAATCGTTTGGATGTTTTAGTTGAAAGCCGGTTGCAGAATTTACAACTTTTTGTACTTGACTGTTTGCAATAGGCTATTTGCCACGAGCATAATCTATTTTTCTGTTTAGGCTAAATTAAGCTGACTCTATATATCCCCCCACAGATTACACATTTCTTCCATTTCTGTTGACAGGATCATTTGTAAACCATGATTTCTTACTGTACGTAACTAGCTTTCAAGTTTAACCGAGTTCACACAATATAATATATTGAATTTTGGATGGTTACAACGTAATAATAAAAATAAAAACACACATTTGTTTATGATTTTTAGTCGATTCATAATCATATTTTTTGAATAAAATATTGCAAACTCCAAACTAACAACTACTAATTTTATCTAAGCAAATTTAATACTAAAAATCGATAAAAATGCGCTCTCACACATCTTTATCAAAAGTTCTTGGCCGGAAAAGTTATATGTATATTAGCAGAAATATATAATTTCTGCAGGTGCAAAACGGCCTAAAAGAAGAATTGCTTTCGATTATGTCACAGGGTACCCTCCTGCGATCATGATTTCTGGGCCTCTACCCTCATCAGGCAGGCTTGTACCCAGGGAGATCTGAAATAACAGATTACTCGATATGACAAAATCGAAAACGAAACGTCTATCATACTGAAACAGTACTACAAGTTAAATGTAACATTTAGCACCACCTATCGGGGCTCCGGTGATTTCCGGCTGCAAACCCGTAGGTAATTTAAAAAGCATGCACTAGCACCATCATGCGGAGAATAGATACTAAAAAAAATTTAAGTTTCTATTTAAATTTGTTTGTAATGTTCCAGTCAGTGGCGTATTAGAACGCGTTTTTGGAGCAAACATTTCCATTTGGCAACAAAAAAAAATTGCTATTATAATTCCCTCAAGAAATAAAAAAAATGGTTCACACTTATATACTTGTGGTAATGCCTTTTAAAATAATTTTTACCTTCAAACATTTTGCTTGGGTTAAGAGATCTGAGGGGGAGGCATTTGCCCCCCCCCTAAATACGCCACTGATTACCGTGCAATCTATATAGCTGGTCACTAAAATTAGCTGCAAAGTAAAATTCCCATTAAAATATGTTATTTTGAAAAATTCATACATTTCAGACACAAAAAACTTTTATGAGCGTGAGTTGATATCTATTTTTTAAACCTATGCAACCCGCATCACCATAAACCGCCATAATATCCTCAGGAACAAATTATACTTGTTTAACCAAATATCAAAAACGTTGATCACACATGTAATAGTCACTTAATATTTACTTGAATTATGATACTTTTTCGTTGCTGCTTAAAAAAATAACATAGAGGACGTAGAAGTGGCATTATATTTGGTGACATCAACAATTTTGACATTTTGTTTAAACTAGCATAATCTGTTCCTGAGCAGATTTAGTTAGATAGGTTTTGCATGTTTAAAAAATAAAAACACCAACCCTCGTCATTTTTATTATATTATTATTAGAGTAAGTTATGAAAATTATTTCTTAAATTTTGAAAAAATACAGTTTCAATGAATTACTGTCCAATTCAAATTCATAAAATAATAAAGAAGTGTCTCCTGATTGACCATTTCAATGTAAATAAATAAAAACACAACCAAATTTAGGGCTGTGAACGTAAGTTATATTCGCGATATACAAGTAATTGTATTATTATATTAGGGATCCGGTAAACTATCCTGACAGACGATTTTTGCATATTTTATTTTTTTTTCCAGAAAGTACCCATTTGTAATATTACATTTCAAAAACAAAAATTGCGGGATATGCAAGAGTTTTCTTAAAAAAAAGTAATTAAAAGTCACACTCGGTCACAATTTGACAGCCTTAAAACGAAAAATTTAGCAATGTTGCCAGATTTTAGATTTACCAATTTGTTAAAGGAAATGAAATGACCAATTGAAAATTATTTGGACAACAGAATTATAATTATTTATTATTATTATTATTATTATTATAGTTTTAATGAAGTTTTTATTGACGAACCTGGGCTAACCTAACGTTAGCGGGACAGATTCACCTAACAATATAGTTGTTGTTACATTAGATCACCCCCCCATCCCCCTTCAATATAGATTCGGAATTCGGTTGGCGCGCTACCGCGCGCTTTCCTTACAGAAAACCTAACCAATCCTAACCTAACCTAATCCGCATTTTTATTAATTATAAGTTTTATTATAAAAAAAAAATAGTTTTACGTGTATCATAACTTATAGGTATTTCTTTAATTATGAATATGGCAACGTCGCATATCAAATTCAAAACAAGCATGGCGATAGGAACAGTCGGAAAGATGTTTGAAATCAAAATTACCTTTGATTTGTATAATAATTACATCTTAAAGTAAATTTAAAGTGCCGATGAGAGTTTTCCACACATTTTCTCAATTTGGACTGCTAGAATGGTGGAAAAAAACAAAAAGATACAAAAATAAACGAGATTTAAGAGTGTCAACATAGTTTACCGAAACCCATATTAGTATACCTAGAAATGGGGTGACGAGAGAATGACGCCGGCATAACTTACCTTAAACAGATATAATCAGAATATTTTCGCGGCAAAATGCCTTGACCGGTCTTTTGAAAATTTCTGAGATTATGTTGTTGGTCGTTGATTTTCATTTTGAATTTTTTGGTGTTTTCTTCAATTTAGTGCTGGTAGATGTATCGATATGGAGAATTTTAATGTCGATACGTCACTCGACATTTTTATTTTCATGGTTGGCAGGGTTTGAAAGTTTTCATGCTGGGCAGAAGGTTTTCGTGTCGAAAATTCACAAACGAGAGTTGCCGGAAGGAAAAGTAACATTTTTGATAGAACTTTTTGCCTTAATTTTTATCATGAAGAATGTTATGTTTTTCTTTTAATTATAAAATCTCAGAATTCTGTAATGTCCATTATTTCTTGAGCAGAGTTTGAGTGTTTCATCATCTGACAGATTATCTTCAACGTTATATAATTCACCAATTAAATTGACTACCTTGTACCCAGAAGTATGAATTATAGTCATTCTCCATGTTCATTGTCATTAAATTTTACCCGTTAAAGTCGGAGGTTTTGTTGATTCTATAACGGGAATTCGACGAATATTGTTAGTGATATGTATGTCATATATTGTGGCAAATATTTAATGTTAGAATTCTAGTAAAAAAATGAAGTGGGTACATAAAATTTCACTAGATATCCCGGTTACACACTTGTGGACACCTTGACAAGTTCTTCTACTATCGGTTTTAGTATTGTTTCACTTTAAATCTTCCATATTTTTATTAGATTAGATTTAAGTTTAATTTAAAATTTTAATTTGCATTTATAAATATATGTTTTGACTATGCTGTTATATTCTAGGTAGTTTTGATCCAGACCACACTGAAGCCAACTCGTTAAAAAGAAAGGGGGGTGTAAAACCAGAATCTGCCACCAGGAGATCGAAACAACCTGCTTATTTCATTGCAGAACTTGCGCATGTCGTTGCGATGTGTGATGAAAGATTGCCTTATGTAACTTTAGCAAATGAGTTGACAAAGAGAGACATATTCCATCAAGGTTTGCAAGTTGAAGCAAACGCTACTGGCCTAGTACTAAAACTTATCCAGTTACCTCCCCCCACTCCAGAAATTGGTTCTTCTCATGCGTGGATGGTGCTATTGAAACGCCTTTTATCCGTCTCTATACGAGTTGTGGGGAAAAATAATGCTAAAAGTTGGATGGTTGAATTTGTATTCTATTCAACGCCTTTAACTAGTACTCATGCTAAGGAACAGGGGTCGCGGCGACCCATATATTTTCAGTATGAAATGACGAGCGCTGATCAAACTTCAAAAACCGTAGAAACACTTTTGAATGACTGGTGGAAGATTGTACATCTGTACACGCTTGTTCACGATTTAAGCGAGTATCTCAAAATAGACAAGTTTAGTTTTTTCTGCAACTTGTTTTCCATCAGATCGTACAACTACTGCAAACTAGTAATATGTTATGGACCAGACAAAGGTGCAATGGTATCAGTTGTATGGAACTGCAAAGAAAATGTGTTTAAGTTGACATTTGGTGCAATGCAAAACTCATTGAATGCTCACTCATTAATACAAGGGCAGTTGGAATCTCACTTAAACGAATATAGAAACCTAGCTCAAATTATTCAGTTACTGACAGAGACCTATGAACCTCTCGTATCACTAAGCAAATTACCTACACTACCTCAACTTGGCGTTCATAACTCGAGCACTAAAGTACCTGTACAGACGTTCACCATAATGGCTCAGTCCTGCATTCTAATTCGTATTACATTTCAAGGAATGTACTGCCTAGAACTGAAAATCAGAGGCGGTGGGTTGGTCTCGATTCGAGATGGAGCTTACAGTCGATTTGATATGTGCAATGTAGTGAGTGTGTTTGTTCCCACTCCAGGACTAAAAACTTTCTTGTCAAAGTATATTGATGAAAGTGCTGTATTTAGAAGAAGAAGTCAAAGTGAAGATGATAATCCGCCAAGTCCTATGGAAGTGGATGGAGGAGGAAATTTCTTAGGGTCGCACCGGCCTCCGCAGTCTCCAGCAAATGGTTCTCGTTCAGAACCTGGTCTTCGTTTCCACCCTCCTCTTACTCCACCGTCAGGATCGAATCCACACACACCCGCCTCGCCACACACTGCCAATATATCCCAAGCTCCCCTTAACAGTTTTGGGTCCAGCCCAGCAACATCATTTAATTTAGCTTCACCCACATCTATGTCTAACAGTATTAATCCTAGTCCTATGCCACATCCAAGTCCGTCAGGCTTGGTTCCTAGCTCTCCACTAAATCCACAGTTAGCCAGCCCTGGAGGGTTACTTAGCAATTCAAGTCCAGGTCCCCAACAAGGAACGGGTAGTAATATTCCAGGACATTCTCCCGTCGGCAGTTATATACCTAGCAATCACACCGATGGAAGTCCATTTCCAGCTTCTCACAGTCCTGCCGCTTCAAACTGGCCAGGTTCTCCAAGTATGCCAAGGCCTTCTCCCGCAAGGCCAGGTCAGTCGCCTGGAGGTCCCGTTTTGCACAGTCCTCAACAAATAGATTTGAGAACTGGAAGTCATCTTGCTCGTGTTTTGCCTGCTAGATCTTGGGCCGGGGCTGTCCCTACTTTGCTTACACATGAGGCTCTAGAAACATTGTGTTGCCCTTCAGCGCATCCACTGGGCATACCAGGTCCAGAAATGAGTCCTCTTGAAAGATTCCTTGGGTGTGTTTATATGAGAAAGCAGCTTCAGCGATTTGTCCATAACGAAAGTTATCTGACAAACATCCCAAACAATGAACCTGGCGTGATTCATTTTAAAGTTAATGAAATGTTTCAGTGTCGAGTTGGCCTTAATACTCAACATTTACAAAGCTTGCACATTAAGATAACGCCATTACCTGAACATAAAGATATATGGTCTATGGAGGAATTGCAAGTACTAGAGCGCTTTTTTGAAACCAGAGCTACAGCTCCTCCGTACAAGCCCACATCCACTTTTACCTTTTGTAGCATGTTAAATTGTCCTCCAAATGTTCTTAAGGACTTCATACAAATCATGAGGCTGGACATGATGCCACATCTAGCACAACAGCAAGGAATGAAATGGACGGTTCAGTGGTTACTCAGAATTCCTCCTAATGCTCCTCCCATTGTGCCTACTGGTACCCAGGGCGTTTTAGCTATTAGGAACAAAATATTGTTTTTTGTAAGTAGTTTTGTATGTTTATCACAGAAAATCAGATATTTAAATTTTTATTTGAGATATAATCATTTAAAACGTTCCACGCAAAATTTGATAAATTTTCGGGGTTATTGTTCTTTGGTGGCCGTCAGTGTTCAGTGTTCTGTTAATATAAACAGGGAATAACGTAAAGTATGTTGTTTCACCAAAGTTTGACAAGTTTTCCAGAAAGTAAATAGAGATTAAAAATATCTGTTTTTTTTAGGTTGACCTGTTCTCTATAAATTGTTTTTTGGTTCGTTGTTGCCTTCTCGAAGTTATAGGGTCTGAAAAAATGTTCAAGTTTTGTTTCAAAAATTCATATATTTTGCAATATGATTACTTCACTGTCGGATAACCAATGAATAAACGTAAATTACATTTCTGTTGAACATTTTATTTTAAGGGAGTTCAAATTCGGGATTTTTAATGTATTAATCTTGTTGCCCACTTCTTTACCGCATTAATGCCTCGCCATGATAGCGACGTGGCATACTACAAAAATTTCACAACTACATATGTGTAGTTGTGAAATTTTTTGCTGCCCAATCTGTACCCATTCTTCCTGAATCGCTTTTGGAAGTTAGTCAATTTTCAGGTTTTTATAGACTGCGAGTCTGAACAATGTTCTATTAGATTCATATCCGTTGTCGTGCCGTTCGCGCAATTTGATTATCTTTACTTGTAGTCTCGCCAGTTGTATTTAAAAATAGCAAGTGTACCACATCATGTCAAAGTATTAATTCCTTCAAAAGGTGGATGAAGAAGAAATGAATTTTTATTTTTATTGGTTTATGTATGTCATTGTTTTCAAATAATGTTAGTTAATTAAATCCTGAATATTAAATAAAATTTTTTACAAAATCCAATTTACGTTCTTTTTTCAAACACTGTAACTTTCACTAGACACAAAGCTCAACAACGAACCGAAAAGATATTTCAGCCTACAAAAGTGGGTATATATAATCTTCACTTACTTTCTGAGAAGTCCCATGAAACGTGTCAAACTTTGGTGGCATAAAATGTTTTACCCTGAATATATTGACAGAACACTGTTACCAAATTTTGTGTAGATCGTTTCAAAACGCGTTCAGTATATTACACATTTTTTTTTTATTTAAATGTATTTTTAGATACAAATAACAAGACTTGGATACCCAGCCAGTGCAGACCCTCCTTCAGTTGTATTACCTTTAATCTACGATAATGCCGGTAACATAACACAGTTGGCTGAGAAGAGGGACATTGGATCACCTCCAGCCATGACAGCAGCCAGTCAAGTTCTTAGACATTTCTGTCAGATGCAGGCAAGTTTTTTTTTAATTCTATCTAAATATGAATAAGATTAATATTAAAATCTAGAAAACCGAATTATTTAATGAGTTTTAATTTGTATTATTGCAGGGTGGATCAGTAGAATGCACTGTCTATCCGGCCTTAAGAGAAATACTTATGAACCTGGCATTTCCTACTGATCCTCAACAACCTAATCCGCCACCTGGGGCAGTACCTCAAATCCAATCCCCAGCAATGGCAATGCCGGGTCAAGGAGGTAACCCAGGATATCCGCCGCATATGCAAGTAGGAATGATGGGACCTCAATAGTACTTGCTAGACAATGCAATAAGTTGGCAACAGCTAAGGAGTTACATGTTTTAATTTTAATCATAAATGTGTTATCACATAAATGAAGGATTTCCTTTTTATATTTCAATGGAACAACTATTGGCGAAAGCACTACGTTTTTATGAGGAATTGCAAAACTGGAATAAGGATAGGAAAATTTCAGTTTTGCTTTTTGCCCAATTAGTATATATATATATATATATATATATATATATATATATATATATATATATATATATATATATATATGTTACAAGGGTTTTAATGAAATTGTTTATTATTGTGTTATTATAAGTACTTAAAAGATAAGTTAGATAAGTTTTTTATTAATAATATTGTAAATAATAGTTTTCATGTAATAATATGCATAATATTTAAAAAAAAATAAACATGTACATTTCTAAATAATACAATTCTTCCAAACATCTAGTTTCATGATTTAGTATCCAGTTTATTTAAATTTAGGAATGATAAGCATGCAGTACTTACCTTTTTTATCTTGATGGTTTAAGAAAAAGCTAATCTCTTTTGGCTTGGACTGCCAGGCCTGTCCCATGCACCCCCTTCATATGAAGAAGAGGATAACAGAAAGTTTGTTAAATATGAACAGAATTAAGCTCAAAACAGCAGTAGGCCTATACACTGGCCATTGTGGTCTAAGACATCACATGCACAGGATGGAGCTTGAAGACGAATCCGAGTGCCGCCTATGAATGGAGGATGACGAGACAGCCAGCCATGTGCTATGCGAATGCCCGGCAGCTGCCAGGATCAGGTTCTCTATTTTCGGTAGAGATATCCTGCTGCCCAAGGACTTGAAAAATACCTCTCCAAATGCAATGATAAGACTCATTGAGGATTTCGAGTTGCTTGGGGAAGTGTAAACATAGATGTAAGCCACAAGAGACCACAGAGTCGCAGTGGAGGGTCGGTTTGATCCACTCACTTTTAACCTAACCTCGCCTACCTTTTATTGTAGTCCGTAGGCACAAGGAAACATTGTCTTAACAGGAAGGGATTTAAGCACCCGTCTGTTGCCCACCCGCTAGACTAGAAGTTTTCCTGCTAGAGATTGAAAGAAAAAACATTGTAAATAGTTGAAAGTATAACGTTATGAACAGAATTTTCTTCTCTTGGGACTTAAGTTAGAACATAAACCAGAAATCGTCTAGCTTTTAACTAGAGGAAGCTACAAATAATTTGTTAAATATTTTTATTATTAAGCGCTCTTGTAACCTCTAGAAAGTGTATCTAGGCTCTGTACATTTTATACACCTTCATTCCATTTTTGATTGCTTTAGTAAATTTAATATCTTAGCTAATGGAATATTTTATGAAGAAGGCTGGTGGAATATTGCTAAAAAATCAGTTGTGCAAAATATCCACGATTATCATTAATTCCGCTGACAAGATTTATGAGAAACGAAATGTGTAAAACATGAAAATACATTTTTAAAGCATCCCCTATAAAGATGTAATATGATTGAAAAACTTTGTCAGTCGAATTTACCTTGTTTTTCTAAAAAGATAACTGGGAAATAGTTTTCGAACTATAGCTGAACAAAGGGGCTATTTAATGGTAGAGAGAAATGAAACAATATGAATGGATTGCTTTACAAATTATATCTAGTTTCTAGGTAAAATTATTTTGCATATTTTAAGTTCTTAATATACAGCGTTGATATTTACTGTCTTCTTAGATGGTGGATTTAATGATTTGTTTTCTTATTTCATTACTGAACCCAAATAAGGGCCGCTATAATGTCCGCAATATGTTAAATGTTACGTACTCAGTAATATACAATTACTGGTAGAGTGTTTTTTGTTTAATAGTCACTAAGTTATTCGTAGTTAATTAATCAAAGCAATAACAGACTTTAATACAGATTGGTACTACTTCAAGATGGGATTGTGGACAGTACATTCCATCTTAATAGGATATTACAACAGAAGAATCTCACTACCCTGCACTTGTCAGTCAGTTATATATCACCCCATACTTCAAAATTGTCCAGATCTTCCTGGAGTCAATAAAGCTATAAAACAAACGAGTTACAAAAGCAGGAAACTACATCGTTAGAAATCAAATGCTGTGTTAGAAACGAAAGTCACATAGCAGAGTTCAGTGTGAAACTCGGACTTCCCTCCGTATGTTAGAAAAGCCGGCTAATCACTGTCGGATCCAGATGTTTAAACCGGTTATGGAGTTAATTTTGTTGAGCTATTAACTTTTTCAGGCAACTACTAAACCATTTAGGATATTTCTCACTTTAAATGGGTTTGTTAGGCACACACTTATCAATGCCTTGTGTAGAATAGGCATTTTTAGAGTCAGGAAATCTAAGAATTTAAGGCCAATCAGTTTAGCGATAAAAAAAAGGTTAATGCATTAAAATCTTATTTTGGGAACTGATAGGAGGCAAACTCGTCGGTTTCGAAAATTGTAAATCAATCTTTATTTCTAGCGCTGGGTGATGATGAACTGAAGGCTTATACTTAGTGGATCATCACATTCAACGGCTGACATCGTTTAATTCATCGCAAATAATTTAATCCAGCCGATTATTTTCATTATAATCAGAAACTTTGAGTCAATCAAAATTTCTGTTTTGGAATAATCATATCAGGTGATATTAGGAAGGCCTATAGAAACAAATATTAGCAGAGATATTTATTACTTGTTCAGTCTTATCATAAAAATGTTGGTAAGCTTCAACGTTAGAACCAGGTTGAAAATATACACAACACATGGTGATGCCTAGTTTACTAGGATGAACGTGGTTCCATATGTTGTTATATTGCGAAAATACAGTGGTAGAATTCAAAGAACACCACCATCTCGAAAAGCTGAGCGTTGATAAAACTATCATTAAACCAAACCAACGACTGAGATATTCATCACATTTTGTTCTTAGTCAACGTATTTTCAGTTCACCCCTTCAGCGGTCGCGCTCATATATATATATATATATATATATATATATATATATATATATATATATATATATATATATATATATATATATATATATATATATATATATATATATATATATATATATATATATATATATATATATATATATATATATATATATATATATATATATATATATCATTTATTTGGTATGTCATGTTGATTGTCACTAAGAATGTCCACTAACGTTCTCACCAGTCGTTCTTTTTTCCAGTTTAGTGACTATCACAAAGATCATATCATATATATATATATATATATATATATATATATATATATATATATATATATATATATATATATATATATATATATATATATATATATATATATATATATATATATATATATATATATATATATATATATATATATATATATATATATATATATATATATATATATATATATATATATATATATATATATATATATATAGATATTTTTATTGGGATGACCGCTAAAGCAGTACAACAATTTGGCTAACTATAGACACGTGTTTCTGACTTAAGGTTTTCATCACTATAATAGTTAACTAGTTGATGATGAGTACAACTAGCGCCAAAAATAATACACACACCATACCACTGAATTGGCAGATAAAAGATAGAAGTCAGAAACACGTGTCTATAGTCAGCCAAATTTTTTTTCTTTAGCGGTCATCCCAAAAAAAATCCATTTTCGTGCCGCGCTAATATTTTCCTACTTTTGATATACCATTCTTGGGTTATGAATTTCACCACAAGTGGCTAAATGGTGCTCCGTGGTGATACGAGTATCAAGTCCGGCTAAGATTTCGGATGTCGGTTTTGCTGTTTAAATTACGTCATTAGTTTCCATCCATGTACGGCAACTTTATGTTTCTTTGTGTATTTTTCGGTGTTTTGCTAGATACTTTTTTGGAATATAGGTTATAAACGGTTATATTTAGTTGCAACGTCAAAATTATCGCCCATTTTTGTACCACAAATGTGTACATCCTTTTTAAGTTGGGTTTTTGTAGGTTAGTTTTTACGTTAAACGTTTATGGGGAAGCTGATGAAAAACCATTTCTTAATATTCAGTTTAAGATTGTTTATCTGAAACCATTCCCACAAGGGCATCCACGTCTCTTTGTAATCTTTCATTGTTCTTACCTCTTTATATAATTTTAAACCGTCTGCATAAAAACTTCCTGTAGAGAAATGGATGTAATTGGTTATATCATTGATGAATAAATTAAATAAAAGTGGAGCACAATGTGAGCTCTATGGAACTCCAGAATAAACTGGGAAGTCTTCCGACAAAAAGTTCTTGATTTGAAGGCATTGGTAGCGCTCCGTCAAGAAACTTTGACCTACTCAGAAAATTTAACCACACCAACTTTGATAGTAAAAGGCCTTGGAGAAGTGTATGTAAACTGAATCTACCAGAGAGCCCCTCTCTAAGACCTCCTATAGATCACTCTCATAGCAAACCAAGTTTGTAGTGGTCGATTTTCCCGAAATTAAACAATGCCACGGCATTCCCAACTTAATTGTTCTAAAATAAGACTCTCAAAAAGTTTAGCCATTTTGCATTGATTGCAGACCCCTCTATAACTCTTTATATCTTCCGGTTCCCCCGATTTAAAAATGGAAATGAAATAAATTTTTTCCAAAACATCAAGAAATATTCCGTTTTAAAGACAAATTAAAAATATCGTGCAAAGTGACTACATACAATTCTTTAGAAAGACGTTCGAGATGTTGTCAGGTCCCATGGACATTTTATTGAGGAAATTATACTTCAATCTACACATTCATAGACCTCACGAAAATACTGTGAATACAAATTGGCTATGTTTTGATCCTCATTACATCTAGTAGAGTCATTGAAATACACAGAACCAGTTACATTTGTAGTTTCTTCTTCCGCACACAAATTTCTAAAACCTCTTTGGACATTCGTGCAAATTTTCCTCGATTCCACGTAAATAATCATAACTTTGAGAAGATATACTCCACTGTTTTCTCAGCAATAAAAACTCGTCATAATAATGTCTTCCGTCAGAGGCATGTCATGTTATATCCCTCCTCTACGATATAATCGTCCAGTGTTAAACGATTTTATAGCACAACAAAATGCATTTATTGAGTCAACAGATAACCGGTTCCCATGCATGTTTCTTGCCATTGATAACCAATTCACGGAACGGAGCTTTAGATTATGAAACAAAATCTTTTTGTTTTTTTTTTATGGACGCAGTCTATTTTCCTTTTTCTCTCGATCATCACCAGGTGTGGAGACGATTAATGATTCCGTGGATAATAACAGCCTGCAAAATTTTTGTCGACTGCCCAAGTCCCAAAGCACAATTAGAAATGGTAACTGGTGCTAATGACTTCTTCAACGACTGGTAGTCTTGTCATGTTTTACCAAAATGTCAGGGATCTACGCACCAAAATTAATGAAATTTCCTTTAGCGTTATGTCTTGCGACTATGACGTAATATTTCTCGCCGAGAGATGCTTAATGGGGAGATTTCTAACAATGAAATATTTAAAAATGAATATATAGTTTTTCGAGCAGATAGAAGTTACAAAGAACTAGGGTGTCAACGCAACGGCAGCGTATTGATCGCCGTTTCCTCTTTCACTCTTGCTCATATTGAGTTCGACGATGTTTGGGTTCTGACGAAAGCAAGCAATGCAAGTTTGGTACTAGGATGTGTATATTTTCCACCAAATTCTAACCAGGAATGTTATCAGTCTTTCTGCAATACCTGTGAGTCACTGAGAAATAGATTCAATAGCCAACCATTTTTTATTCTTAGGGATTTTAACCTTCTTTCGGTGGAATGGATCTATGAAGACAATACACTGGTTCCAAAATGTTTACCGTTCCTAGCTTCTGAAACTCTTTTTGTGTGAGTTTTCTTGAATTGCAACAAATGAATTCTCTATGTAATCACATGGGCAGAATTTTAGATCTGCTATTTGCTGATGACTTCGTTAGTCTTTTCGTTTAATCTTCAAATTTTCCGCTTCTACAGATTGACCCCTACCGTCCAGCAATTGAAGTGAAATATAAAATTAAATATGTTTCGCCAATAAAAAATCAAAATCAAGTGTTTACTAGTTTCATAAAGCAAATTTCGTCAATTTAAATAATTTTTATAAGCAGTCCGACTGGTCTATCTTATTGTCTGAGCCTGATATTAACAGAATGGTTGAACAATTCTATGAGGTTTTATTTCAGGGTATTAATAAGTATGCCCCCAAGAAGATCGTAGCTGACTGTAAATATCCCAAGTGGTTTGATCTTCACTTAAGAAAACTTATTGGGTAAAAGAATTGCCTATACAAAAAATATAAAAGGACCGATAAACTTGTTGACTATTGGCCTATCTGTCATAAGACGTGAGGTTAAGCTTCGAAATGATGTGTTATCTGACGTGTCACACAGACTGAACTACTTATCCCAGACAACACATTAAATACTTTTGGTCACTTGTAAGAAACTTATGGGACTCGAATCTGCCCAGTGTTATGTATTATGACGGGCAAGAAATCACTGGTTCAAATAACATCGCAAAGGTTTTTTCTACTCACTTTCAGTCTTGCTATACTTACCACCACAATTTAGACTTTAGTAAAGTTGATCCAATAAGTTATTCAGGAAAGTTACTATAAACATATTGTTTTACAGAAGCAGATAATAAAATAAAGGACCTTGATCTTTCTAAGAACGCTGGCGTTGATGGAATTCATACTATGCTATTGCAACGATGTTGAGTCATTGTCTCAGCCTCTATGTATAGTTTTTAGAGATTTTTGGTTGTTCAACAACTACCAACCTTGCAATACTTCAACTACTTAGTGACATCGGTTGAGGTTGGCAAACAGATCGATGGTATTTACACTGACATATCTAAGGCTTTTGACACAGTATTTGCCATCAGCTTCTCTTATGGAAGTTACAGCAAATTGATTTTTGTAGAAAATATCCTGAGTGGATCAAATCGTATTTATTTAATTGTCGCCAGCAAGTCAACATATGTGGTTCAGTTTCCAGGGAGATTCTTGTGACAAATATTGTCCCGCAGAGTTCGCATGTTGGTCCAGTTCTCTTTCTGCCCTTTATAAATGATATAATATCTTGTTTCGAATTTTCTTACTGTCTTTTATATGCAGACGACTTAAAATTCTTTTCCCGTCTCCTCTCCTCTGAGGTCTGATATGGAAAGGCTCCTCAAATGGTGCAGAACTAATTATCTCTCTCTTAACATCTCGAAATGTAAAGTGCTCCGTTTTCACAAACGTATTAATCCAATACCCTCCACTTACTCCATAGATAACGTAAGTTTTGAAGATTTTTCTTTCAAGGACCTAGGCGTTATTTTTGATGAAATCTAACTTTTATTCTATTTATTGATAACATTGTACTTAAGGGTTTTAGACTACTGGATTTTATAAAGCGACATACGAAACACCCAATTGATACCAAAGCAATTGGGTGTCTCTATAACTCATAGCTCATAACTTTAGTTCGCAGCGTTCTAGAATATTGTTGGACATTTGTACAATATGGAGTCCATCATACCAGTGTCACATCGACAGAATTGAAGAGGTGCAAAATAGGTTTTCAAAATACCTCTTACATAAGTTTCATTTCCCATATCAAGGTCTGTCATCTAATACTAAAGCTTTTCTTTGCAGCCTTCAAACCCTTGAATTTAGAAGAAAGAAGGCACTTCTGGTCTTTTTGCATAAATTGGTCAATTTGGGATTGACTGTGAAGTGCTGCTGGGATCAGTCCCGTTTTTTGTTCCTACTAGGAGAACAAAACAATCACATTGTTGACCAATTAGTTCACAATTACAATCGTCCCTTCTCAGAATATAACATTTTCAGACTAAGCACTTTGCAGCTAAAAAGACAGTTAACCGGATTTGTTTTGTGATGTTTTTTGGCCCATATTGATGTTCGTTTTTGTTTATATAGTTATGAAGTTTTATTATTATTCATGTATTATTTTACTTCAATTGAAAATCTTTCTCCTTGTTGGTAAGTTTTGTTTGTTGATCTGACATATTTTGTCAGTTATTGACTTCATTATTTATTTATTGACGTTATTTGCGAATTCGTACCAAGTGGAATGTTTAGCATTCTGTAGTGTACGTTTCTGAAGTGCCACTTGTCCGATGCGTGTATCGGCTAGGTCCTTACATTATTTATTAAAAATAATCGGTTGTAGAAAAGGTGATAAAATTTTTTTTTCATAGCCTTCCAATGATCCCTAGGGACTAACCCTTTGAATTAAAAAAACAAAACACACTCTTAGTAGAACAAGTTGTTTATTCCAGTATCGAAATATAACCAACATTATAATACAAATTATAAAAATTGTACGTTTCAGTATTTGTCTCTTAAAATACAAAGGTATCACGCATCTTGAAAGCCTCCAACATTAATATAAGAAAATGTAAAACCAAATTCTCAAAACTAAGCAATACATTAATACAAGCAACTACACTTACAATGATAAAAACTAATAAAAAAATTATAAATCTTTGAAGAGACATCATGGCACAAGTAATTGATAAAAACACATATTTATATTTCTTCGACTCTAAAAATCTAAAATCCACGATTGACAATTTCATTTGAGAAAAGTAATCAATAGAAATTTAGATTAATCTTAAAAGCCCACGGTACTAAATGTTTTTAAAAGTTGTAAAAGGCCAATTTGAAGTACTTTTTAAACTAGTTCTAAACTTAATTTTAAATAAGAAATAATGTCCATCATAGCTTCTGATCATTTGGGTTAGAAATTATCCGACAGTAACTTGTTTAACGCATATCAAAAATAAAGCATTATTGACAAAATATACTTTTCAGTAGATACCAGGATGTTTTGCTAATTAAAGCCTAGATCAAAAAAATCTCTCAATACTATGTACAACAAATATTTTTTTCATCTATGGACAGATTATTAAAGATTACTGGTAACAAATAATTGATTTGTTATTTCAACAGATCAAATTTGTTGGTAGTGTCTGTGAAAAGGAACAAATCTCTAAAAAACAGAATTTTCAAGGTACGCCTGTTATAAATATTAAATACCATATACAGAAACACGAAAGATTAAAATCCATTTATTACCTGAAAAAAATCCTAATAATCCGAAACACATAGGGTTGTAAATAAAATTGCAGAACAAAAAAAATACATCTCTCGTTAAAAATGCTTCACATAGATGTAACCACGATATTGATGATTTAAACAAGAATTTTGTAGATTTTTTTTAGACTACATTTGAAATTTTCAGTAAGGTTAGCAAAAAATATGTTTTATCAATTCCGTCGGTCCGGTTGTGTTTGCCTCTCAGTTCGCGGCATAGCTTAAAAACTACTTACCAAATTGAATTCAGATTTTAGTTAAAAAAATAAGGGCCAAGGGATGTCCTGGTAATATTTTGGTAAAATTCCAATACGCCGGAGCAAGATCGCGGCCCAGTGAAACATTAAAAAAAATATTATTAAAAAGTATTTATCCAATTTACCACAAGTTTTGCCCAAAAATCAAGTGTCAAACTGGTAACATTTTGGTATGGATCCAACAGAGCAAACCAAAATGGAGGCCTAATAAAATATTTTAAAAATCAGCTTGAAAAAACTACTTACTATATTAACTTTAAATTAAATTGTATGCCAACATTAAATATATGATATACAGATGAACATAAAGTTGTGGTACGAATTCAAAATAGCAAAAAAAAAAATGGTGACCAAATAATTTTTTTAAATCATTGTGAAAATCTTACTCAATTGACTTTAAATTTTACAGAAAAATTAAATGTGCTATAGGGACAAACTGGTACGAATTCAACATGCCGTAAGAAAATGGCGGTGTGTTCAACGTAAAAACTACTTATTGAATTAATTTTTAATTATATTCAAAAATCAAGTTGTGTATAGGTAGAAAGTCGTAAACTATTGGAAATATGTAACAAAATGGAGCCTAATAAAATGTTTGACGACAGTATCTGTTACTAAATGACTGTGTAGTCAACTAAATTTGGTCACACATCACTATTCCTAATAAAAAAAAAAAAAAGGATGTTCCGGGTAAAGGAAATTTACCGATTTTTTTATTTCGGTTAGCCATTTGGATTCTACGTATCTAAATTACATTTAAGACACCTTGTCTACTATAGTTGTATTTTGATTCGCCTTAACAAGCTCTTTATATTTTTTACAAGTTTTCTGTTTCATGTTGGACAAAACTGCTCACTACTTTCGCCATTTTGAATTCTTTAGGGCAAACGTAGCTGAGAACAATCGCCAAATACAAATAAATCTTCTGATGTCCTGTAGATGGTAATAAACAAACATACATAGCCTGCTAAACACATTACCCTCCTTTACAAAGGTAGTTTGGTGAAAATCGTTCTACTATTAAAATATAAAACAAAACAAGATAAACAACAATAATTCCTAAATACACAAATGATCAATAAAGCCTGTTAAATGGCTTAGTTCTTTCTTAAAAACTAAAAAAAAATACTTAATGATTGCTGCCTTGAATATTTTCCATAAATAATTTTACAAGTGAAATAAATTTTTTCAACAATTTGCAAATTAGAACAAAATTATAAATATAATAAAAACTGGCCGTAACATTACACTATACATTCAAATATGATATAATTAAAAAACAACTGTATTTAAGTTTTAAGTATTGGTTCAACTTGTATAGATATAGGCTGCACATCTTTACATTTCTAAACTCTCAAGTAAAAATATTTTACATAAAACTCTCATCAACTATGTTTCAATAACAATAACTCAATTATATCAATTTACAGCTAGAGAATCAAGAGAATAGTGTAATTTTCAAACACATAACAAAAATGTTTCCATATTAGTTTACCCCATAACCAAAAACGGAGAGTATACCTTTTTTATATTATTTTTATATTTTTACTGTCTTTTCTCCCAAGATGATTTGATCAAAACCTAAATACTTCTTCAACCTATAATAACAATCTAGTGTCAGATACCTCATTTGGTCGCCGTGAATGCAATAATAATAATAATAATAAGTTATTGCTTAGGCTTATAGCTATCAAATGCCATTGTGAAAACTTATTCTGAACTATTCCCTTGATTTTTCATCGAGCCTATCGACCTTCAAGAGATCTGAGGCAGTTGAGGGTCCTTCAAAAGTAAGCCAATCAGATCTGTGTACTGAATCTTGGTCTTGGTAGCTCTCCAAATATAGCATCTCCATGGACACTTTTTGCTAGGGCCTTGATGCTCGCAGCTATGTCGAATTCTTCATTTGGCCTTGGAGACTAAACATAAAGTTTTTTACTTTTTAATCCTCGCAGCTTATTGACGAATTTAGAATTATCCATTGTAAACTCTTTTCAATTATTTTGATATTATGTTAATATACTTCATTTTTTTAAATAATATTGTTTAATTTAAAGGGCGGTTAATAATAACAAACTATTTCTATTAATCAATACTCAATAAAAAGAAAAAGTATAAATAAAAGTAATAAAAACTTACAGATTCATCTAAGCCCTCTACTATATCTGTCCGGCTATTTCGGCTTCGTAAAGGTTGCGAGAAAATAGGTATATCGACAGGACAGGACTTTGCAAGACCACCTGATGAACTGGCAGATCTTCCATGAAGAATTGCTATACCAGTTGATTCACTGATAACATCTGAAATTATTTTACATTATATTTACGCATTAGAAAAGTATAGACAAGTACTAATATTTAAAAATTACTGAAATTATGATATTGGCTTTTTTAAATTTTATTCATGAGGGAAGCATTTTATCTATTTTATAGTTGTGTTCCAAACAAAAATTGTTTGATTCGATTTGTTTTTTTTTTTTTAATATAATATATCACATTTTTAAATGTTTTTAAATTTGTTATTAAATTCTACATATTTTTTGTATATTTATTTATTCATTAAATACACTACGGAATAATTCCAAATGGTATAAGTTGATGTTGAAATGTTCTACTTATGAATACAAACAAAAAGAAAGAGAGAAGAAAAAAACACTCAGTATAGATTAAACTAAACATATAAAATGAAAGCTTTCACGGCTGTGGTCAATTAAGAAATCTTGGGTTAGACCGTGTCAAAATGGAATCACTTTCCGACATTTCGCCTTCAATTGCACGAGGCATCTTCACTTCACGAGATCGGAACGCTGAATGAGCTCGTCGACCTGTGTTTACCAAAGTGTGACTCCATGTAACGATCGATTTCCACGTATAATGGAGACTGAAGCCCGTATCTCTATTAAAGTTGTTAGGATGCTTATAAATTTCATTAGATTCTCTAATTTTGTGTTTATAGAATCCCGAAACCGATGCAAGAACTTTGGTTTCTTTTACATTTATCACATGTCCAGTAGAATGTTGGTGTTCAGATACAGAAGATTGTACAATTTGTTTCTTTCTGCTACATCGTTCATGTTCCTTAAGCCTAGTCGATATGGATCGTCCAGTTTCTCCAATATAGACATCACCACAGGAACAAGGAATTGCGTATACTCCTTCCGTTTGAAAAGGAATAATATCCTTTCGCGATCGCAAACATTGTCCAATTTTCTTGTGTGTGTTGAAGATTGTAGGTAGATTGGACTTTGCGAAGTAACCCAATCTTGTCTGTGGTTCCGTGTATAAATGGAAGAACTATATTTCCTATCAGCAATTCCTTATTAGTATCATTTCGTGGAGTAGGATTATTATATTTTCTAATTGATCGTCTAATATCATCAGTGCAATATCCACTCCCTCATAAAGCTTGAGTCAATTTCTCTGTTTCTGATTGTAAAGAATTTTGGTCACAAATAGCGAGGGCTCTGTAAACCAATGAATTACTAACTGATTGCTTTTGTGCTGGATGATGATGAGAATTTGCATTTAAGTACCTGTTCGTATGCTTTGGTTTTCTATATACGGAGTGTCCTAACGAACCATCCGCTTTCCTTTATACAAGATCATCTAGAAAGGGAATCATGCCTTTTGATTAAATTTCTATTGTAAATTTTATATAGCATGTTGATGATTCAGATGATCAAGAAACCCAGGTAGGTTTTTCTGGACCATGAGGTCATATTACAAAAGTGTTGCCTACATATCTGAACCATGATTTTCGTTTTAGTGGAGACGACTTTAAGGCCTTCTCCTCAAAAGCCTCCATGAAGATATTGGCTACCACTGGTGACAGCGCGGATCCCATGGCTGCTCCTGAGGTTTGCTCATCGAAAGTTCCTTGACAAAATATGTTGATGTCAGACATGCTTCAATTAGATCTAAAAGTGAGTTGTCAATACTATTATGGTCTGATATTATGGAAACTGAATGATTCATAGGCACATTCGTATACAACGATTCTACATCGAAACTGACTAAGATACCTTTGGGATCTAATTGGATTGATTTAAGTTATTCTACAAAATGCGTAGAGTTTCTAATATATGAATCTGTTTTTCCTGTAAAATTATTAAGAATATTTGAAAGATATTTACCAATTTTGTAAGTAGGAAATCCTATTGCACTGATGATAGGTCGAAGTGGTACATTAACCTTGTGTATTTTAGGGAGTCCGTAGAACCGCGGGATCCTTGAGCTGCTTGGCCTTAACATCTTCTTCTCCTCTGCTGGTAGGTTGGATGCGTTTATAAGGTTGGTTATCCGTCTTTCAATTTTGTTGGTCAAGTCTGCTTGGATCACTCTGTAGATGTTGTCGTCCAAAAAGTAGTTGTATTTTCTTCACGTAATCTGTTTTGTCCATGACGACAGTGGCATTTCCCTTGTCCACTGGAAGGACCAAAATGTCTGTATTGTTGTTTAATGTTTTTACCGCCGTTCTTTCTGCAGCTGATAGATTCGACTTACGCCGGTTAGAATTTTTAATGATCGTCGCTGTTTCATACCTCATTACGTTAGCTTATTCTGCTGGAAGTCTTCTAATTGTCGCTTCAACGGATGACACTATGTCTTCTACGGGTATGCTCTTTGGTGTAATGGCGAAGTTTTGACCTTTAGAGAGGACGGATTGTTCTGCTTCAGTAAGGATTTTGGAAGATAAATTTTGTTGTTGTTGGTTGTTCCTGAGATCGCAAAAAGTTTTGGCATCCTTCTTGATTTCCTCTCCATAGAGGTTAGCTAACAGTCTATATTGGAGAAACTGGACGATCCGTATCGACTAGGCTTAAGGAACATGAACGATGTATCAGAAAGAAACAAATTGTATAATCTGCTGTGTCTAAACACCAACATTCTACTGGACATGTCATAAATGTAAAAGAAACCAAAGTTCTTGCATCGGTTTCGGGATTCTATAAACACAGAATTAGAGAATCTATTGAAATTTATCAGCATCCTAACAATTTTAATAGAGATATGGGCTTCAGTCTATATCATACGTGGAAACCGATCGTTACACCGACTCACGCTTTGATAAACACAGGTCGACTATAAATAGCCGGCCTGGGTCTCTCCGAGCTCATTCAGTGTTCCGATCTCGTGAAGTGAAGTTCCCTGAAGATGCCTCGTGCAATCGAAGGCGAAACGTCAGAAAGTGATTCCTTTTTGACATGGTCTAATCCCAAGAACCATGATTTCCTAATAAACATATAAAATTGAAATAAAAAAATATATAAAATGTAATAATATACCATGTATCAAAAATTTCATATTTTAGAAATTTGGAATGTTTAAAATTACTAAATACTACAATTTTTCGGATATAATTGCTTACTTGATGACATGATTTTGTTCAAATTATAAGAGCCTTCAAGAACGATCCTCAATACAAGTTTGGTGCGGTATTTTGGGGCGTAAGATTTGAGGTGTAGTTTTTATCCCAGAAAGCTTAAATGGGTTTAAGATATCTGGAACTCTTGGAAAATAAAATTGAGTACTTTATCGATGAACTACCACTTGAAACTCTGCCAATTATAATTTGGCAATAAGATGGGGCATCATCCCATAATATTGTAGAAGTAAGAGGTTTTTTTCAAAATAATTATCAGCTGACACGCGAACAGATCTAACGTCCATGGATACCTTCCTTTTAGGCTATTTGAAAGATACATTTTACAGAGAAAGAAATAATAATATTGAAGGAATTCAGAAAAAAAAATATGAAATATAAACGAAAATGAGTACAAAGAGTATTAATGCGCTGGAACGCGAAAAAAGAATTTACAACAAATGTCACGAGGGTAATGGGGGACATGCACAATATGTCATTTAGGCTATAAATTATAGTTTTTTAATTTTCTTGTTTATGGTTTGAATTAGTACCATGTTATTTCCATATTTAGTAAGCAGAATTTAACTATGTTAAAGGTTTTATCTCATTTCATTATATTTTGTAGTATTTCGTATTCTAAAACCTTACATATTTCGAAAAGCGTTAATTATTGATACATGATATATTAAACAAAAAATATGCAGAATTTAATATGAAATTCAAAAATATTAAAACAAGTGGTATATTTAAAAAACTAAGTTGGTATGTGACTTGCTTTTTTAAGCAAGATATTTCTATTTAAAAAGTCATCTGGATCACCCTGTACACGTCAAAAATGCAGGTGAGTATATTCTGAACAAAAATGGCTGTCCTAACTTCTCGATTCGATAGTCTGTACAACAGTGCTGTACAAATTGTTAGATACAGAGCCATCAGCTTCCCTAGGTTAATAACTTGTAAATCATATAGACTGATACAATTTATTATGGACATTTTTTTTAAATAGCAGTATCACTAGATGGACTTGTTAAAGCCATAACACGAAATATGATTTTACCTATGATACCATGATCCACCTATCTAACAAAATATCTATAACAAAGTGTATCAATTAATTTGTTTTTAAGATAACCCAGAGGGGCTGATGTCCGTTAGATACATCACTAAGGGAGGAGGACAGGGGGCACTGACACCCCCCCTTCTAACAATCCGAGCAGTTTCTTAAATTTTGGTAGAGTTGGCTCAAGCTAGCATTAGTTGCCAAATTATAAGACACATTTACACATAATTAGAGCCGTCGACACGTGCACGGGGTGCAGCGTATATATAAGGAGGAGGGGGAGGAGTTAGGGTGTTAAAATCCCCTAGGGCAACTTTTGTTTAAAAAATGATAGAAATAGAATGAAGGACCTTTTTTTTTCGGGATTTGCGGGTAAAACCCCATTCCCAGAAGCAACGTCTATATTCGCCACTGGCTCGCAGACCCGCGTTTCAACCCACCCGCCTTACAGAAATTGCTAAAAGTACATTACTTTATTACAAAATGACTTTTTTAAATCATTAGTTGGTTTTTTACTGAGCTCTTTCGTCCTGTGCTGTTCTGTTATCGCGCCGTTGTGTTACAATGTCCTTTTATATAAGAACTAGTTGGTTACAAAGCAGTTTTAATATAAAGTGTATTTTGTTACAGCACTGTTACAAATTTAATACAAAAAAATGATAATGGCTGCGAATGCTGCATATTGTCTTTAGAATTACAAAAAGCTTTTGACACTGTAAATTCTGGTTCAAATTTATTAATAAGTTGTGGAGTCCCACAAGGATCTATATTAGGGTCTGTTCTTTTTTTAATATACATCAATTCATAATCTAATCTAAATTAAACTTTAAGGGCAATATTAAATTATTTGCTGATGATACTACAATTATATATTTTGATAGAACTACTTCAGAAATTTACAAGTGAAATAACTACGACTTAAATCTATTATTATCATGGCTACAATCACATAAATTATCTTGACATTTTAAAAATCTACTTTTATGTTTTTAAATACAACCAATAAAAATAGAAATGTCTCTTTTTAAAATGTTTGAATGAGGAAATAAAATATTCTAAAAGTATAACATTTCTGGGTATATACTTTGATTAAAATTTAAGCTGGGAAATACACATTGAATATTTACGAAAAAGCGTTTCCCCTATGGCTGGTATTTTGTATAAAAAAAGATATTATATCCTTTAAAATTTTTAAAAATTATTTATTTTTCATTAGTTTATTCAAAATTACAGTACTTAATTTCAGTTTGGTGATCTACTTGTTCAAATAATCTAAATACTTCAAAAAAAAATACAAAACAAAATTATTAAATGCATTCATAAACCACCATATTTAGAACATACATCCAATTTATATAAACCTAAACGATATCTACCTGTAAATTCGCTTTATAAATTAAAAATTTGTATATTAATTCATTCTATAAATTTTAAAATAAAACACTCAAATATTACATTATATAACACAAATAAAATACACCAAAATTAATTTTGGAAAAAAGTGAATTCTTTTTACAATAATTTACCAAAGAAAATCAATAATCTGGAATAGTTCAAGAAAGTACTAAAAAAGTTTTTCCTGGAAAAATGAGTTAAAAAGTAACGTATCATATTTCTATGATTTATTGTTTTTGATGTTAAAAATTATTTTTATTTACATTTTAACAGTATTCCTTGTTTTCTTTGTATTATGAATATTTTGTTCTCATTTTTATATTTTTGGTTAGTATTTTCCCTGTAATAAACTATTATAGTTGGTTGGGAATAAATTAATAAAAAGAAATATACTCTACATTTTTTAAGCGCCTCAGTTTTATCAATACGCGCTCCTTTAATTAAAGCACATTTGTGCTGCACTGTTTTATTACAGACCCTTCTTAAATGGTGCAAAATAAGAGAACATTTTCTGTCGTGATAAAGAAATTGAATTTACTAATATTTTAGACAGTGTACTAAGTTTTCATTGCATGTGACAATGATAGACAATAGATAAAGAAATGATAAAATTATATATTAACTAATAAACATTTACAATTTATATGATAGAAAAAAATACTTACCAGTTCTGTCATCTAAAATGAGCACCAAATAAAAAAAAGTTGATTTAGATATATTACCAAGACATACATTTTTTCAGCATAAAATATGGAAAAATTTGCAATGTGGGTGTCAGTAAGTACCCCCTAAATTCAATCAATAAATTACTATAAAATAGAAACATATGCAGTATTTATTATATCAAGATGATCTGGCCAAATTATGAATAAAATGTGACAGGAGTTTATAATTATTATGTATGTTGGCCACTTTAGTTTTGCAGCTTATTGCTCTTGATAAGTGAACTTTTTTCTTAAATAAAAGGCAATTTTAAGTTACCCATACCATCTTAAGTCTATTTTTGGTCATAATATTTTTAAATATATTGATATATTAAATAACATTATTTTTATTCTTAGATTACCTTCTGCTTCTTCTATATCTTCACTATCACTATCATCTAAATTTCTATTGTGTGTCTCTGAAAAGTCAGATTCAAAATCGAACATCAGATCTTCTTTAAAGTCATCTCCAATTTGATGTTCAGTTCTTGTACTCTTTGGTCTTTTTGGAGAAAAAGGGACTACCTGAAATATCAATAAATATGTGGATCGATTCTGCCGATACTTGGTGGAAATCTATAACTTAGCTTTATGGTACTAAGTAAAAACAATTAGAATGATGTAAAATATTTTAAACCTAGTGTACAATGGGTTTTTCCATGTTCACCTAAATCTAGAAATTCTAGAAAATTCAATTTTATGCCTTTTTTTTCTGTTTGTAAAATTTTAAAATTGTTATTAAAATGATGATTACAATTAATTAAATGAGAAGCATAATTAGATCTGCCATCAGCCTTGACAAAGTACTTATAATGCTCATTTGTCCTCTTCTCGAAACTTCCACCTGTCTGTCCTATATACGTTTTTGGGCAATCTTTACAGTTAATTTATAGATGCCTGATTTTTGTCTTAAATGTGTTTTTGATTTGTTATTTCGAAACATGTCATGAAGGGTATTTTCTTTTTAATATAGTGGAAGTTTTAAGTAAAAACTGTTTTGTTTTTACTTAATACCATAAATCTAAATAAATATATGATTTAATTAGTCAGTTTAGAAAAATGCATTTGTACATAAACACAGATGTTTAAAAGTATAAAAGATACATTTTAAAAAATTTGTGACTGATGTAAAGAAAGTATAAAAAATATATTACACGTTTCTAAAATTTAAAAATATTTAGACAGTTTGAATCAGCTTAAAATCAAATTCAAATTCAAATTCAAATTCAATTTTATTCACTTTAAAGTCAAAAACATTGACAATAGTTTCGTCATAGTATTTGTTTTGATATAAAATAGAAAGTACAAAAAATATAATATAAAAAGACATTAAATAAAATATAAAAAGACATTAGATATAATATAAAGACATTAAATAAAATATAGACATTAAATATAAAAAAAGACATTACTTAGGCAGCACTGACTACAGACAGACGACACGCTAAGAACATCCAATTATAGACTAAGATTAAATTGATACAGGAAGACAGTACTTTAGATATCACACATTTTGTATACTAAGGAACGTGGGTGTTGTCAGGAACGATTTTCGTCTGTGAAGAATTCTTTTAGGGAGTAATATGCCTTTTTTGCTAAGTATCCAGTAACTTTCTTTTTAAATTGATTGAGTGTGTTGGCTTCTTTTATGTGGGATGGGAGTTTGTTGAATATTTTTGCACAGGCGTAAAATGGGGACCTTTCATAAAATGTAGACTTATGAAGAGGAAACACGAGGTCGTTTTTGTGCCTGGTATTGTATTCGTGATGTTCGCAGTTCATCTTGAATTTTTCTCGATTCATGTAGACAAAGACCGAGCACTTTAGCATATATATACATGGCACTGTCAAGATGTTGTGGTCCTTGAAGACTTCTTTACAAGTGCACCTAGGTTTGATTCGGAATATTAATCGAATAATCCTCTTCTGTCCTATTAGTATCCGGTTGATACTTGTAGAGGCTCCCCATAGCATTATGTTGTAGCTTAGATGGGGGTAGGCTAGTGCATAATAGGATGTTAGTAGGGTTGGTATAGGAACAGCTTGTCTCAATTTTAGGAGTGCATAGTATGCGTTGTTAAGTTTTGACGCGATATGATCTATTTGTTTTTCCCATGATAGTTTGGAGTCTACATATGATCCAAGGAATTTAACAGCAGGCTCCGCCTGGGGTAGACTGACTTTTGGCTCTGATTTGTAGAATGGAACTAGTACGGTTTTGTCCTCATTCAATATAAGTTGGTTTGAAAAGCACCAGCGGTTCATTTGATCTATGACCGAACTCATCTTTTCTTGTAGCTCCTGCTCGCTAATTCCCAATACAATTACACTGGTGTCATCAGCGAATTTTATTGTCAAGTCCTGTATGTCCAGTTCGTTAATGAATATTAGGAATATAAGAGGTGCCAAGACCGATCCTTGGGCAGCTCCAATGTTGATGGGATATTCGTTTGATAGGCAGTCTTCAATCCTCACTGCTATCCTCCGCTCCTTTAGAAAAGACATTATCCAGGAATTTGCCTTTCCTCCTATCCCTATGCAATAGAGTTTTTCTGCTATAAAATTTAGGTTCAACGTATCGAAGGCTCGAGATAGGTCAAAGAATAGACCCACTACAATACGGTTTTCTTCCAATTCTTGGAATATGAAATTTGTGAGGTCGAAAGAAGCAGATTCTGTAGATTTCCCCTTCCGAAAGCCATGTTGGTTGGATCCTATTATTTTGTGTTTTTCTAGGAAGCCTTCTATTCTATTATATACAATTCTCTCGAAAACCTTACTGAAGCAGCTCAATAATGATATAGGCCTGTAGTTTTCGATCAAGTGATGACTTCCCTTCTTGAATACTGGGACTATGGTTGCCAGCTTTAAGATGTTAGGAAATTTTCCCTGCTTTATTGAGTGGTTCAGCAGGGTGTGTAGGGGATCCTTTAATTCGTCGCATACTTTTTTCAATATTGTTGTCAGTATCCCGTCGAATCCGCTTGATTTTTTATTTTTCAGAGATAGGATAGTGGTTTTAACCTCGTCGGCTGTAACTGGGTGTAGATAGATAGAATGTTCGACCTGATTGCTAACAGTTGGGATTATCGATACGTTTGGACCAAAATGGTTGCGCAGGGTTTTATCGGCGATGGTGGCAAAAAAATTGGCGAAGGAGTTTGAGATTATCTGATGGTCGGTAATAACCTCATCGTTCACCTTTATTGAGGTTATCCTATTCGATTTTTTTCTGCCCGTTTCTGCATTGATTATGTTCCATATTGTTTTTGCTGTGTTTGTCGCTGTGTCTATTTTATTCTTGTTATGATTGATTTTGGCCTCGGTGATACACTTTCTGTATTCCTTTCTAGTTTTCTTGTACTGTTCCTTGAGCTCATCGGATTGTGTTTGTTTTTTTGAGGAGAATACACGCGTTGGCTGTTTGCAGTAGTCCAGTAGATCGAACGAATCAAGCAAGTCCTTCAGTAATTTGTAATCTATGTGGTTTTCATTGAGACTGTTTATATTAAGATCTCCGCATAAGATAATGTTTGGTGATAGACTCGTTGCAACGGTCAGTAGTGAGGTTGTTTGGGTAATGAAGGTTTCAATGTTTCCAGTGGGTGGCCTATAGATTACTATTATGACATATTTCTCATTTCCATCTTTTAGTTCGACTGCGCAGCATTCTATGGCGGTTTCTATGCTGTGTTGCCCTATCCCTTTAATTTCTCTAGCTTGGATTTGATCTCTTACATATATTGCCGCTCCGCCGTGAGTCGAAATTTTTCTGCAGAATTTTGATGTCAAGCTATACCCAGGTAAAGTCATGCTATTCATCCCGTCGTCTGTCACCCAGGTTTCCGTTACACACAGTATGTATGGTCGCTGTTCGTCAAGTAGTAATTCAAGATTGTTCAGTTTGTTAGGTAGTGATTGGACGTTTATACGGTACACTGATAACGTTGCACACTTTGTGTTTTGAGAAGTCAGTTGTGTGTTGTCATTTCGAGATTGAGCTGTGATAGGCGAGGGTATAAAAAATTACTTTTCTCTGGGCTTTTCTGAGCGCTGGTAACTTGCACATTATTTCCAGCAGACTTATTAATTAGTTTAAAGGATTGGTTTTGTCCATGCTTTGCATTTGCACTCGAAGTTGCATTTGCACTCGAAGTCGCATTTGCACTCGAAGCCAATATGTTTTCTGATACCATATAAGTTTGAGTGGCTTTCGTAGTCCGTTCCCTGCTCCTCTGTAGATTCGTTGAAGTGTGATTGATGGCATATTCCGTATTTTCAGCAGTTGAGAGGCGGAGAGCTTGTGAATCTTCTGCACTTTGAGCTGGACAGTTTGCGATTTCCCTGTATGTCTCCATGGAGTTCTGGATGATATTCTCATATATATACCTTATTAAGTGATTAGTTAGTTAAGTTATTATTAATATATATACCTTATTAATCTGCAAAAGGGTGTGAAAATTGTATAATAAATGTACAATAGGAAATTTATTTGTGCAATACAACTTACTGAAGGACTATGTGATGCTGAGGGTTTGTCAAATGATAAATTGTCAAAGATTTTGGGTGATTTTGGTGATAAATCCTGTTTAGAATTATTCTCTTTAGCTGCATTTTGGATTATTCTGAAAAAAAAAGATAAGACAATATTTAATTGAGGCTAGAAAAAAATCACCTACAACAATTTATTTTTTTCTCAGTGTATTCCTCTTATTAAGAAAAGATAAGCTGAAATAATTAAACGATAATTAATGTTACTTATTGTGAAAACTGAATGTCTCTCTCTTCAGTGAAGCAAATAAATGAGGTAAATAATTGTATATTTTTAAAGAAATTATGTTAGGGCCCTGTTGAATCTGTGTTAATCTCGCACTGGGTATATACAAACTATTTACGTTTCTGGTTACATAGTGACTTACGTCACTACATGTGGGATGGCTGAGGAGATGTTTTAAAAAATACATGCACATTGCAATATGTATAGACTAATTTCAGTAAGTAAATGCTGCACTTTAAAAGTCATTCAAGACTCTCTAAATGGAATTAAATTTGGTTTTGTTAGGAAAAGTGCTGGTCAAATGTCAGTCCAAGGAATTTAACTGTGGTTTGTTGAACTAAACTACCTGATCCATCCTTAACAAGCAAACTTCTATCTTGAGCAACCATTAATGAAGTTAAAAGCATATATTTATTTTGCTTGTATTCAAGCAAAGAACATTATCCAAACACCACACAGACATCTGATGACTTTCAGTGAAAACAGAAGTGTCATCCACAAAAGAGTAATGAAACTGTCATTTCTAATCAACAGTAGATCATTTATAAACAACAGAAAAAGGATGGGGCCCAATACACTACCCTGTGGTACTTACTTTAGTCTAAATGTGGGAGTTCTTGCTGCAAGGATGTTTTATGACTTCATAAAAGAATTTGACTGCGTCAGTTATGAAATACTGTTGAGGAAACTTGAAGTTTTGGTTTCAGAGTGTTTATAACTAGTGTCCCACAGGGATCCATCCTGGGACAACTATTGCTCCTGCTCTATATACTTGAAATTAAAGGTGACTTCACTCTTTTTTCAGGTAACACTTTCTTTTTATGGTGCGAGTCAGGTCAGTTGTGTTAAATGAAGTGATAAGTGATGACTTTATTCAAAGCCTGGTAGCCTATAGATGCACTATTGACATAATAGATTTAGATTTAATAACTATCAACAACTCATATAATATAAAGTTCTTGGGGCTTAATATAGACAAGTCATTTAATTTTATATACTCATGTTGAAGCACTTTAAAAAAACTCTTCCAACTGCTATATTAAGAATGACAGATAGCAAACTAGAACTCTATGCTATAAAAATGGTGTCGAATTATTTAAGATACGGGATTTGCTTCTGGACAGTTACAGTACTTGTTCAAGTCACTGTGTGTGCTGCAAAGAAAGGGCTTTACATTTTATGTATGGTATATGAAGAAGAGAGAAGAGAGAGTAAGCCATATTTTATAAGACAATAATGGCCTTTCCAAGTTTATATTCAATGGTCATATAATAATATAAAGAAATATTTTGAGGATCAGTTTTATCTTGTTGTCTTGACTTGAAACTAGAATTGTGTCCCCTTTTTATGGTCTGAAAATATTTTTTATTTTATTCTATAATGTCTCTCTACAGTTGAATGAATATGGGAGAATGTATGTATATGTATAAATTTATTTTGTATTTTTCAATTTTAGTAATTAGCATATTTCTTATTGTACTCAACCATTCCCACAAGTAATATGCTATATAGAACCTTCAGTTTTGTGTAAACGTAACTACTTACTACAAAAGATAAACTTACCTAACTAATGCTTCCCTTTCCTTGTACGCTTTATCCTTGAGCATATTCAATAACTCATATTGCTCGTCACTATATTTTTTTATCCTCTCTTCTACAGCTGCTTGTTCCTTTCTAATATAATGAGTAATTACGTCATTGAGATCTTTTATATATTTTTCTACATTTCTGTTGTGATCTAAAAAAGCAAAGAAGTAATTAAAATGACTAAAAGTAGAAATGCTTGGATCTAATGTCTAATGATTATGAAACTTCAACTTTGTTTAATTCCTCCTTATCTCTGGAATGTATTCCCCTTTGCTTTAGCAACATCATTTTCATTGGCATAAATGTAAACTGAATAATAACTGTCAGCCACTTACATAATATTCAAATTTGACCCAAAAAGGGCTTGCTTTCATTTCTGTCATCACATTACCAAATAAGTCCATGTAATTAATTAATTAATTTTCTACTATGTTTGTTTATTTTATAATTTATTTGATGGAGTTTTCTATTTAATATTTTTAAGTGTTCAAAAACATTAAATCCAAAAGAACTGATTCATTGAATTCTCTACAAACAAGTAGATCTTTTATATAAATATACAGTAAACACAAAATCCACAGACAAAATGACAAAGAAAAAAGAACAACTAAATAGACATTCTTCATTATCCAAAAGAAAATGTGTGAAAATCCACAAATATATAAAAGATAACCAGAGGTTAAATACTAAAACTGGAATGTTCAGGCTTAAAAATGCTTGGGAGATAATTACTGAGCAAAATGTTGTGCAGCTTAGGCACTCACATAAAAAAATAGTGACTATAAATTTGAAACATTGAAATTTTACAATGTTTACCACCTTCAAACACATAGAAGACGACACCAAATTTGCTGCCTTAGGGCTTCTACAAGTAGTTAATGGTGATTATAGATAGCACCAAGAAAACATACTTTGCACTTACATGTATCTAAAATGGAATTATCGGGTCCAATAGCATTGGGATTAACAATAATATGAAATATAGATGAAACCAGATCGCTTGATTTAATGTTACTTATAGCCTCTTGATTCTAAAAAAAATAATCATTAAACGATTTTGAAGTGACTTTTAATCAAACAATCAAGTTTTATACATTTACAATTTAAATTAGAGTAAATGAAAAATATTGCCCAATTTTGATTCGAAAGAGTATTAAAAACTGTTAAGTTAAAATAATATTTATACTATCAGTATAAAAATATATAACATATAATTAATTATTAAAACATAATTTTACAAATACACTTTTAAAGAAATGAGATTTAATAACTGGTTTAATAGTGTTTTAGAAAAAAAAAATCATACAAATATTTCCTCAAAAATGTCTTAAAATTTCAGCTTAAAATATACATACCAGTAATTTAGGATGAACTAGTACATAGGTAGCACCTTTATCTCTATGAATGGCATGAGTTGGGACTTCACAATTTAAACAACTGGTAATGTTCCATGAACCTAATTGTTTGCAATTTATTAGTCCAGGATGAACTTTGTTAACATCCAGTAATTTTCCTACATACCAGAAGTCCTAAAACATGTATGTATTTAAATTACTAAAACTAGTTCTAGGCAAATACAGCTTCAGAAGAGAAAAAATTGAAAAAATACAATATGTACAGAATAGCAATGAATGTATTTTTATCAAACTTACACATATTAAGCTATATTATTATGGCTTTTTTCTTTTATACCTAATATCGTTCCTTCCTAAATACTTACCCTCGTATCCCTCTGTATATCTAGTACATATAGTATTATAAAGGGTTTCTGGTATGCTAACATTTCAATATTTCGAAAAACTCAAACTCAATATGCTTTATTATATAATTAATGAAAGTATAACTAAAAAATCCTACTAGAATATACCTTATGCCTTTAACTTAAATATAAGTAGAATTATCTAAAATAACAGATAGGTAAAAAATAAAAGACATACAAGCATAAAATAATCAACGGTCTTCAAAACAAACTAACATAATATAAAAGATATCATTTCAAATGTAAAACCAAACATCCTAAGAACTGTTAATGGAATATGAGTAGAAAGTTTCACTATAAAATTAATTAACATTATACACTGGCCTATAAACATTATTACCTTTCTAAACTTATGGTCATAGGAAAGCAATTATATATTTTTAGGCTTTGAATATGATCGTGAAATTTTATTTGCTGTTTTATAAATTTTAATTATTTAAATAAAATTGATTGAAAAAAAGGGGACATTAGTTTTATAAATATTAAAACACAACATATATGAATTAAACCATGCTTTCCCTGATGCTTTCAATCAGTCTAAATTCTTTTAGAAAACAGATTTTAGCACCTTAAAGTCATGCTAGAGAATAATTGTATTAGTGGCAAAGAGTGTGAAGGTGTGACATATTCCCAGCTAGGCCAAGTCAATCAAGCGTTGGGGCACCTGACTACACATAGATGATGAATCTAAGAGGGCATTCTAGGCTCTAAAAATCTGCCTCCTTCAAGTTATTAGACGTGGTGGAGAAATACCACTTTCAAAAGATTTATTAAGTCATCTATATCTAAAGTTAAAGGCCTTAGAAAAAAAAATTATTCGAAAAGTTATGTTGTTTTTAATGTAAGTAAAAATGCCACTACATGCAATATATTCCAATTGGCTCCAATACATTTTCTGTCTCTCTAACATATATCAACACTGGGAAATTAAGTACTACTGATATATTAGTATGTCAAAAAAGAAACTGATGATTTGGATGGAAGTAAGAAAGTGATGGATATATTCATGAACTTCAAAGGCTTCTGATATGGTTTTGCACACAAAACTACAAGACATTTTAAACCAGATGTGTCTAAAAGCTTACCTTCTCGTCATGCTCAGTATGTCAGAGTGGGAGGTTATTTTAAAAACAAAGTCAAACGGTTTCTGATTGAAAAACCATTTCAAGTAGGGGACAGACTGACAATTTGGTGCCAGTACATCTGAGTTACCTGGAGTGTCCATATATATTCACTTCTATTTATTACTATTTATTATTTTACGTACTGTAATAGCAACTATGTTGTATTATTTTATATTACGTATTGTGTAACAGTGATATAATGACTGACGAACTAATATTCATGTATGAAACAATGGCAAATAAATGCATAAATAAATAAATAACTATTACAACCTAGATATGATCGCAGGCAACTACCTAATCTAACCCTTTTAGTCAACCCAAGGTGTTCTGTTAAGTTAGGTAGTTACTTGCAATCTGATTGTTGCTAGACAGGAACCTGATACCTACACCAAAATAAATATCAATTTGGCAAAAAGCATGGTTCATCCTTTGGGTATTACATCATCAAATATGCTCTTGAATTTTCAATTGACTGGTGAAGTCTATATGATATATGTTTACGCTATTTTAATTTAAGAAAATTCAAAAGAGATATATGGCAGCATCGCTAATGCGCAACGAATCCGGAATTAAAAATATCCGAAGTAGTACCGATTTACCTTTCGATAAGTACACCTTTTCTCGGCGGTTTGACAAAATTTATCCAGTGTCCGGTTTTGTAGCTAGCTATATAAAACGAACGTGTTTTGAGTTTATATATTTATATTAAATCGATTTATACATTAACGCTACGGCTGTTACTCCATCTGAGATTACTCCCCCGTGATTCCTTTTACCTTCCTTTTCCCTAAACCCTTATTTTCCTGGAATGAGAAGAAGACAGTGACAGCAGAGCCTTTCGGTAAGTTCATTCATAAAAACAGTCCACATTTATTTAAAAACTGAGCTAAGCGAAAACATTTTGATCCTATTCGAGCCCGGATTTCAGAAAAAAAAAATTAAATTTTATTTTAAATTGTATGATTATCGTTGGTTTTGTATGGCAGGCAATTCGTGCATTCCAGCACTTCGGTTTTTTTGTTGTTATTTTATTGCCTAAAGATTTTGTACCGGAATTGGGCATTTGCGATGTTGTCGGATTTTTAAACTTTATTTGTGAAAGTTATTTTTCCTAAATTTTGTCAAATTATTAATTACATGATTTATTTAATGGAAAGTATAGCGGTATACTTTTATGGTAATTAATTACGGAATATTTAAATTGTCAGTTACGAGTTATGATTTTTACTGAAAAGGCGGTTTTCAGCTAAAAAGATAGAAGTAAAAATGGTTTAGTCTAGACATTTTGATATTTTAATTAACTTTTCCTTTTATAAATTACTTTTAGTTATCGGATTTCTTTTTAACAAAAGGCAAGGTATATAAATCAAGGTACGAGTATATAATAAAATATATAATATATATAATAAACTATAATATATAAAACATAAATAAAATGACGACGGAAGAAAGGAAATTTATAATTCTTACAGCGAAAAAGGAGTCATTTTTTAAAATTATACAGTCGCTCTACGAACTTTTAAAAGATTTGAAAAAAGAACATTATATAAAAAAATTTAGAGCTGCATATACGACATTAGATAGCGTAAAAAACGATTTTATGAAGACCTTAGATGAAATCAATTTAATTGGATTTGAAGTAAAAGATGATTTCGTCCCCGATTATAATGCGGTTTCTGCAGTAAATGAGCTTTGTAGTTATATTCATTTCGCTGCAAAAAATTTAGATAAACAGACTCAGGCTTCGGGTGTCGCTCCAATGGCACCTACGACACAAATATTAACAGTGAGTGATAGCCGCCCCCAATTACCTAAAATTGAATTACCGGAATTCTCGGGAGAAATACGTCAATGGGAAACTTTTCATTCATTGTATAAAAGTATGATACATAATAATTCAACTTTAACAGATCTCGATAAAATTCATTTTTTAGTAGGACATTTACGCGGCTCGGCTTTAGCTGTTTGTGCAGGTATTTCTCTTACGGCTGATAACTATGAGATTATTTATAAGGCTCTCGTAGATAAATACGAAAATAAACGGTATTTAGCCAATAGTTATTTACAACAAATTTTAGAGTTTAAACCTTTGCATACAGAGTCAGAAAAAAATTTAAATATTTTCCTAGAACGGTTTGATGTTGGGGTTTCGGCGTTAAAAAAATTAAATTTACCGGATTTATCTGATTTTATTTTATTATATCACGGTTTAACAAAATTAGATCACGATACAGTAAGGGCTTTTGAAGTTAGCCAAGGGAATACAGATATTCCTACTTATAATAACTTGGTTGAATTTGTAAAAAGGCAATCAAAAATATTACATCTGAATAAACCCTCTAGCAGTGGCGGCGGCTCTTTTACCAATATTAAAACAGCAAAATCATTTGTAATTAGTCAGAATAAACATACAAAATTTGCATGTGCTTTTTGCCAAAAATCGGGGCATTATGTAGGTCGATGTGAAAAGTTTAAGGCGTTATTACCCTCTAAAAGATATGAAATAGTCCGGGATAAAAATTGGTGTTTTAATTGTTTATCTTCTAGCCACGGGGTTAGGTCATGTTTATCCAATAGAACTTGTTCTGTATGCTCAAAAAAGCACCACATTTTACTTCATATGGGAAGGACAGAAATCTCCTTGGAAATTAAAAATGAATCGGCAAAGGAAAGCGGAAATTTAGACATAAGTTCTAATCCAGTCACAGATAGTGGACAAGAAAAATATAATAATAATGTTTTGTGTAGCACTTTAACTAATAATTTTATTAATAAAGGTGATAATGTAAAGTATATTTCATTACTATCAACGGTGGTAGTTTTGGTTGTAAATGGCGCTTACCCTAATAGCACGGCCCGGTTTATTTTAGATTCGGGAAGTGAAGTCAATTTGTTAACCCTAAAATCTTGTAAAAATTTAGGTTTAAAAATTCATAAACATTACACTTCAGTTCAAGGCTTAGGGTGCAATAATCAGGCGGTACGCGGTCTGGCGTCACTTTCTTTGGCTTCACGTTACGACTCAAATTCGGTTTACACAATTGAGGCACTTTTAGTGGATAAAATTACAGATCAATTGCCAAAGGTGGCGGTTAATTTGGAGGCCTTATCGGACTTTAAAAATATTGCGTTGGCGGATAATAATTTTAATCAACCCGGTGAAATTGACGGAATAATTGGGGTTGAATTATTTGCAAATATTTTAAAGGAAAATCGAATTACGGGAAAGTTGGGATTTCCGGTTGCGGTTCAGACATCTTTCGGATATGTTGTTATGGGAAAAACTCCAATAATAGAACGAAATTTAAATCCTTCGGTTTTCTTTACTCTTCGAGAAGAGCAATCCATTGAACAACTTCTCGCGAAGTTATGGGAAGTTGAACAAGTACCAAATCGGGAGTTAGTGGTACCTGAACAGGCGGAATGTGAAAATATTTTTTGTCGTACATATCACAGAGAAAAAAATGGTCGGTATACGGTAGCTTTACCTTTTAAATTCCCTCCAGAAACTTTAGGTGACTCACGGGGTAATGCGCAGGTCAGATTATTATCATTAGAGAAACGGCTTGCTAAAAATTCAAATTTGCGTTTAGAATATAATAAGGTCATGCAAGATTTTCTTAACCAAGGTCATATGGCCTTAGTACAGGCGGAAAAAAAAGATACCACATCTTATTACATAGCGCATCATCCAATTGTTAAATTAAGTAGCACAAGCACGCCCGTAAGGGTAGTTTTAGATGCTAGTGCACCATCGGATAATGATGTTGCGTTAAATGATATTTTATATAGCGGCCCAAAGTTGCAAACGGACATAGTAACTTTGTTATTAAATTTTCGGCTTTTTAGATTTGCCATGACTTCAGATCTGCGGCAGATGTATAGACAGATTAATATTTTGCCAGATCATTGGCGTTTTCAGCGGATATTATGGCGGTTTAGTCCTTATGAACAAATTGATGAATACGAAATTCGAGTAGTTGCGTTTGGCTTAAAGGCGTCTCCGTACTTAGCCTTAAGAACAGTTCAGCAACTTATTAAAGATGAAAATAAGAATTTTCCTCTTGCGGCAAAGTTTGTGTCACGTGACCTTTATATGGACGATTATTGTAGCTCGGTAGATTCGGAAAAAGAAGCTATTCAGTTATATCACGAGTCGATAAAATTATTTAATTCAGGCGGTTTTGATTTGGTTAAATGGTCATCCAATTCAAGTAATTTGTTGAAAAACATTCCTAAAGAAAATCGGTTTTCGGATACACCTTTATTTAAAACGGATACGAAAATTTTGGGTATACAGTGGGATCCACAAAGTGATACTCTAAGTTTTCGAGTCAATATTCCTGAAGAAAAATGTACCAAACGGACTATGCTATCGGCTATAGCACAATGTTATGATCCCATCGGTTTAGTAGCCCCATTTATTTTGTATCTAAAAATAATAGTTAAAAGGTTATGGCTTTTAAAATTAAATTGGGATGAATCTCCGCCAAATGATGTAAGACGACTTTGGGAGGAGTTGCGGTTAGAGTGGGGATTATTGGAAAAATTTACAATCCCACGACATATAGGCGTTATCAGTAATAAACCGGTTAGTATTTTGGCCTTTGCAGACGCGAGCTTAGACGGATATGGGGTGGTCGTTTACGCACGTACTGTATGTGCGGAAAATAATGAAATTAACGTGAAACTTATTTGTGCGAAATCTAAAGTCTCACCGGCAAAAAATTTAACAGTTCCTCGGTTAGAACTACTAGCGGCTCATTTGTTATCAAAATTAGTAAAACATATAATAGAAACTTATAATGATCGGATTTTTATTTCCCAAATTTTAGCTTTTTCGGATTCTTCAACTGTCATAAGTTGGCTAATGAGTCCTTATTTAAAAGACATTTTTGTTGCAAATCGAATTGCTCAAATTAAAGAAAATGTGCCAAATATATTATGGTATCATATTGAAGGTATTCAAAATCCTGCAGACTGTGTATCAAGAGGGCTAAAGCCTAATCAACTTATTAATCATCCTATGTGGTTAACGGGACCCTTTTGGATAAAATTACCTGAATGTAATTGGCCATGCTTTTCCCAAAATAATGATAATTTTTCTGGGGAAAATTCAAATGTTTTAATAGCTGCTAGTAAGGAAAAATCGGAGCCCCATCCATTTTTAAAATTGATAGATAGAATTTCTTCTTGGCTAAAAATTTTACGAATTGTCGTTTTGGTTTTAAGGTTTTTAAAAGTTCTTCCAAGAGGAAAAATTATTTTAGCTAGTGATTTGCAAAAGGCTGAATTTTGTTTAATAAAATTAATTCAACAAGAATATTTTGGTTCGGATATTAATATGTTAAATATCAATCAACAATGTTCATCAAAATTAAAACGACTTCACCCCTTTATGCAAGACGGGTTGCTTAGGGTCGGGGGTCGCATTGGTAATTCGGATTTAACTTTTTATCAGAAACATCCCTTAATTTTACCGGGAAAATGTTCTTTGACTGAGAGACTTGTTGATTATTATCATCAAATTAATTTGCACACGGGTGCTCAATTGCTAGAAGCAATTTTGCGTAATAAATATTGGATTTTAGGAGGAAGAAATTTGATTCGTAGTAGAATTTATAAATGTAATCGGTGTTTTCGTTTAAGACCGAAAATTTTGGAGCCATTAATGGGTGATTTGCCTGCGGTTAGGGTACATGAAGCTAGGGCATTTTTAAATACAGGAGTTGATTATTTTGGACCTATTAAGATTACAATGGGAAAAAGAAAAAATGCCACCGTTCATAAGGCTTATGTAAGTTTATTTTGTTGTATGAGTGTTAAGGCAATACATTTAGAGTTAGTCAGTTCTCTTTCTACCCCTCATTTCATGCAAGCTTTTAAACGTTTTCTTTCACGTAGAGGACCGGTACAAACTATGTTTTCAGATAACGGTACGACTTTTTTGGGAGCAAAGCGGGTGCTTCGTGAACTAAATCAAGTTATTAACTCTCCTGAGTATATAAATGCTTTAGAAACCGAGTTGGGAGTTCAGGGAGTTCAATGGAGGAACATATGCCCTTTAAATCCGCAAGAAGGAGGTATTTGGGAAAGTAATGTTAAATCGGTGAAAAATCATATTTACAGGGTAGTGGGCGAACAGATTTTAACTTATGAAGAATTTAACACCCTCCTTACCCAAATCGAGGCCCTATTAAATTCGCGCCCTTTGTGTCGCTTGTCATCGGATCCGACGGCACCAGAGGCGTTGACACCTGCTCATTTTTTGACATTAACCTCTTTAAATGGGTTTCCGGCGGAAAATTTAGATAATATCCCATTGAATAGATTAGATAGATTTCAACTCATTGATAAAATGGTACAAGATTTTTGGAAACAGTGGAGATTAGAATATCTCACCACCTTACAAAACCGTCAAAAATGGAACGAAAACCAGACAAATATTCTACCCGGCACGGTAGTTCTTTTAAAAACAGATAATGCTCCCCCCTTGCATTGGCCTTTGGCAATAATAACGGAGGTTCATCCAGGGAAAGATGGAGTTGTGAGACATGTAACTTTAAAGACAAATAAGGGTCTTTATAAACGACCGGTTATAAGGATATGTCCTTTACCGACTCAGTAATTATCATAGTTATAAGGGTATTTCTTCGGATTAGAATTATAATTTTTTTTTTTTTGGTTAAATAACTAAAATATGTTTGATTTTATTTAAGGTTAAGACTAAATACACTGATGGGTTTAATAACATTGGGTGATATTAAAATTAGAAACTTTAAGTGTCTGATTTAATATAATAAGATGAAATTTTGGGATTTTATTTATTTATTTATTTTTTTTTTCGATTTAACTGAAAAACTATTTTTCAGGGTCGGCGGTATGTTTACGCTATTTTAATTTAAGAAAATTCAAAAGAGATATATGGCAGCATCGCTAATGCGCAACGAATCCGGAATTAAAAATATCCGAAGTAGTACCGATTTACCTTTCGATAAGTACACCTTTTCTCGGCGGTTTGACAAAATTTATCCAGTGTCCGGTTTTGTAGCCATATGAAACGAACGTGTTTTGAGTTTATATATTTATATTAAATCGATTTATACATTAACGCTACGGCTGTTACTCCATCTGAGATTACTCCCCCGTGATTCCTTTTACCTTCCTTTTCCCTAAACCCTTATTTTCCTGGAGTGAGAAGAAGACAGTGACAGCAGAGCCTTTCGGTAAGTTCATTCATAAAAACAGTCCACATTTATTTAAAAACTGAGCTAAGCGAAAACAATATATGTATGATAAAATTAGAGTCCTAATCTGTAAGTTCTATTTACTGCAGGAGGTCTTACATACCAAAATTCTGTTTTCTGTATAAAGCACCAGTAGAGCCTCTTTTTTTACTATGTGATATTGGTCTCAATGTTAAAATGTATGACTGTAACTTTTACAATACACCAGGTATAATATAGGTACAGATCTCTATATACATGGTAGTCAAAGCCAATTTACTCCATTTAGCAAATTAAATACGAAGAGCAAAGTGCAATTAAGAATTTGATTTGAAATATTTAAAGATTGTTTGAGTATTTTGGTAAATACAAATATATCAGCACATTAACTGTTGCACCATTTCTGTGTTCTCTCAGCAGCATGCCCAATATCTATATTGAAAATTGCTTGTAACCCACTCTACTTCACAAAGTCATAGATAAGCTATAAATTGTTCGGGTCTTGTGTCGTTAACGAATCCACACATTTCTCATTTTATAGACTAGTTTAAAAGTAAAAACTCTTAAAATAACATTTTTTTACTTTTTTCCTGAAAAAAAAAAAATCAAAAAAGTTCACAAATTTTACTACTTTTCTGTGCAAAAACTTTATTATGATGGTTTGAACAAAATCAAAAAACAAGTTATTTATGTACATGGTTGCCAAACTCACCTGATTTTCAGATCATATATACCACAGGCTTTAATGACGGTTTTATTACGAACCTGGGCTAACCTAACAATATTGGTTTTGTTACATAAAACCTAACTTTAATATAGTCCTGAAACTTTGTTGGCGCGCTTTTACAGCAAACCTAACCAATCCTAACCTAACCAAAATAAACAAACTGTTTGAAAATCTGCTTGAAACATGGGAACACTGTCCACATATGTTGCATTTGACATTTAAGACTTGATAAAAAATTTTATTTTTGCCCAAATGCCTGGCATTGGCAAGTCCTCTTCGAAAGGGCCTTTTAAATGACCTTCAAAGTTTAAATTTATTTGATATTGTTGCAGCCCCGTCTCTATAGTACACTAAATGACTAAATATCACACAAGTATGAAATCAAAAGATACTTTTTATTTAAAAATTATAAAACTACTGAGAACTGTTTTTTAGTAATTTGTGAAGGCACACAAGCATAAAACTTCCTCGAACGATGGTAAACTTTAAATAATAGGAACGGAAGGAGAATAAAACAATTCTTTTTGGTGATTATTGATAAAAAAATGAGAATTGTTACAAGTTTTCTCTTTTAAAAAACTACAAATACGTGAGTTTATTAATGACACCAGAACCAATTGTTCACTTAGATTGTAACTAATTTTAGCTCCAAGGCCCTGATCAGTAGCATAACCAGATCAAGAGTAAGAGGGTGCATGATCGAAATAAGACCATTTGAATGTATCTGAAATTCTGGTTATTAGCAAATACATTGATATCATGTATAATAAATACGAATATAACATAAAACATTTAAAAAAATTATGATGCAATCCTAAAAAATCTCATTGATAAAAATAAAAACCTCTGGACCCTGATAATAGGTTTCCTGCTGAATAGTAATTAATTAAAAACAGGGCATACTCACTTGACTGAAAAATGTCTCGGCCTCTTCTAGACCTGAAAGTTCCAATCTGTCTTTGGTAACTTTTTCATTCTTCTCAATTTGTATTACAATATTTAGGCAATTACAAGAAAACATCACTAAAACTTGCAATGTAGACACTAGAAGAATTTGTATGAAAAACAGTGCAATTTACATAGGCAGTTTTTAACTGTTTCAAGGTGATTATCTGAATAAAATATTTATTATACTCTTAAAAAAAAGATTAAGCTATAAACATCATAACAAACCTTTCACGTTTGGAATATGAAATATTTTAAAGATTCACTTTATTTATATAAAATAAACAAGTTTCATAAACAAAAACTATATCAACAGAAAACTTCACACAGTGTTATCTCTCATCTGACCAAATTCAAAACACAATAAGAAAAAAGATGCGTGTGGCGTATGTGCGTGCTAATGATAAATTTGTATAATTGGCCAGAAACGCCAGACCCGAAACCAGAATATTTTAAGGTTTGATTTCTCTAAACTATTTGGCAAACTGCCGCACAACAAAGGTTTTTAAACGGTGCTGTAAATATTCACCTGTTGTTTTTTTATGATGGGCTATTTCTAGGTTCAAAAACAAAAGAAAGTTTACACCGAACACAAAAACAACGAGCAGTATTTGACAATTAGCTTAAATGATTAAATAAAAAATATCCAGAATTTTTCCAGCTGATTTTATAACACAAATAACAAATACTCACACACATGCGTAAAACAAAAAACATTTCCTGAAATGACGTGAAATCTGTCAAGTGTCAAAATACTCCGCTTTCAGAATGAGCAATTCAAAACTTCTTCAGACGGGTAGGGATGTCGCGTATTTTTTCCAAGCTTTTTAAATCGATTTCAATCAAATCATCGATATAGAGATGGATTCGTTTAGCAGAATCGATTTTCTATATAACTTTATATTTTAACAAATAGGAAAACTAATAAGCTAAAAATTTTGCGATTTAAAGAATACCGTAATACCTCTAGAAATAAAGGCAATGGCGTAAACGTAATTTTTTTTTGCTCATTAAGGTTTTTTTAATTTCGAGCCTTGAGTAAAAAGGTAGATTTCATCAGAAGGTAAAAAAGAAATAAATCTCTCCAAAAGGTAACGGATCTGTTACAGTTGTAGTAACCTAGCAACACTGTAGAAAGATGAAAAAATCAATTAAGCCTTACAGGAATCGTGGTGCAAAACTCATTATCGGACTATTCGAGCGAAAAGAAACTGACTTACTACGCACCGGTATGGCGAAAAGGACCTAAACTACTAAAATTGTCCCTTTTTGGTCCATAAGGTTGATTTATAAATGAGATTCGCGGGAGGAAGGGCTCCCACATGCTAAGGCGCTAGCCCTAGTGGCCTTTCACCAAATTAGATTTATTTCCACAGAGAATAAGCAGGCTTTGATGATTGTTACGCATGGGATCCGTAGGACGGTGGTACAATAATCGGCTTTGCACGCAGCGCATATGAGTTCGAATCCCTGCTCAGGCGGATGACTTTTGTAAAATCTGTAATTAATAAAAATGCGGATTAAATTAGTTTAGCTTGGTTGTAAAAAAGCACCGCGCGCCAACAGAATTCCAAGTCTATATTAAAACACAATTTTTTTAAACAAAAGCTATACCGTTAGATGGATCTGTCCCGTCAGGCGTTATATTAACCCAAGTTCGTCGGTAAAATCATCATTAAAGCCATTTATGTATTTATATAAATAATAGTGTATTTATAATAAGATAATAAAATAAACTACTTTAGTACGAAATCAATGTTGTGGAGCTAATGTAGAAACACTTCCACTCTGATGGGCTCATCATTATTTTGCCCATAATGCCTACTAACGCCATGTTTTCAATCTACCGATTCGTCATTGGTACGCTCCCGTGTACAAAAGACTGCTTATTTCATATTATATTTTGTACAACAATATAAGTATAAGACAGGTGGTTGCTCAGTTAGCATCTATTTTATTCTGGTTTCAATATCAAAGTCTCAAAAATATTTAAAATATATTTGTCATTAAAAGTTATGTTCTCATGTAAGAAATGGAGAATACACAATGATTTAGTTTAATGTTGTATTTTGCACAAATAATAAACTACAAAATAGATTAAATAAACTGATATATTAAACTTCAATTTGCTGTTAAACAGGTTGGGGTTGTTGCTGCATTAGTTCTATCTGTGCAGCAGTTACTGATTTCATTCCATCTTGCACAACTACCAAATTATTTTTCCATGATTGGAGCAAATCTCTTAATTGTTGCCACTGACTTCTGCCAAATGTTCTATGCATTGTACTTGACACATATACTTTCTTGGCTGATTGGTCCATACGGGCACTCACCAACTTAGTCTTTAATACTGAAATAAAATAAACTTTTAACTACTGTGGAATTCAATTGATGTGGACATAATTTTTGCAAAATAGTTTGTTTTAAAATATAATTTCTATGGTATTCGAGTTCTATGAAATGCTGTGAGCTGGTACATACAAGGGCAAGACAAAAAGTACTGTTTTTTGCAGAAACTTTGCTGAGTAAAAAAAAACATTAAATGAAAATTTAATGAAATTAAAAAAAAATGGAATATTACACCAAGTATCAAGTCAACCCATTGACATCTTAAGATCCAAAATCTTATATAGTTTTTGTAACGTTCGATCTAGTAATCAGTTGCAGGAGTGCCGGACGGACGTACAATCTAGTTAAAATTACTTTACTCAAAATTCAGTTGTATTGACAATTTTGTGTCAACGGAACATTTAAAATAGTTACAACTACTTGAATCCAATTCAAGTGAGGCAATACATGATTTAACGTCTGATAACGTAATTTTAATGGAAGTGCAAATAAGGACCAACTGAGAACTACTAGCACTAATGGTTATATAATCTGTCAATCAGCAAATTTTTAAAAAATCGTGAGCAGATTTCTAGACGTTGGGAGACGACGTCAGAGTGTAAATACCAACGTCCATGCGACATCAGAATACTGCTTGGGACCATACAGACCATGTTTCAATAATACTTAGGAAGAAGGCAATGAAGCCATTGAGAGTTTTGTTAATTGGTGGATAACACATTTCAGATGGTAATAAGACTTTTCATAAGTTAATAATGTTCTCAGATGTGTATACAATAAATGAAACAAGAGCTTTGCAACATGTTAGATATTGAAGCAAAATATTTTGGCAATTGTCATAGATCGAGGTGAATTGAGATAAAAAATCGGTGGTAGAAAAACAAGGCTTCAGAAAAGTGAGACATGAAAACGAGTTTTTCTAGAAAAATTTAAGTTTTAATCCTCTGGTTGTTGCTAGGTTGTTGGCGCGGAAACTAGTCCATTTGCCAGATTGCTCCCTATCCAGAAGTCCATGTGGAGACGTTATCGCAGGGATATCTGGATTCCCGGTCACTCCAAGGAGTTTTAACCGACTGTACTCTCTATTTCTTTGTTAAAGTGCTCTGTAGTCATTAAGTTTCTCGGTGGTAGATTGTTTTGAATTGCGGTTAGACATTAAAGATAGACACTCACAACTACAAAGTATAGCCTGGGTTTAAAAGTTATCTACATATTTTTAGTAGGTCCAAATTCCTGATGAAACGTTTATAGATTTATTTTATTTTCATTTAGAAACTTTATCAAAAACTTTATACTTTCAGTGGAAACATTGGATAACACAGTTTGTATATTGATAGGGGTTTGAAAGCCTATGTTTGCTATATTTTGATATAAATTAAAGTTAGGTAGTATATTTATTGGACATTCGAAGAATAAGTGATTCAAGTCTTCAACTTGTCCACACTCGCAAAGTGGATTATCCTTTATACCAATAATTCAAATTCAAAAATTCAAATTCAAATTCAATTTTATTCACTTTAAAGTCAAAAACATTGACAATAGTTTCGTCATAGTATTTGTTTTGATATAAAATAGAAAGTACAAAAAATATAATATAAAAAGACATTAAATAAAATATAAAAAGACATTAGATATAATATAAAGACATTAAATAAAATATAAAGACATTAAATATAAAAAAAGACATTACTTAGGCAGCACTGACTACAGACAGACGACACGCTAAGAACATCCAATTATAGACTAAGATTAAATTGATACAGGAAGACAGTACTTTAGATATCACACATTTTGTATACTAAGGAACGTGGGTGTTGTCAGGAACGATTTTCGTCTGTGAAGAATTCTTTTAGGGAGTAATATGCCTTTTTTGCTAAGTATCCCGTAACTTTCTTTTTAAATTGGTTGAGTGTGTTGGCTTCTTTTATGTGGGATGGGAGTTTGTTGAATATTTTTGCACAGGCGTAAAATGGGGACCTTTCATAAAATGTAGACTTATGAAGAGGAAACACGAGGTCGTTTTTGTGCCTGGTATTGTATTCGTGATGTTCGCAGTTCATCTTGAATTTTTCTCGATTCATGTAGACAAAGACCGAGCACTTCAGCATATATATACATGGCACTGTCAAGATGTTGTGGTCCTTGAAGACTTCTTTACAAGTGCACCTAGCTTTGATTCGGAATATTAATCGAATAATCCTCTTCTGTCCTATTAGTATCCGGTTGATACTTGTAGAGGCTCCCCATAGCATTATGTTGTAGCTTAGATGGGGGTAGGCTAGTGCATAATAGGATGTTAGTAGGGTTGGTATAGGAACAGCTTGTCTCAACTGACTTTTGGCTCTGATTTGTAGAATGGAACTAGTACGGTTTTGTCCTCATTCAATATAAGTTGGTTTGAAAAGCACCAGCGGTTCATTTGATCTATGACCGAACTCATCTTTTCTTGTAGCTCCTGCTCGCTAATTCCCGATACAATTACACTGGTGTTATCAGCGAATTTTATTGTCAAGTCCTGTATGTCCAGTTCGTTAATGAATATTAGGAATATAAGAGGTGCCAAGACCGATCCTTGGGCAGCTCCAATGTTGATGGGATATTCGTTTGATAGGCAGTCTTCAATCCTCACTGCTATCCTCCGCTCCTTTAGAAAAGACATTATCCAGGAATTTGCCTTTCCTCTTATCCCTATGCAATAGAGTTTTTCTGCTATAAAATTTAGGTTCAACGTATCGAAGGCTCGAGATAGGTCAAAGAATAGACCCACTACAATACGGTTTTCTTCCAATTCTTGGAATATGAAATTTGTGAGGTCGAAAGAAGCAGATTCTGTAGATTTCCCCTTCCGAAAGCCATGTTGGTTGGATCCTATTATTTTGTGTTTTTCTAGGAAGCCTTCTATTCTATTATATACAATTCTCTCGAAAACCTTACTGAAGCAGCTCAATAATGATATAAGCCTGTAGTTTTCGATCTAATAAAATATTTAAAAGTGATGACTTCCCTTCTTGAATACTGGGACTATGGTTGCCAGCTTTAAGATGTTAGGAAATTTTCCCTGCTTTATTGAGTGGTTCAGCAGGGTGTGTAGGGGATCCTTTAATTCGTCGCATACTTTTTTCAATATTGTTGTCGGTATCCCGTCGAATCCGCTTGATTTTTTATTTTTCAGAGATAGGATAGTGGTTTTAACCTCGTCGGCTGTAACTGGGTGTAGATAGATAGAATGTTCGACCTGATTGCTAACAGTTGGGATTATCAATACGTTTGGACCAAAATGGTTGCGCAGGGTTTTATCGGCGATGGTGGAAAAAAAATTCGCGAAGGAGTTTGAGATTGTCTGATGGTCGGTAATAACCTCATCGTTCACCTTTATTGAGGTTATCCTATTCGATTTTTTTCTGCCCGTTTCTGCATTGATTATGTTCCATATTGTTTTTGCTCTGTTTGTCGCTGTGTCTATTTTATTCTTGTTATGATTGATTTTGGCCTCGGTGATACACTTTCTGTATTCCTTTCTAGTTTTCTTGTACTGTTCCTTGAGCTCATCGGATTGTGTTTGTTTTGACATGTCGTAGATGGCCTTCAGTTCTTGTCTTTGTGTCATCAGTTCTCTCGTCATCCATGTGTTTTTTTGCTTTGCTTTGTCATCTACTGTTCTGAGGGGGCAAGCGATGTCGTAATGCCACATGACAGTTCCCAGGAAATTGTTGAACCTTTCATCGAGGTCTCCTATGTGGATGTCGTCCCAGTTTTCATTCTGGAATTTAGACTTAAAGTTATGTATGTTCTCTTCTTTTAGGGATCTGATTTTCCGGTGAGTTTTTGTTGTTGTCTCATCCGTTTTTTGTCCATGATCTATGTACATTTCTGTTAAGTAATGGTCAGAGATGTGCGATTCAGATATTGCGCATCTCACTTGTGTCTGATACATGTTGGTGGTCATATAGTCAATTGATGAGATTGTAGTACCTTTTTTTGAGGAGAATACACGCGTTGGCTGTTTGCAGTAGTCCAGTAGATCGAACGAATCAAGCAAGTCCTTCAGTAATTTGTAATCTATGTGGTTTTTATTGAGACTGTTTATATTAAGATCTCCGCATAAGATGATGTTTGGTGATAGACTCGTTGCAACGGTCAGTAGTGAGGTTGTTTGGGTAATGAAGGTTTCAATGTTTCCAGTGGGTGGCCTGTAGATTACTATTATGACATATTTCTCATTTCCATCTTTTAGTTCGACTGCGCAGCATTCTATGGCGGTTTCTATGCTGTGTTGCCCTATCCCTTTAATTTCTCTAGCTTGGATTTGATCTCTTACATATATTGCCGCTCCGCCGTGAGTCGAAATTTTTCTGCAGAATTTTGATGTCAAGCTATACCCAGGTAAAGTCATGCTATTCATCAAGTCGTCTGTCACCCAGGTTTCCGTTACACACAGTATGTATGGTCGCTGTTCGTCAAGTAGTAATTCAAGATTGTTCAGTTTGTTAGGTAGTGATTGGACGTTTATATGGTACACTGATAACGTTGCACACTTTGTGTTTTGAGAAGTCAGTTGTGTGTTGTCATTTCGAGATTGAGCTGTGATAGGCGAGGGTATAAAAAATTACTTTTCTCCGGGCTTTTCTGAGCGCTGGTAACTTGCACATTATTTCCAGCAGACTTATTAATTAGTTTAAAGGATTGGTTTTGTCCATCCTTTGCATTTGCACTCGAAGTTGCATTTGCACTCGAAGTCGCATTTGCACTCGAAGTCAATATGTTTTCTGATACCATATAAGTTTGAGTGGCTTTCGTAGTCCGTTCCCTGCTCCTCTGTAGATTCGTTGAAGTGTGATTGATGGCATATTCCGTATTTTCAGCAGTTGAGAGGTGGAGAGCTTGTGAATCTTCTGCACTTTGAGCTGGACAGTTTGCGATTTCCCTGTATGTCTCCATGGAGTTCTGGATGATATTCTCATATATATACCTTATTAAGTGCCACTTTCCCCTAGCATTTATGTTACCCTCACCATCAGCATGATATGGTCTCATTAAGTCATTACTGTTCACATATGTTATCCCATTAATACTTTTCACATGGTCATTTATAAGTTGAATTTCCTGAGCAATGAATTTATTAAGTACTGGTTTGCCAGGTATATACAATGGCGAAACAAGAATTAGGTTGGTATGTTTTGACATGTTTAATATTCTGCGTATTACTTCCAATGTTACATTCTTCCCCTGCCTAGCATTGGCAGCGTGACAGATGATGATTTTGAAGTCTGTCTTGTTGAAATGTTTAGTCAGTTTTTCATGTTGTTTTGTTACTACTTCAAGTGAATCACTGTCTGAATTTTGGCAATTGGTATCAAATGATCCTCCCGATATGGTTTTAAAGATTTTGCCATAGTTATAATCATTTATGCCTCCAAGAATGAGTACTTGTGGTCTAATATTTTGATTGTATTTTGATTTTGGTTTAGTCTTATTCTGGGGATCATTAGTAACCTCACATCTTAAAGACTTAGTGCATTCTATTTTTAAATTTCTATTTTCTGTTTCTACTCTTTCTAGAGACTTCTTTAGGCTCTCATTCACTACGTTGACCCTACCAAGTTTCCTTTCCAATTGTGCTAAATTTTCCTTGTATTTTTCTGTGTCATCGCAGTAGAATTTTCTTTCCACTATTCGCTTCTCTGACTGATCCTTTAGTTTTTCGTGCAATTCCATTATTTGTTTTTCCAATTCACTCATTCTGTTCACTGGTACGTATTCTTTCGATATTTCATTATTTTTTCCCTGCCCTGCTTCTGTTAACCGGTGTTTTGTTTCTTTCAGGTCCTTTAGAAAGTTTCCGTTTTCCACATTTAGCTTATCAATTGAGATTTGCTTGTTCTTCACATCCATTTCTAGTTGTTTGCATCTTTGCACTAATTTCTCTTGCTCCTTCCTGAGTGTGTCGATGTCCTGAAGCTGTAAATCCTTGTTGTGTAGCAGTGTCACTATTTCTTTGTCTCGATCACTCAAGACCCTTTTGCATGTCTCTATTTCCTTCACATACTTTTCCTCTTCAATCATCACCGCATCCGTAAAGTCCTGAGTTGTGCGTCTGTGTCTCCTCATGTGCTCATCTTTTTCTTTAATCTCGATGAGAAGTTTATCCATGTTTCTTTTCAGCTCCTCCGTCTCACTCAATAGGAAATAGGTGTTGCTTGGTGAGACAATGCCCTGTGGTAATGTGTCTATGACTATAAAAATGGATACTTTTAAAATATATTTTTTTGGGAAATTAGATTGGATCTTTGAATAGAGTTTACCTTTCGTTATGAGATTTTGTTTTCATTCTTGTACAAATTTGAAATTTATTTTGTTTTTTATTAAGTTGAGTATGTCTCCTATTTCTATTTTGATAGCTTTAGGGATGTTCAGATTTCTGCCAATGTTGGCTAGTTTATCAGCCTGCATGTTTCCATGTATTTCACAATGTCCTGGTATCCACTTATCCTCTTGTAAACCCTAACCGTCGACATTCTGTTCATTAAAACTTAAAACTGTGTTGTATGTTAAAGTCTTTCTTTGTGAAATGAGTATTAAGAGTCTGTAATTAGCTGCTATTATTTTTATTACTATTTCATTCAATAGGAATTTACATGAAAAAAAATCAAGCTTGTTGAATCCATCATATTATAATCTATTGGCAATTCTTTTTATGCACTTTTTGAAAATCTTCAATTAGCATACTGAAACACATTTGCACGTTTAATGTTTACAGAGAAAAACGAGATTTTTAGACAAAGAAAATGGACAATAAAACAGAAACTATGATATGCTCACCTTCAATTATGAAAGCTTCTACTTCCTGTCCCTTAATTTGCAATTCTTGTTCAATAGAATCAAATGAAATCTCTGGAGTTGTCTCAGCTAACTGCATAAAACTTAACAGTCGCATTTTGCGTAAATTTTGATCATGGTTTAAACCTTGACTTGTTACAAATTCCTTATGTTCTTTATAAAACTTCAAATACACATTTAAATTTTCACTAACAAATATATTTAACAGATCGTGAATGAGCTGACCCTTAAGAATATGAACCGGTTTAAGTGCTAAAAGAGGATCCAAGAGGAATGTGTTAGGGTCAGCAATAGCTGAAGTAATACAACGAATAGCATCATCCCTCGCATGTGATGCAGTTTTGTCTGTGTAAGTCCCCAAGAGCTCAATCATCACTTTTGCTGCTTGTTCACTGAAATTGAAGAAAAAATACTAATAAATAAAAACAAATATATCAAAAGACTCCAAACCCAAGTTTTTACCCATTTTAGCAAGGTTTTAAATAGAGTCCGACCGATTAATCAGCTTAATGGCAATTAACAGGAAATGGATTCCTAATAAAATATTTAAAATATCAGTACCAAATTACTACTAGTCCAATAAGTTGAAATTTTACACAAAAATGAAGTGTGAAATAGGAGTGAACTGGTAAAATTGTGTCAATCCTATATGTCAAAACAAAAGCCAGCTTGACTAAATATTTAAAGAGTTGGTAAAATTTAATTTTCTAGATTAAAGACCTTTTTTTATAAAGGTAAATAATAATAATAATAATAATATCTTTATTTCCAACAAAATCATTTTTTACAATGACAAAGAAACGTCAACAAAAAAGTGGATTACGACTTGCATACCAATGTATATAAATTATTTTAATATTAGACACAAAAATTTACAGATTAAATTTTTTTAAAAAATTACAAATGGCACTAAGATCTCTATACTTATCTTAAACTTAAAATATTGTAAATACAATAAAATAAAATAGATACAATAAAAAAACTTTTGGTAATGGTAATTAAAATTCAAATTTAAATGAATAAAAGCACTTACTCTGCAAGTACCTTATCACAGCCTTGCGGAACATATTAGTACTTGCAGTACTTGATATATTGTTTGGTAGTGACTTAAAAGCTTTTATAGCCTGATAGTAAGGGCCCCTTTCGAAAAAGGTTAAGTTGTGTGAGGGTACACTAAGACCATGTCTGTTTCTAGTTACAACCGTCATCGATTCAGAATAAAAATCTATGTTGGTATAGAATAGATGAGGATTTTTTTTTACAAATATTACCAGTGCCAAGAAATATAGTGATGGTACTGTTAAAATACCCAGACTACTAAAATGAGGTTTACAAGATGTTTGAGGATGCAATCTGAGAATACATCTGATGATACGCTTTTGTGTTTTAAATATATTATTAGCATATTTTGAGGAACCCCAAAATACAATACCATAGCTTATGATGGATTGCACACAGGCGAAATAGAAAATGCGAATACTCTCTATGAAGAGTGAATTTCTAATTCTGCGTATTAAAGCGCAAAAGCTATTCAACCTAGATTGAAGAACCTGGGTATGAACCTCCCAACTCAAAGTCGGATCAATGATGACCCCCAGAAACTTGATGCTGTTAAGTTCAGGGATAGATTTACCGTTCAGTTTAACATATAAAGAGTAGCTTTTTAATGATGTTTTTTCAAATGTTAGTAGACCAGTCTTGTCGGGGTTTAAAGTTAGGCAATTACTCTGGCACCATCTCTGCATTTGCTCCGCTGCACTCGAACATCCCCCAGACAACTCCGCCACGGAGCCATATCCCAGCATTACGGATGAGTCATCTGCATACTGACACACCAGCCCTGAGGGAAATCCATCCTTGAGGCTGTTCGCATACAGCAAAAACAAAATGGGACCCAATATTGAGCCTTGAGGGACACCTTGCCTCATTTCAATAGCCTTTGAGAAATATTGCTTGCCATCCTCAGTGACACAGACACACTGTTGTCTTTCTGCGAGATATGAACTTAATAATGCGGCACTTGCTCCTCTCAGTCCATATGCCTCTAGTTTGGCCATCAATAGCTGGTGATCAATGGTGTCGAAGGCTTTCGAAAGGTCGAAGTATAAGCCTGCGACTTTTTCATTCCTGTCTACCATTTCTGTAATGTAGGTTATTGCTTTAAAAACTGCCATTTCTGTAGATCTACTTGGTCTAAAGCCATATTGGTTGTCGCTTAGGATATTGTATTTATGTAAAAAACTCATTAATCTTGTATATATTGCTCTTTCAAAAACCTTTGACATCGATGACAATAGTGACACCGGCCTGTAGTTGCTTACTTCATGTGGTTTTCCTTTTTTAAAAATAGGGACTAATTTTGCCTCTTTCAGCTTTGCAGGGAAAATAACAGATATGAAACTCTCATTCATTGTATTGACCAATGGAGTACAAACAAACTCGGCTGCATATTTCAAAATGCATACTGGTATCTCATCAAGTCCGGCAGAAAATTTGATTGGAAGGTCCATCATAATTCTGTATAATTCAGATTCATCTACAGGTGTGAGAAATAGAGTTTGGTTCTGACTAATTTTAGGTTGCTCTTTTGAGCTTAAATGAGTATTGACAGGTGTGTTAAAGTGCTTGCTGAACAGTTCAGCAATAACCAAGGGATCTTCTGTAGTCCCCTCTAACCCAGAACTTAATGAGATTTTAGCATGTGATGTTTTTTTGTTAGTTTCAACCTTAAATATATTCCATGCTGACTTAACCTTATTATTAGAATTAGATATTTTATTATCGTTAACACATTTCTTATAATTTAATATAAACTTTCTATATTCTTTTCTTTCTGCTTTATATTGATTATAGATGACCATATTATTTGTTTGCCTATACCAAACATAAAGGTCCTTGATATAAGCAGAGTATTCTTTTATTTCAGCACTTACTCAATTCTGATGGGAATCCTTGGATCGGGAAGTTGTAATTGGAAAGGATATATCAAAGTAATAATAGAATATGTTGAAGAATGTTAAATATTTTTCATCGACACTTATGGCCTGAAATACTGCCTCCCAGTCCTCATTTCTTAGATAGTTAGTAAATGCGGTTATATTTTGATGAGTGAAAAAGAGTTTTCTAATAAATTTCTGTTTACTTACTTGTCTTGGAATATTAAAATTTAAGATTTGACCATAGTGATCAGAGATATTTGTTATGTATATAGAACAGTTTAACAAATCCTCATCCAATATATTACTGAAGATGTTATCAATCTGTGAACTAGAAACAGCAGTAATCCTAGTCATTCCTTCCCCATGGGGCTTTAGGCTATAACTAGAGAAAAGATCTAGCACAGATGAAGTATTTTGATTGTTCTGGGCAAAATTTATATTAAAATCTCCACCTATAATAATGTATTTATTAGGACAGTATATCTCATCTAGTAATTCTGTAATTTTTGAGAGAAAGATATTGATATCTCCATTTGGAGATCTGTAAATACTAATAAATATGTAATTTGTTTTATTAAGTTTTATCTCGGATACAGAAAACTCACAGTCTTTTCCAACTGGTGTGCTGTCACTTATAATATTTGAGATTATCAAATGATTTTTTGAATAGATGGCGGTACCCCCACCCCTATGTGCTGTTCTTGCAGAGTAACTGGTCAGACTGTAATGATTAAAATTTAAATTTACTATATCTATCCCTGCGTAACCAATGTTCTGAAATAAAAAATACATCTGGCTTTATAATAGAAAGAACAACTTCTAATTCTAGGTGTTTTTTGTTTACACTTTGTATGTTTAGATGAAAAACTGAAAATGAATCTGGTTCTTTACTTCCTTTAGGTTCACTTAGAATCACGGTGTTAGTTTTTTCAATTATATTTTGTATAGCTGACTTACTGCTACAGCTGTTTAGTTTTTGTCTAAAAAATTTCGCCCAAGAGCAAAATTAAATCTTTCATATGCAGTTCCTCTTGGCCAAAAGGTTTCACTGTACACAATGTCTTTAAATTCTGGTTTTACACCTACCATGTACCTTAGTTTATTTGATAATTGCTTCTTTGGTTGGCATTGCTTTACTTGTACATCTTCAGGAGAGGCTCCAGTATGTTTAATTACATGGTTTTTCACCACTTCTTCAGTTACTCCTTCCTTTATTTTGGATAAAAATAGCCAAATCTTCTGATCTCCACTTGACTTGGTGGATTCAAATTCATTTTCGCAATCTCTTGTGCCGTAGCGAATGTTTTTCCTAAAATTTTTCTTTCCATCACTTTTTTTGCTATCATTTTCTTGCCGATTTTGACGTTTTTGTTTTCGTGACTGATATTTCTCAAATCCATCATCAAAACTGCTCTTCACACTTTCTGCCGACGGTGTTGCCGCTTCCTGCGATGTTTTTAATGTATTAGTTGATACCTGATAAATTTTCTCTGTTGATACGTCAACTTTTGCGTTATTGAACGTTGTTGGTGCCAGTTTCTGGTTGCTAACTTCACTTGCTTTCGTGCCTTCGGTTTTTCTCCATAGAGGGCAGTCGCGGTTGACGTTGACACTGACAGTTTTCTCACGTGCCGGAATTACCTGATCTGGGAGAAGCTGGAGTTGATCATGGCAGGGTTCATCGTTTTGACGTTCAAATTTATTACTCAATTTTGACGAGGATGTTTTTTGTTGCGCAAGTTCTTGTTCCAAGTGTTTTGTCCTTTCTAACAGCAGACGAGTGTTTTCTTTTAGAATATTACTTTTATCTCTGGTTTCCTCAACTAATTTTTTAACAACTGGAGCTTTTCTGAAGAAATTAGTTTCTCATTTTCTCTTTCTATTAAGTTTATTTTTGTTAACAAACGCGTGATTTCAGCACCTTGCTCTGCAATTTTATCGTGATGATCGATGTTTTGATCTTTTCCCGACAATTTTTGTTTACAGCATAGCAATCTCGTTTCGTCGAGTATTTGTATTTTGTGGACTTTTCCTGTGAAATCTCTTAATGCACAGGAACGGTGAAAGAATTTCCCACACTCAATGCACACCATGTAACTACAGGGGCGCGTTTTACAACATTCAAAGAACGTTTTAATCGCACTCGCGTTATTTTGATCTTCACTTGTCGCCATCTTGAATTTACAATAATAAATATCATCATTGATTTTTTACAGATTATATAAATAAATATACAAAAAATAAAAAATAAAAATATTAAAATATATTAACAAATAAAAACAAAATTTAAAAAATGGAGAATTGAAGGAGAAATATTGTTGTATATACCTATATTGATATCTATGTATGAATGTATGTTAAATCTTGACAAAAAAGTTGTGGGGATAAAAAATATATATTTGTTTCAATCTGAACGATTATTTTGTTAGACATATAAATAAAACAAATTCTTATTTATGCATTCTCTATATAACTATTCCCGAGGCTATTCGAATAAATAAACAGAATATATACAAAATAAATATGAAAAAAATCAGTAACTTGTAAAGTAATCTATCACACACATGTAATACAATTTATATATACATATATGTATTTGGCAATAGTTTATAGATACTGTATAAATTGTAATAATACAAGAGTTTCATTATTTATGTATTTCACTTATATACTCTACAGGATTCATCATTCCAAGTGGTATAAAATAAAAGGTCTTACAATACACATTATAAATTACGTACAAAGTCAGTGTGATTACAGGTACATTAAAAGCCACATTAGAAATATGGACATACATATGGAACTGCTAAAATTACAAAGACATTAAAAACATAAACAATATATACAAAATGCAATAGATATGCAATACACTCAACTAGGCATGCAGCAAAAATAGTCTTAATCTTTCTTTAAAGGATTTGTGTGTATAATTCCGGTTAACATTAGTAGGAATATAGATGTTAAAATAATCCATGATTCTATTCATGACATTTTTCCTCCCAATATCAGTGTCGCTCCTATTAATTGAGAGCATATTGCAAAGCCTGGAATCACGGGATGGTGCACGAAAATTACTAAGGGTAAGCAGGACAGGGCAATCAATTTTATTAGTAAGAACTTTATGTCCAAAGATTAAAGTAAGGTAAATTCTTCGGGTCTCCAGACTGTCTATATACAATAATTGCAGTCTTTGCTTGTGTGAAAAGAAGTGTTGATCTATATTTAGTTTAAAAAGGAAAAAATTTACAAATTTTGATGGAATGCATTCGATTCTTTTAACGTGGGTTTTGTAAAATGGGGACCAGATGGTAATGAAAGCTCTGGGTAATGGAAATAGGTAATGCCCTTGTAGCAGAACTTTCTTCATAATGAAATGTTTCACTTTATCAAGAAAAGTGACACGTATTAATATTTATAATATATATTATAACTCTCTTGTCATGATGCACATGATTTAAGATTGGTTTTCTTACATCCACCAAAATACCTTTACAAATTAAATTATAAAAAATATGGAATCTGGAAACATAAATACAAAGTACTAGTTGAATTATAAACTTATCTAAAAATAACCTTGCTGGTTTTTGAATCTGTTCTTTTTGCAAATACTTTTCTTAAAATTTAGATAATTAAATGTTATATATATTTTATTGTTTTAAAGCACAAACACTTTTAGATTTAAAATGAAGTTTTTAACTGTATTTCCATCATAATGCAACTAAATGTACACTTTCATTATAAGAGTTTTAACTCTATATGCACTTAATACATTTATTAAAGAAAATAAATCCCTTATAATAATAATTTTCTGTTATTTTATACCAAAATTTTCTAAAATGAAACAATAATTCTGTAGATACCCGGACACTACACTGTCAGTAAGTGAGGAATTGTATTGAATCCAATTACACAATCTTTTGTTTCTACAACATTATGTAAAATATTCACTATTTGACCAAAAAAAAACAAAACTGACTGAATCATTCATTAATGTTATTACACAAAGTGTTAAACAACTATAACAACTACAAACACACAGAATACCTTTTGAAACATTCCATTCACTCAACGTTAAAAAAACAATATTTTTTTAAAATTTTGAAATATATAACTATAACAACTACAAACACACCGAATACCTTTTGAAACATTCCATTCACTCAATGGTAAGTAAACAATATTTTTTTAAAATTTTGAAATTGTTAATAAAAATGAACAATTAAACCAAGTTAGTAAATTATAATGTTAAATCATGAAACTGTTGTTGTAAAATTCCTCTCTGATGGTTGTTAAGATTTTTATACATATGTATACAGTCGACCCAATAACACAAACCACTTGTATAGCCCCTCTCTGCAACTGAACAGTATAGAAACCCTTCAAATGTTGCAAAGCTTATACTTCAGAGAAAGACTTGTCACACAATTTCCCAAAATATATTTTTATATCAATCTGCTTTCAACAAACACACCAAGAAACCAGATGAAACATCTCTCAGGGAAAAGTACATATTCTAAGTTTCTAACTTCTTAGGGATTACTAAAAAACCAGTCTTCCTCAACGTAAGGTATATTTAAACAAAATTTTGTATTTACTGGTTATTTATATTTGAAAGACCCAGTCTTTACTTATAAAGATACATTTAATTATATAACTAACCTTTGGTTGCTTTTAATTAAAACTTCATGTAAAAGTCTGTACAACTTCTGTAATTCTTCATTTGAAAGTGAACACTGACTAAACTGTTGTTTTAGTTGATCAATGTCATGGAAGATAGACTTAATTTGATCAGTTTGTTTTGCAATCTGAAGCAAGTGGAAATATACTGGATATCTCATAGGTGACCTCTCATCCAGTGACTGATATAACAACCATAGACTGGAAAAAAATATGAACCAATAAGAAAATCTCTATAAAAGTATTCATTCATATTATATACACATTGTTTGACTCACGCTCTTAAACAAACTTCTCCAAGTTTCTGGCCACGTGCCTTAGTCAATTTCTCACAAAAAGCCAGAATTATATTTTCTGCTCGTTCAGGAGAAACCTAAAATATATCAAATACTGGAATATTAAACCACAAACCAAATTCAAGACTGTCAAATATAATTCAAATCCATTTTCAACTATCAACATAAAGGCAAATTGCATATTATATTTTTAATACTTTTTGGTATGTGTGCTAGGGTGAACCAATATAAAATAAAATGAACTGCTACATCTTAAAATGAAGAGATATGGATTCGCACAAAATATTTTCAAGTGGTTCTGTGGATAATTTAGATAGTAAGACATGCTGAAACTTCAAGAGGGAGCAAATAAAATTTATGAGGATTGTTGTTTTTATGCAAAATCAATATATTGGCCTTAACCCACAACTTCATAATTTCACTATGTAGGTATATATAATACAGTCTATATATACATATAATTATTTGGCAATAACTTTATACAAATCCGAAACATTGTATTTATTTCATTTTTTTTTTTTTGGTTTATTTATTTATTTATTATTGTTATTCTTATTTATTAATTTTTTATGTATATTGTATATAAAAAATAAATTATGTTCTTCAATATTTTCTTCCATAAAAAGATGGTTTTATTCCAAGAAATGGAATTTTACTGAATACCTATTTAAACAATTTATTAGGCTGTCATTTTGTTTTGTCATACAGGATTCACGCTAAAAATTTACCAGTCCCTGTTCCACACTTGAGTGCAAAGTTTTAAATCAATTGAATAAGTAAGTAGTGTTTTGGCACTGAATTTTTAAATATTTTATTAAGCAACCATCTTCTTCTGCCACATAATGGTTTTATACAAAAAAATTAGCAGATTATTCCTATAACTTTTTAACTAACTTGTTTTTATGTGCAAATTTCGAAGTTCATCTGATAAGTATTTTCCTAACAATGATTGTTTTTGTCTTGTGAAGCCACCATTTTGTACCGTCATTTGGATGTTTACCAATAGTATATATAAGTATAGTATATATAAGTGGCAAAAAGAACATTTTTTTCAGGGTCATAATGACCCTGAAATGCAAATATCTGCAAAAATCTCAGAGGGTAATTTTTTTACAATTACAATACTTCCCTCTTACCAGGGAAGTAAAAAGTTCATTTCTAGACATATTTATCATTTTAATCAATGTACATAATCTTAGCTACCATTCTTTTATACTATAATTACATTATGTATACAGATATAAATTCACCTAACTACATGAAGCATCTATATGTGCATAAGTACTAAATGTGTATTAGTTTTAACTTACTTAGGATACAATACAAAAAAAAAACAAATGCTATAAGTCAGTTACATGCAAATAGTTTTCAAACAAAAACCTTATACATTTCATTCTAAATCGCTTTTTGTTACTGTTGTTTTTAATATCACCTACTAAGAAAATTAAAATATTTTGGACCAATATGATAGTTTATAAAGCTTAGATTAAGATTATTAAGGCTAGAAGATAGCTGATGAAAATTAAGCACTTTAGAGTTAATCAGGAACAACCTGGTAATAATTAAGCTAAAACAATAAATCACAATGTTGATTAAAAGATGAAGTTGTGATTTATATTATATAGGGCGAAATCTGTCACGTTTTCATAACCACGCAAGATGCATTTAATATGTGAATGGTGCATAGGTTAACTTGTTAATAAAATGTTACCAAAACAAAACAAAAATAGGGCTATTCCAAAGATAAACTTAAAAATAAATTACAACATGCACAAATTGTTATTAGATCAAACATTATAATTTTAAAATTATACAGTAACATACTTACAAGCACCATTATAGAAACAATATCGTTTAAAACTAGTTCAACTTCAGCTTCATTGCCCTCTTTAAAACAAGTGTCGCAGACTCCTATGATTTTGTGCAAGTCATCCTCAATACCTTTGGGAGATCTTTCCTCTGATATTTCAGCCCCCAAACTTTTTAAATAAGCTCGTAGTTCTTGTGTCTAAAGAAACATCAACGTATTGACCAAATAATTGCTATGGAACTTCATCATATTTTTTACAGATAAAAAGAAACATACTGGATACATGGTTTCAAAGAGTTTCAACTAAACAGCAAAGAACAATAATTTATTTATAGGGTAAATTTAAACCATGCGGCAAGTTACAAATATAATACAAATCGTTACCTGATCTTCTAAAGCAATATCAATGAATACCGGCGGTACTTGCATTTTGGTAAGTTAAAGAACTTGCCGATTTCCGCAGTTATTTGAATTTTTTTCGAGGAAAAAGAACTTCAATGGAAGTAAAAAGGAAACTAGAAAACTTCCTTCAACTCCACAACCTCAAGAGTTTGACATTAACAACTTTGACGTTGACGTTACCTTTGACACTCTCGCGGTCGGTTCACAGCTGTTTAACATTAGAGATGTGATTAACAGCCACTTTTATGCTGCCGGTATACCTGTGACAGCGACCAAACGATCACTGGTAACTTATCACCGGCTCAAGTCGCTGTTTAAAATAGCTATTAGCAGACACGTCGCTGTACGTCAGTCCATTGCTGCGTTATTTATTATTTTAAAGAAAGTAACATCATTCATTATGAGATTTTGGTAGTACTGGATGATAATATGGTGATTGAATGATGAATGTTTTTTAATATAGTAAAATTATGTATTTATGTTTAAAATAAAAATATGATTTAAGGAAAAAGAAAATTTAATATTTATATAAATGTAACGAAATGTAATTTCTTTAAATTACGTTTAAAAAAACAAATATCTAACTTTAGCAAAGTACGAATAAAACAAAAATTAAAAATATAGTTTATATATTTTGTGTTCTTTTAAGCTATAAACTTGGGGTGAGCGATCCCGTGATTTTTCGGTAACATCGTTATCAGTTACCGTGATTACTTAATCGCCGTTCTTTTAAACAGTGACCGTGATCACAGTTTGTCTAATATCAAAATACCATTATTATTGCAAAGATGGCGGCGACTTTCTAGTAACTGACTATTAAATCACCGTTACTTTTAACCACGGCGACGCGACATTCTGTTAATGTTGTATTAAAATAATTTTATTGTTACCAAAAAAAGATTTTTTTGTTTCTACTATGGAGAATACCTCTGAAATTCTATGATCGCTCTCGATTTTGACGTGTCAAATGAACCTCATATTGATACGTAAGTTTTTTTTGATGACCATTTTGTAGATTTACAAAAATATATATATACCTACATTTTTATTATTATTGATTTTTTACATAGAGTATTAGAATTAACAAATTCTGAATAATAAGTTGTGTTTTTATATATTTTTTTATATTTAAATGTTTGAAATAAATTTATGAAATCTACTGATATTTTTGTCAATTTCCTGATTTTTTTTTGTGAAGGAATCTACTGCTAAGGTAACAATCCATCTGAAATTCTGTAAACTACAGTAGTGCAGTGCAGACCACGGTTGGCAAGACGTATCGGGCCTAATCGACTGCTGATTGCACCGTTCTTCGGTCGCCGTCGCCAGTACAATAATTGAGTATTGATTATTTGAAAGCCTGAAAAAATAAAATCAAGGTTTAACGATCGCCGCTACTTTAGGATCCCGGTCACATTTTTGAAATCAGGGTGATGAAATTAAAACCTCTACTAAAATCTCATAAAAAAAGACTTAAAGATATATTAAATACTAATTTAAGAAATCTTTAAGCGCTATAAAAAAGTTACTTGAACACACAAATCACGAGATTTAGACCAACTTCTACACGTGTAACAAACAAAACTTAAATTCTAACCTAGTACAAATAAAAGAAAATAAAAATATATTTTCTACTGCTTTAAGATTTAACATCGTAGTTTAAGTTTTTATTACAAAAATCAAAAGAAGAAAACAAGAAAAAACAAGCAACAAATAAAACTAGAACTCTAGCCCGCCGGAATCTGACGTTGCCACAGTTCTTTTCCTTGTACAACAGAACCGTTTTTTAATTTATTGTTTTATTATTTAGTATGGCTTTAATGATAGTTTTGTCGACGAACCTGATGTTAACGGGACATATCTATCTAACAGTTGTAACGAAGTTACTAAATTTTTGGGGAAAGTATGCATCGTACGTCGTTTTAAAAACCATATCTTTTTTATTAATTGTAGTAAAAAATATGTTTCTTTCAGGTAATTAATCAGTAAAATACGCCCCTTAATTATACATGAAAAACACATTGCGCAGCGTGCGAAAAATCCCGTGAATTTGCTCGGGAATAATTTAAAATACGGCGCTAACCAAGGACATGGAAATAACATAGACCCAGTTGTTTACATTTTGGAGAAATCCAACATTAACCCTGGTTTGCCAAACCGTTACTGTGGCCAGATTATATTATATACACTATTGTCTAAATAAACAAGGAATTCCAGAAATTCCCAGTATAAATTTCCTTATAGAATATTTTAAAACTGATAATTAAATAGCTTATTATAAATACTCAAACCGAATCTGTTTTAAATGTAATTTAAATCTTCTGCAATTATTATTCCTTATTTCAAGAAATAAAGCCCAGAATTATGGGCAACGTCGGAATTCTACCTTTTTCGAGTATACTACAGATTTCTTTCGGGATCATTCGGAAGACGCCGAAGACGGCCGTAGTCATTCATGATTTCGACCTATTTAATGCGCGGTGTTGTAATTGTTCTAGTTGGTGAAAAAAAAGTGTTTTTCAGAAATCCAAATGTTTTGTGTGGCTATTTTCAAGAATCTGTTTAAAAACCTTAAGAAAATGGTGCGAACTTGTTTTATTTGCAGAAAAAGAAACGATTTAAACCCAGAAGTTTGTTTTCGAAGGTAAGTTAGGTTAAGTCATACCAGTGCTGTAGTTGAAGGGTAAAATCACCGTCTAATAGCGTTCTTATATTTGCAAATGAAGTATTGTTTTTGTATTGCACATTTCCGTTGGGCTTGAATTAATTTTTTATAACTTCAACTTATCTATAAAGTCGAAGACATTGATGATAAACGGAGTACAGCGTTTTGCTAATTTATATATTTGTGAAAAGTCTCAAATATTCCTCTAAAATGTATCAAACCACCTTTTTTGAGGGGTTAATAAACAACATAAATATACTATTTGTTAAAGCATAGGTACTAAATTTTAATTGAGAAAGCTGTAAGACCCACTATTTTATGTTGTCATTAATTACTCCACGATGGTTTGCATTTTGGATGAAATTTTCAAGGAATATTTAGGGTAGTTGGAGTTCTCAAATAGCAAGCATATACAAAAAATGAAAATAGCGCAATAGCGTTACTTTTCAATTTTTCATTTACTGTAGATTTTCTTTAATGAATTTGAAATGCTTTAATTTATTGCCTAAAAATCTGGTTTTTAAAAACAAGTAATCAGAAAAGTAAATAAATATCATCCTGAGGTACATTATCCCAACTAGGGAAAATCTGTTTTTATCAGGTGATTTCGGTAATATAAATAATAATATAATATATTATAATGAATGTTAAAAATATTAAACATCTTGGCACAAAATATTTATATTGTCAATAAGTGAAATGTATAGGGGGGAAGGTGGATGGTGGGGAAAAAAGGGGGTAAATTGAAGGATAAATACTGTAAAGATATTGTTTTTCATAATATGGTTTTTGTGGTTTTTAGGGACACGAAGTTCAATTTTGTATTCATATTAATATTGGGCCATGTTTATTGCTGATTTTCTGTGAATATGAATAGATCCAATACATGTAAAGGTGGTGCATTTTTATATAATATTACTTGCCGCGAGCCTGACAAACTTTTAAAAGTAGTGGACCCAAATTTTTACCTAACCTCGCGTAAATGGAACTAAAATGTATTGGAAAAAGAGTGAAATCAAAATGTTTTGAAAAACAAACCCGATTTCAAAAAATAGGTTGCATTAAAAAGTGATAAATTATATTTTATTACATATTTCCTATGAAGTCGGTGATAAGCTGATAAAGAAAGGTATTAAATAAGCATTATACTCTTGGTATATACATCAAAACACAAAGTGGGTCCATGTAACAAAATAGTTTTATCTTCATCTTTAGTAACAATAGTAATAAGAACTCACCCTGTTATTGGTTGTATTTTGTCTTGGAAATGCTTGTTTTTTAATGACTAAGCTTATTGCTAATAATAAATATTGCCACATGAACCATAAATATGTCTTTTGCAGGCACGTAGCCAGGATTTCAGTTCTAGAGGGATCCAACCCTGTCAAAACCAATTCAATGACAAAAAAATTAATAAGAAGAATGCTTTTTTTCACTTGTTGCTAGTCCCCCTGCAAGTACAACAAAATATGAAAAAAAGTTGTAAAAAACTAGTTATTTGCCAATATCTATTAAAACATTATTTTTGCAGGTAGAGCATTTATGAAAATGTAAAAAATTATAGGTATATCTTGAGCAAATAGGATATTGGCGACTTTTGCTTAATATTTTTAGGTTTTATATATTTAATAGTATTTTAATAAATAAGCTAAGTCACTTTGTTAATATCGAGGTTAATGTGGTGTTATCTTCCATAGAGGGTCTGGAACCATATTGCTACATTAAAAATCTGGATTTCTTTAATCATAAATGTATTCACCTTTTTTTTAGTACTTTCTCGAAATTCTAAAACTACTTTTAATGAGCGTTTGCCTAAAAGTTTTTCTTTTTTTGAGAATTCTAAATATTCCTCACTGTCAAAATCGAATATTTTTTGGAGGTAATTTTTTTCAATTCCCAAAGGTAAATTCAATAATTTTCTTATTCCTTAAATCGTGTTTTGTATACGTAAAGATAAGAACTTCAAAATTGTGTGAAAATGGATCACGAAGAGAAATTTTCAGCAGCTACCATATATTCTAAGTTTAATAATAATAATTTTTGTCGGAATTATCATAAATTTGGTCTCGGCACGCAGTCGCAATTTTGCTTATGACAGGAGATTTTTGTGGAAGAAAAATGAAATTTATTTTCCTATCGATTTATGTTAGAAACTGTCGTACTTACGAAAAAATCATTAGGTGCGTCTTTGTTTAGGGTAGCCTTTCTTAATTTTTTACATTTACATATTTGCGAAACTTCTTTGCAATCGCAGAATGTCTAACAGTGTAAACTTGGGCTTGTTAAAAAACCCGTCAAAAATTTAGAATTTCAAAAAAGAGCCTGCTCCCTAATTTTCCTGAGCTTCGAGTTAAAAAAATAGCTGTAGTAAGCAGGGCCAATACGGAACTGCTATCAGCAGTTATTGGAATTCTACTTTCGTAGGTTAAATTATGTAAAAACTCATAAATATTTTTTGGGTTGGGGGCGGCGGGGGGGGGGGGCCCGGACCCCCCCCCTAGACTACGTGCCTGGTCTTTTGTCACAGATAATTATTGATACAATTATATTAAATCAGTTTGTTGCTAACCTAAAGTTTTATATATATATATATATATATATATATATATATATATATATAATGAAATATTAAATTAATATGATGTTACTTTTGTTTTGTCGATAATAATAGTTGTTTGTTATTATATCAAACTGTTTATAAATAAATTATACCAAACTTTTAAACTTTGTTTTATTTTTATAAACCTTGTTATTTAAATTTGTATAAAAAAAAATTAAGTTTCAAATATGCTGTAACATATTATACAGGGTGCTTCAGAATCATCAAAAAGTTTCGATGATTTTATTTTTTAACATCTTGCATTTTAATGCATTTATTTACTTTTTTTATTATTGATTTGTTGATAAAAGTTGGTGGTTCAAAAAAAATATTTTTGATAGTAATAAACTTTAGATCAGGATGTTCAAAAAAGTGGATTTCACTAACAATTTCAAAAAAATAAAATTTTTCTGACAGTAGTTTTATAAAAAATCGTAAATATAAACTGAGTAAAATTTTTTAAATTATAGTTATGGAGATATTTAAGGTCAAACAGCAAAAAAACATTTTTCTATTTAAATCTTTCCTTAGCTATTACTAATATGACATAACTAATACTAAACCTTTATTTACGATTTTTTACGGCCGCGGCAGTCACAAAAATTTTAATTTTTGAAATACAATTTTTCGTATTTTTTGAATGCCCTGTATATCTGACTTAAAGTTGAATATTGTGAAAACTATTTTTTCGACAAAGACACAAGTTTTATCAAGAAGAAAGTTTTTCAAGAAATTGATAATAAAAAAGTTTCCCATTCAGTGCAGACTTTTCCACGACATAATATCTAAATTAATTGTTTTCAAGTGATTATTAAAACTCTCACTTTTACAATGTGAAGTCGTTCCTGTTCATCTTAGAACAAAAAAACTGCCGTATCCACCAAACTAATATTTGGGCTCAAAAAAATATAGCAAATAATACATTATCTCAAAAATAGCTACGCCACTGGTAAGCCTCGCGAAGTTATTTGACAGCGTTGCAATTTTCACCGCAAATTATTCTTTATGCGATCAGTCCGTCTTTTTTCCACTCACACAATAACAAATTGATGTTTGATTCTATTTATTTAATTTTTATGAATGAAATGCGGGGTCTATTTCTTTTTGACGTCATTGGCGCTAACCAATATGGTATACCATCAGGTAGTAATCACGTCGCTCGGCATGACGGCCGATTCAAGCAGCGCGACTACCACCTCTGACCGTCGCGACAATTGGAGGGGTCAACAAATCATTTAAAAGCAGCAGCGTTAATTCGCCACTCTCGAGTCGGTGGAGTTCCACAGGCTCGAAGGCTATGGTCGACAACACGGCTCCGAGGCAACTTTTACTGGGACCTAATAGGGTGACCAGCCAGTGTCATCTCCCCACTACCCTCAGCTGTCGCGACGCACTGCCATACCGCCAGGATGTATATAGATATAGGAACATATAGGACCAGGATCGAGGCCCGTATGGCGGACTGGTCGTTACCGGCATGTCTTTTAAACATACGTTTACACTGACATGCCACAACTAGACTCGACAGACATTCGAAAGTGCCCATATTAATAGTTCTTGGTAAGTAACCTGGTAAGGTATCGCAGTGTAACTATCCCACACCAGACCGCGCATCCTGCGTATGCGCATTATTGAGTGGGAACCAGCGTTGGCTCTGTATTGTCGTACTACCGTTCTTCAGAGAGTTTACCGTAATGTTATATCCGATCTTAATTCCGTCTCGACCTCCGTCGTTAGGTAACCGCTTATCACCGTCTCTTTCTAATGCAGACGTTCTCACTCCCACTCATCAGGGTTTTCATTTTATTTTGTTACGGCTTAGGTTATATTGTGATTTGATTGTGTATTGAGCTAATTAAAGCTAGCACAAACATTATGCACAATGTAAATAAAGCAAGAATGCAGATACGAATGAAATGTAGGACATTCGTTTGATGCAAGCAGGGTTCGGGCTTATCCAATGCCGGTTAAAATTTTCAAAAACTAAATTCTGTTTTAGTGCATTTGCAGTTTGGGATTTGCATTTTCTCCGTGAAAGCGCGGGGTAGTGAAATACGTAGTAGCGATTAAATAAATTATTTTATGAAATTAATTTATTATAAATTAATTTTTTAGCTTTTTTACATCAGTCAAAAAAAAAAAAAAAGATCTAACCTGCCATAATCAAGGCCATGTAATTGTGTTTTAAATATCTCGCTGCGTTTTTGGATAGCCTTTACTTTTTTCGCGTTACTGTAAGGCTGGAATTATTACAGTGCTGTTAAAGTTCCTGTTTAAGTTATCTCACCCTTAAATGGAAAAATGAAATTATTAATCTTTTGTTAGGCCTAACAGGAGCTCAAATAGAAGCTAACATGTCACTGAAGCTAACAATAGGGTAAACTAACAAATGTTTTTTGCAATTACTGAAAGGAGCGTAGCCGTGACCTTCGCAAGAAAAGGTGTTGTTTTCGGTTTTCAGTGGCGTATCCAATTTGATTTTTACTTTGAAATTTAGAAAGGAAGTTGAAAATTTGTGACCCCAAACTTTTGAGGAAGTGGTATGATTAAGGTAAGGACTAAATTAGACAAGCCGATAAATGTGATACGTTATTTCGGCAGTCAATTTAACGTTTTCACGATGAATTGGTAATTGATGAAAAACTGAAATTAATATTTTTGTAGTAACCCAGGTCCCGCAGGGTATTTACGTTCTAAAAAAAGGCCGGAAACCCACTAGAGATTTAAATAAATTAATTTAAAAAAGTAATAATAATAAATAAATAATATTGAATAAATTTGAAAAGTCAGAAATTAAACTTAAATTGTAAAAATTTAAGTCTCGAATAGTTGATTAAACCTTCGCATCCGCTTTAAAATAAGCTCCCGACAAATTTAACGGGGGGCGGTGCTAAACGGTCGAAGCGTGTACCTCTCTCGGGGATACGAAGGGGAACCATCTCAAGAAGCTGCTGGTACGAAACGATTTCTATATATGGCAACGAAGCAGGCGACCTACGCTTTTAACTAGGCAAGGAAGAGGAAAATAATGAGAAAATTGCCTATAAAATAAACTGTAAGCTCTAGCTTATGAAGTCTTTGACTCCAACCATTTGCAGGCCGTCATAATGGCGAAATGTTTACCGAAATTTTTGAAGAATTTAAATAATTAAAATGAAACCTTACCGATTGAAAAGTACTATTCAAAAGTAAATTTTTAATTTATTAACGGGTTCCATTGTCTGGTATTCGCCGTGTGTACGTGAGAAAACGTACGATTAGTGATTAAGGCCTCTTTGTGATGTGTTACTAACTCAACAGAAATTAAGGATTATTTAAATTACCAAAAACGATTGACTCAGGGAAGTAAGTAACCTATTGACTAAACTTTTGTAGTGCAATGTTAAACCGAATAAGAAAGGCAGGTAATTATTGATCGTAAAAAAAGATTCAGTTCAACTTAACTAATAGAAAAAAAACAAAAATGTGTTTAAATTAATAGACCAAGTACCGCCCGATATGTTACCCTCAGCCGTATAGACTCCAACGTAAACACGGGTTACCTAGTGACCTAATTCTCAATGAAAGTGGCACGCAGTAAATTTTTTCTTGGATAAGATAAAGTAAATAAAATGTGTAGGGTTTTCGAAATTTTACCTGGACTAGACAGTCTGGAGCCGAAGGCAATTAAAAAAATAATATAGTGCGAGTGCAAGACAAACAAGTTGATTTAAAAAGAAAGTATTTTATTTGATAATACACATTTTAAGAAACTGGGTTTAATATAAATAATTTTGTTTTATATATTATGAAACTTACAGAAAGTCAAGCTCCCCTTGTTTAATTTAATATAATAATAGTATGAAAACAATTACATGAATAGCTCGGAACTTTACATTAAATTAATGTATTAAAGTTTAGCAATATACGCCTAGAAATAAGAAGTGTAGTTTGTAAGAAAAGTAAAAGTACAAAAATAGGATAGGAAAGCAGGATATAGTCAAAAGCAGTGTTATCGTGCGGGTCATACGATTTATCAACGACAAACTTTTTAAGTTTGTTTTTTTTATTACGTGTAATTATATCGGCATAAAATCCGGAAGATAAATTAGATAGACATATGATATTTTCATATGAAAAAAGAGGATAAACATATAAATACTAGCAGTTGCAAAAATCTTTGAGCGATGTCACTTAAAAGTCAGATTGACAAGTCAGTGACAAAATGAGTAATAGAAAACAATTTTCGGGTTTTTTGCATCCACAAGCGAAAAAAATGGTATTAAATGTAATAAAATACTACGAAAATGAAAATTTACCGGCCAATATCCAGGAGACAGTAGCAAAAGCTCTGGGAATCGGTATAAGGACTGAATGAGGAAAATTGTGCATGTAAAAAAGCATAATTTACTACCGAAGAAGATTAAGAAATGTACACGAAAAAATCCAAAGAAGGAAGACTTAAGTGACAATGTAAAAATGGATGATCGTAATGCAATTTAAGATTTATACACATCAAAAACTAATACAACCCTTCAAGTTTTAATAGAAGCTTTAAAAAATCGGGGCATACTGGAAATTGGACTAAAATCGTTGTCAAAATTAATAAAAATGTTGGGTTTTCGATATAAAAAGGACTGTAATCGAAGATTTTTATGCGAGTTACCACATACAGCAAGTCAGCGTATCCAGTTTTTAAATAAATACACGGAAAATGTTAATTCAAAATTTAGAAAAGTGGTATTTTTAGACGAGACTTGGATATTTTCTAATGGAAGTGGTTCGAAATCTTAGCAGGACGAGTCTGTAAGAAGTGTCAAGAGAAAAAAGGGATGTGGGACGGGAAAACGGTTCATCATTTTACATGCAGGTTCTTCAACAGGATTTCTCCCAGGTGCAAGTTTATTGTTTTCTTCAACATCTGAAAGTATGGACTACCGTGATAATATGAACTGGGAACTGTTTGAAACGTGGTTAAAAGAACAACTGATTCCAAATTTAGATGCTCAATCTTTAAGCAGTCTGGACAATGGATCTTATTATTCAAGAATCTTAAATAAACAACCTACTTCATCCTGGAAGAAAAGTGATCATGGCTAATAAAACAAAAACAAAATCCTTTACCCAATATGCTGAAACTAGAACTTCTTTTAATGGCAAAATCTATTAAAAAACCAACAACATATGCCGTAGATGAAATATTACGGGAAAATGGACATGAGATTTTACGACTGCCGCCATACCATTGCCAGTTTAACGCAATAGAATTAATATGGGCTGGGGCAAAATCATGTTACGAAAAACACGTGAACGATGGTCTTACATCAGATGAAGTGCAAATTGTTTGGCGAGATCCATTAAATTGTATTACGCCGGAGTACTGGAAGAAATCTGTAGAACATACGGAGAAATTAATATGAGATTGGTGGAATCGAGAACGAGTTCTAGATATCGAAATAGCACCAATGATCATTGCTCCATTTGAGGACGACTCAGAAGATGAGGACTTTAAGTGATGATGATATCTTTCAATCTATAATACTAAAAAATTATATTAGCCTTTGACGTGTATAAATCATAAATTGCATTATGAATATCCATTTTTGCATTGTAACTGAAGTCTTTTGCCTTTGGATTTTTTTGTGTACATTTCTTAATCTTCTTCGAAAGTAAATTATGTTTTTTTCTCATGCACAAGTTTCTGTACATTCCTTATACCGATTCTCAGAGCTTTTGCCACTGGCTCCTGGTTATTAGCCAGTGAACTTTAATTTAAAAATTTCACCATTTTTTTGCTTACTTTTTTAGTACATTTGCAATTTTGTAGGCAATAAATAAATAATTATAGAATATTTGTTCCAATTTTAAAGCGTGTTTACAATAAGTAATTTTTTTTATTAATTATAAGGCAAAATTTGATATATTAAAATCGGTAAAACCGCTTTACCAGACACTCGGAGCTAACGAAAAATACAAAATAAAATGAGATGAAGAAATCGGATAAGTAGTTTTTTAGCTATGCCGCGAACAGACAGGCTGACGGACAGACATACCTACAGACAGACGGAATTGAAAAAACATGTTTTCCGGCATCTAGGGACCCTTAAACGTAAAGATCTGAAAAAAATCTTACGAGGGAAGTAATAACTAATTATTTTGGGTTTTTAACAAAAGTGTATATTTTTGCAAAATAAAATTTTTTTGTTATCACAATACAAAAAAAAACAAGTTTTCTTTGCACAGGGGTGGCCCGCATTTAAATAGATGACACTGTATAAGTGGTTAGATTTTAGGTCAAGCGGGGCTCATAATTTTTGGTGATTGTTAAAAACTCTCACTTTTATTAAGTAGCTGTATAAACAGAACATATCCTGATTGTTCCACTGATTCGAACCGCCTTCCGACTTTATTAAGGCGCTTGCCATTTTGTGTATTTTTGTTTTTGCCAACCAAAAAAATTTCACCAAATACAGATTTAGCGAATTTTCTTATTTAGTCCCTCGGCATTTAATATACAAAATAATATTAAGTGGCTATCTTAATAATATTGCATAATATAATAAAAAAAAACTATTTTCTTTCTGTATATTTGTAAATAGCCCATCGAGATTTAATAGCTCGATAAAAGAATCACACAACATTTTGGTATTCATTGTGTTTTCTGATTTGATTCATAATGTTGGTGACCTTTGGTCCCGCACGATAAGACCGCATTCGAGTATACCACATTTTTAACTTTAGATTTTATTTAGATATATGTTCTTCCTAACAGACCTTTTGTATAAATGCTCCTATATTTATTCAGGAGTTTAAGTTTAATAGTATGATTATAAACTAATGTGGCATTTTTTACCATCTGTACAAAAAAACCAACAGAGAAAGAACGCATTCTGAGTGATGAAATAGAAGTTATAGTGGCTAGTTTACTCTAAGAAATATACTTGCATATAATTTAACAGCGATACCTAGACGAACCGATGGAAACACTGGCATCTCTAGCTATATTTAAACCTAAACTATAAAATGCGAGCGATTTAATATTTTCTTGTTTATTTCTTTTCGAATGTCCCTTTTTATAAGTTTATTTGAATTTAATAAATAAAATTTAATGATCTCTTTGAATAAGCAGGATGATTATTTTCATTTTAACTATGAAATTACAATAATATTCAATATTAGCATAAATCATAATGTCAATAAAACTGAAGAGAGGAAATTGCAATTACATGATTTTTTATTAAAGTAGCTCAAAATATGCTTTATTGTCTTTGAAACGAATAATTGTTGACAAAGTTAAAAAATTAGTACATTTAAGAATAAATAAAATTAATCCAAATTAATCTCACAAAAAAAACATGAAAATAATGTAAAACAAAGTAAGAACAAAACAAATACTATATGACGAATATAAAACTTAAAATTGCATAAATGCAACAAAAACACAAATTTTTATGAAAACAAAAAGGAGAACAGATACGAAATAAACTCAAGTTACTTTTTCTTAAAAGGGAGTAAATCCTTACTTTATGTTCTTTAACAGGCACAATATTGGATGATTTTATATTTAGTGTATTTCTTCTATGTTCGCAAAGTGGTCTGCAGAGCAACCCAGATTGATTTTAGATGTAACAGGATTTTAACGTTTGCTGCCATAGTTGTCAATCTACTTACTTTCACCACCTACCGACATAGTGCATGAGGAGTGAGGGGAAAGAAGGATGAAAGGCTCTGCTGCGCAACTACATTTTTAAATGGAACAAGTCCAAGACTGTCCCGAGTAATCTGGGAACATAAAAGGAATATACTAATTGTAGGAACTACGAGTATAACAAGTGATGTAAAATAAATTTGGTGGGATATTTTTAATGCATCAGACAAAACTAGGCCTACAAACGAGAAAAAAATTTTTTAATAAGCAATAATTTTGATATATTTTAATGTCATTTTTGACAAATTTTAGGTAAAATACAGTCTTTAGGGAAAATCAAAATGTGGCCTCATGGCGCGCTTATATAGTTTTTAGAAAAGGATGGAATGATCTAGGAAATTCTAGAATAATGTAAATACTACAGGGTGAAAAGATTTAAGCTTAACAGAACTTTCGTGAACCATTTTTGACACTATCATAGTCGTTACGTGGATAAAAATTAAGGTAAGTCTAATTCACTAAAATAAGAAATTATAAATAAATTCACCTAAGACTTAATAAATCTCTAGGAGAATAATGTAAATACTACAGGGTGAAAAGATTTAAGCTTAACAGAACTTTCGTGAACGATAGTCGTTACATGGATAACTCTAAAATAAGAAATTATAAATAAATTCACCTAAGACTTAATAAATCTATAACTCGTGCTAAATTCGCAACATTATATTTATTTCTGCAGAAGTCTACATAACAAAAAAAAATGTCTGGGAATATGTGTGTTGTGTATAATTGCAAAAATAGTTACAAAAATCACTTGTCAGACTATAAATATACTTGGATTCTTTATTATTTTTTTTTTATTAATTTTTCAGGCAAGTTGTGCCTTATTTCAACATATAGCAGTTACTTTTAATTTTAATTTTTGCTCAGGAGTGTGGCATTTTTAGTATTAATGCAAATCTCAAATATTTTAATTAATCTAAAAGTTATTTATACTTAGGTATCAGAAGCCTCTGTAGTTATTATGTTTTTTGTTTCCGTTTTCGTTGTAAAAGTGGTTAAATTTAGGTATTTTTTGTAATCTCTAGAAAACATTATCTTTTAATTTTTTGAAAAAAAAAAATATGTATGACAATAATAACATTTATTAAAAAAAATCGTAATACCATGTTTCTTTACTTTCCATTTACGCAAAAGCGCTTATTTTTATTTAACGATTTGGGACATAAAAGAACATAATATAACAAAATTTCATAAGAAGGCACTCATAATATAAATGTTTGTCTTAACATTTGTTCCTAATAGTTTATTTTTATGTCGAAATATAAATTTCTAAAACATTTTGATGAGCTTATTGACTGAAATTCATATGGTAAAGCTGCTCTATTAGTTTGGCATAAAATTTGTCGAAATTTATAGCATTAAAAACCAAAATATCAGCATTAAAAGGCTAAACCATTTTATCCTCCTATAGAAATAACGGATGAAACTTGTTTCGAGCGGACCAGATGGCGTCACTGCAACAACGCCCGTTCACACTAAACTGACGGAAATAAATCGCCGATGTAACTATCCTGCGTAGTTTAGGATTCTTGACAGGTTTCTGGTGGAATGTCTTGTAACAAAGTTGGTAACGCAGCCTGCAGGAAATCAAACTTCAACGTCACAGATTCTAGGATAAAAATTTGTGAAATGTTAGGTTATCTGTTTTCTTTAGTAGGAGATTGTGATTAATTGCTGATGTAACATTTTTTCACAAATTATCGTAAATTGGACTTCCTGCTAAACTTCCGTAAAGGCACCCTAAACCAGAGAATCATGTCTAAAAGAGTACAGCCCCCTTGGACTCATCCTTCGCAGGATCGGCAACCTGTTTTAAAACTTTATAACAGTTTAACTAGGCAAAAAGAAATATTTGTTCCTTTATCTGGAAAGAAAGTCAATTGGTATAGTTGTGGGCCCACCGTATACGATGCTTCGCATATGGGACATGCAAGGTAATAATAATTATTGGTCTAAACTGATGTCTAAAGCTTTACTATACTAAACACAAATAAGACTGTAGTAGTCTCTTTTATTATTTTCTATTTTTTTCTAAACGTAGTATTTCTTTAATCTCTAGTTTCTCTAATTTTTAAATATTTTATAGGTCATATATCACTTTTGATATACTTCGACGGGTTCTCACTGATTACTTTAACTATGATATACTTTATGTCATGAATATTACGGACATTGATGATAAGATTATAAAGAGAGCAAGGCAGTATTATTTATTTGAAAAATATGCCTTGGAGAAAAAGAATTTGCAGACTGTTGTAGATGATGCCGGAGATGTATTAAAAAATTTGACAATAAAGGCCAAAAAGAATACTGATCCAGATAAGGCACCCATGTATGAGAAAATTTTAAACAGGTAGGTTCTAATGCTATAACGAGTTTTTTTTAGTTTTCAATTTTCTAGCAACAATTGAAATACATTTGAAAATAGATCAGTGTGCGAACATTTTATAAAAAACTGCAAATGAGACCTTCAAATCTATAAGTTCTGGAGCCCACAACTAAAATATGTATTGGTCGCTGCTCATCTAATAAACTAACACATGATTAATTGTGACATTCTGATACTGCTTCTAGATTTTTATACTCTGAGTCGTCGGTGTCTTAGTGGTAGTAAAGGGAAATTGCAAGAAATATGTGCAAACTGATCACTGCACCTCATATCTTGGGTACTGAATCATTTTAAAAAGAAAAGTCCAATCAAGTTTCTGCTGTAGACATTAAAAAATGTAATTTAAGTTATAAACATTGTAAATTTTTTATTGGATTCCTTATTGTGCAGGGTGTTTCAATTACTTCTGCAACTTTTTAAACTTAAATGCGTATTATTATGGCCTTAGTTGCTGATTTTTTTAAACTACTCATGTGTGGTATCAAATTACATTTTTAAATGTGTTTAGATTATTTTTTGCTTTTAGATTGATAAACAAAAATCTTTGGCTTTTTTGCAACTGAATAAAAACACTTTATATATAAAAAAATTTAAATATTTATAAAATGTTTTATTAAATATTTAATAAGTTAGATATTTTAATTCGGTTTGTTTGTCTATCAAATTACACTTTAAAAAAATTACTGATCTATACTTAATTATTAGAATTTTTTAATATATTTTTTAGCATGGAACAAATTTACTAACCTTTATAAACAAAATCCGAGACGGGAAGTATTAAATTATTGCACAAATCAATTTTTTTATGTAAGATATGTTTTGCTTCCTAGCATCGTTATTATTAAACCATCAAATCTGACTGTTTAACCTAAGATAGGTAGCATCCTATATATATATATATATATATATATATATATATATATATATATATATATATATATATATATATGTGATAGGTTGCGTCCTATAGATTTAATCTAATGTTCGACAAGTGATTTTTTTTAACAATTTTTTATTTAATATTAAATTTGAGAACTGTATTTTGGAAATATATAAAAATAATATACATACAATGTATTGGCATCTGCAATAATCAATTTTCTTCTTTTTTTTTTAATATTTCTTTCAGGATGCATGGGAAGATTGACTTAAGGCAATTCTAGAAAATCTCTGAATTAAATCAAAGAATACAAAAATAACCTGTAGTGAATATGACAAGTTAGATTTTCTTCTAACAGCACGACCTATCATGGGTTAATATAGATAGGTACACTTTTTTACATTATCTCAAAAATAAAAGTTCTAACTAAAACACAAAATCTGGGTCTTGTTGAGCATAAGTATTTCGAATTTTGCGTTTTTTGCCGATTTAATTTTTTTTTATTGTTTTTTGTCTTTTTTAAATTCAAAAATAAAAATGAGGTTTTGTATGTTTTTTTAACTTTAATAGCTGTTCTTTGATTATAATAGAATCGGGAGTAATTGTAGTAAGATCTCTGGCTTTGAATTTCTCTCATTTATTTCTTTTGTCCTTCCCTCCATTTTTTTATAGGCAGTATTACATAGAAAGAAGAAAAACTACTGATGTTTTCAAAAATCAG